>JABMCL010003451.1:0-2500 GCA_018857735.1 Alviniconcha marisindica | reverse complement strand
GACCCCAAAAGGGTGTTTGGTAAACATAAAAAACCAAAAGGGGAAAATATCTCTCATCTAGGCCCCATGGCCCTTTTCCAAGGCAACATACCGCAAACCTTTGCCCCCACGGGGGTTTCCATGGTATGAGCCCGGACATGTTCAGTCATGGCTACAGAACACGATACATTTTAGAAAACAAATTTTTAAAGGGTTTTTGGGATTTTTTGGGTTGGTTATCCTATAAAAAAAATTGGGGTTTTGGTTTGGGGGGGGGACGGAAAAGGGGAAGAGATATTTTATATAGCCTGTTTGCGATGTTTGCTAGCTTGTTTTACTTTTCCGGGGTAAATTTGTTTTTATTGGGTTTGGGTTTTGTTTTAGAAATTTTCCACCAGACCCACCTGTGGGGGAAAATACGGGGAAAACTTGTGTTTTAAATTTTGGAAAAAACACACAAACACACCCCAAAAACACACACACACACACACAAACACACACACACACACCACAACACACACACACACATATGGGGCCCCCCGCGCGGGGCCATCTCCCCCCCCCCGGGAAATTTATATTAGCATTTTCACCCCTACAAAACAAAGTTGGGTTTAAAAAGAAGATAAATCAAATTTTTTGTGTGTGTGTGTCTTTTTTTGTGTGTTTTGTTGTTTCTTTTTAAAATTTACCACGTGCGGATGCTGAGCCAAAATGCATTGAAAACATAATTTAAAAAGGCAGGATCTTTTTTGGGGAACATGGATCGTCCTCTCAGTCAAGTATTGCTTGTTAAACCCCGGTCGCGGTTCCCAACATAAAGAGAGTGACGTCATTGTTTTTGGCAGTTATAACCACCTTTCTTTGCCGAAGCAACTTTCCCACACTAAAAATCATTGGGAAACAACGTTCTTTAAAGTTTCAGGGCCCACCATCTCTCTGGAACTCTTTTCCCCAAAACCAAAAGAAATGTACCAACATTATCCCTTTTCCAAATCTCCAAAAACCCTTCTTGTTTGCCCAGGCTTTCCAGCAGAATCTAGTACTTTGTCTAAAAAAGGTGTGTCTGTGTGTGGCTGTTGAATTAGATCGATGCACAAAAATGGGGGGGGGGGGGGGGGGGGGGGGGGGGCTGAGGGGGGAAAGAGAGCATTGGGAGATCTAGGAAAAAGTATTGATTAATTATTATTTTTTTCCGAGTAAAAAAAGTTGGTGAGCGCATCTCTCTCTCTCTCTCTCTCTCTCTCTCTCTTCCCCCTCTTTTCCCCTCTCCTCCTACTCCTCTCTCTCTCTCTGTAACCCTGGTTATTGTTTATAGGGGGATAAGGTAGCTAGACTACCCAAAATTTAAGATTTCATTTATTTGGGGAAAAGTATTTTTAATGTGTTTTTTTTCGTAAGATGTTTGTACAACGCAGTGAGTTTAACTCTGGTTAAAAAACAGCGATTTATAAAATTATTTATTATCATCTTATTATTAACGTAGTTAAACTCCAAAAGTCCCCACCAGTTTTTTAAACCGTGGGCGCCGCCTCCCTTTTGTCGGACCCTTACGTGAGAGGGCGAAGCACGTTAGTTCTCGTGTTCTGGTCATGAAAAAAGGCACTGCACTGTTCTGTCCGCAGCCGGTACCTTCCCAAGCCGCCATTACGGGGAGTGTGCGCCGGATTTACGTCCGACATCAGCTGTCCGCGCGCACAAGTGCTGCAGCAACGGATGTGGCCACTCCTGCAGGGGGGCCCCGTCGTGACGAAATTTCCCCTTACTTCTTTTCCCCATGCCCCTTCCCCTTCTCTCTCCCCCCTCCCCTCCCCCTCTCCCCTCTCTCTCTCTCTCTCTCTCTCTCTCTCTCTCTCTCTCTCTCTCTCTCTCCACAGGAATAAGTGATCATTTTCCAGTGTGCTGTACCCTGTCTGTCCAAAATTTTGAAGCCTGTTCTGAATGTCCACTCTTCAATTGTTTACCGATGTTTCAAACGGGTTTTATGAAAGAGCTTTTTTGATGGATTTGCACGTAATCCCCTTTGAAAATGTGTACACTTTTAGCGACCCCAATGTGGCACTGTACACTGGACTGACTTATTTCTTGTTTTTATTAATAAGCATGCCCCCCTCAAAAAAAAGCGGGTGAAACACCAAACCCTTCCACCATGGCTGAACACTGATATAAAGCAAGCCATGTTATTGAGGGACAAATGTAGGAAGCAAAAGAAATTTGTAGAATTAAGCAACAACGGAACCGTGTAAATTACCTTGTGGGGGAAAAAAAATTTTAATGACCTTGCCGGAAATAAAGCAGATATATCATCCATGTGGAGAGTTTTCAACACACTCACTAAAGGCCACAGCCCCGCAAACAATAATCTTTCCCTCAGAACTCACACCAGACGTCTTTTTAAAGCCCACTTCGTTCCCGTAGTCTCCAAGTACAAACAAACCAGACGATCCCAAAACCGGGTGGGGCTCAGTATAATTGTTTCGGGTAGGTTACTAAACTTTTTCAGAGGTCGAAACTTTTTCAAAAA
>JABMCL010001218.1:322500-346853 GCA_018857735.1 Alviniconcha marisindica | reverse complement strand
TTTGTATGGGAATTTTTTCCCATATTCCTGTAACCTTTACCCCCCCACTTCTGTGTTTTTTGGGCCGGGCAGGCTGCATGGTTCATAAAACTATTCGGTCTTTTTATTCTCTGTCTGTCTCTGTCTTTTTTCCTTCTCGGTCGGTCTGGTCTCTCTTTTTCCCCATCTCTTTGTCTCTCTTTCTGTCTCTGTGTTTGTCTCTGCCCCCTGTCTGTCTCTGTGTTTGTCTCTCTGTCTGTCTCTCTATATTCTTTTTGTCGCTGTCTGTCTGTGTCTGTCTTGTGTGTGTGTGTGTGTGTGTTGTGTGGTGTGTGTGTTTGTGTGTGTGTTTTGTGTGTGTGTGTGTGTGTGTGTGTGTGTGTGTGTGTGTGTGTGTGTGTGTGTTTTTTTTTTCTCTCTCCTCTCTCTCTCTCCACCACCCCCTTGCTTTTGCCCTCTCTGTCTCTCTCCGTCTCTCTCTCTCTCTTTTGTTTTTTATTTCATGAAAACTATTCTTTTCCCGCTTTGTCCCCTTTGTTTAAACCCCCCACACACACACACACACCCACCACTTTTCCCCCCCCTCCCCCCCCCCCCCCCCCCCCCCCCCCCCCCCCCTTTTAGCTTTTTGCTGAAACTGCTTTCTCTCTGTAGTAACCTACTACAAAAATAAATAAATTCCCCGGCTGATCCCTCCCACGGCCCTGATATGCCGGGGTTCTGGCCTTTTACAAACTCCCCCCCCCCCCCCCCCCAACCTTCCCTCGCCCCCGACCCCCCCCCCCTCACCCCCCTCCCGCCTCCCTCCCCCTCCCCACCTCTCCTACCCTCCTTCCCAAACCCTTTCCCTGACCCCGAGTGTGCCAAAATTTCCGACAACATCTGGCCTCACAGCACACCCCCATGCATCAGCTTGTGCATAGAGGGGCCCAAGACTGTAAACCCAAAAACCCGCCCCCGTCAGCGTGACCTCTCGCCCCCCCTTTCATTTGCCCTTTTTCTCGAAAAGCAAAGACCCCCCTTTCCAGCAGCTTGGGGGTATTTCCCGGGTTTCGGGGGGGTTTTGGGGGCACGGGGGTGTTCTGGAAAACCCGACGCTCCCGGGGCAAGTCTGTGAAGCGACGGGTATGGGGGGGATGTTTCGGGAAAAAACCGGTTTTTGCTGGTTGATGATGGTTCCCCTACGTGCGGCTTCCCCCTCGGGCCCGGGGGGGGGGGGTGTGTGTGGGGTGTGGGTTTTGTTTATTTTTTGTGTGGGGTGTGTGTGCGTGCGTGCGTGCGGGGCGTGCGTGCTCGTGCGTGCGTGCGGGGGTGCGTGCGTGCGTCGTGCGTGCCTGCGTGTGGCCCTCTTTCGTCGTGAAATGCGTGCGTGCGTGGGGTGCGTGTGTGTGGGTGCGTGTGGTTTTTGGGGGTGGGGGGCATGTGGTTTTTTTGTGTGTGTGTGTGTTTTGGGGTGGGGTGGGGGGGGCATTTTTTGTGTGTGTGTGTGTGTGTTTTTGTGTGTGTGTGTGTGTGTGTGTGTGTGTGTGTGTGTGTGTAATATATTTGTCTGCACAGGGTTATTCTTGACCCTCAGAACCCCGAAAGCACTAACCAACATCCTCATCATTGTCACCATCGACTTCATCATTACTAGCATCAACACCATTGCCTACGATACTGCGCTAACGACACAAACCCCTGGCAAATTCATTCCCATAGACACAAGGCTTGTCGAGGCGTGCCCTGCTGAGTACTGCTCACCCTAATTGGTCGTGGAATATCCATCCTTCAGGACAGTGTTTTCTTTGTCATGGTTTCTTTAACATGTGCAAACCTTTTTCCAAGGTTCTCGCATCATTCTGCGAACGCAAAATAATCGGAGATAAATGGATGTGTGTGTGTGTGTGTGTGTGTGTGTGTGTGTGTGTGTGTGTGTGTGTGTGTGTGTGTGTGTGTGTGTGTGTGTGTGTGTGTGTGTGTGAGTGAGAGAGAGAGAGAGAGAGAGAGAGTGAGAGAGAGAGACACAGAGAGAGACAGACAGACAGACACAGAGACAGACACTCAGAGAGACAGTAATATCATCGAAAACAGAGAGAGAAAGAGGGTACCTTTATAAAGGACCCGGCCGAATCAGTGGATTCATCACTCCCTCTCAATGTAACGTGGCAAGTGTCACGAGCAGCCAAGCTGACTTTTACTTATGATGTGAAGAAAAGTGCTTCGCTGGGATAATTTTATCTCCGTGGTTCACTTGTGGTAAAATATCAACTATCTGTCAGTCTTCTCTCTCTTTTCTCTCTCTCTCTTTTTCTCCCCTTTTCCTTTTTTTGGCACACAAACACACACAAAACACACACACACAAAACACACACACCACACCCCACAAAACCCTTCCACATTCCCAAACTCACTCACAAACACACACACACACACACAAACCCCACACACACACTCATTTCACTCACTCACAAAAACAAACCACACCACACACACACACACCCCACACACACAAACCACCACTCACACACACACACACACACACACACACACACACCACACACACACAAAACCACCCCCGGAACAAAAACTCCCCTCGTAAATTATCTCCACACACATGCATGCACTTAATCCTCACCACGAATAATGACTGAAACGAACAGCAAGCAGCACTAACAGCACACAACACCGCTTCGCGCATCTCCACCAAACACACCAATCCTTTCACCCCCATTTTCCTTTCCCTTGGACTCGCCCCAACAGGTGTTCCACGGAGGTGGGCCGTGATTACGTGTCGGCAGAGGGTTGTAACCCAGTGCCCCGGGACACTGATAGCTTCCCGTAGTTATGAGACGGGGCATGCTCTATGACCTCGCATGACCCCGCGCTCGTGGCTGCGCCTGCGTCGGGTGTAACAACATGGCGACCTGAGCGGAAACTGGCTTCGGGGCCTTGTCAGGGATAGGTTGTAAATATAAAATGGAAATGGAACTTGGCTGGGATGAAAAGGCGGTTCTTCACATCAAGCAGGAGACGAAGAAAGAAAACATGTAGAGCTAAAAGAAGAAGAGTTACGAAGACGGGGAGTCAGTTTCTGGATTTTCACGTCGTCAGGAGACGAAGAAAGAAAACAAGTAGAGCTAAAAGAAGAAGAGTTACGAAGACGGGGAGTCAGTTTCTGGATTTTCACGTCGTCAGGAGACGAAGAAAGAAAACATGTAGAGCTAAAAGACGAAGAGTTACGAAGACGGGGAGTCAGTTTCTGGATTTTCACGTCGTCAGGATGACGACGACGAAGAAGACGACCGAAAGAACAAAAGAAACAGAAAAAGAAGCCAGCTATTAATTATATTTTGACACCCTGTCACTGAACCCCACATGCAAACTCCAAGCACTGGTTTACGACATTTCCTTCAACCACCCCGTTTATTACGCATGGGTCCCAAAAGTCAGCAAACGAGCAGTTTTTTGTTGGTGCTCAAAAGTTAAAAGGTTAAAACAACTGATTATATCTGATTTTTTTACTTTATAGCTGACCTTTATTACGCCAGCCAAAAAACCCAAATCCGTTTGAACGAGACGGCCCCTTTTTTTTTTACCCGGGGGGCGGATCCCCCTCGTTTACGTAGTGGTGTGGGCGCTTGCTGTTTCCCAAAGACCCGAATTTTCGGAACCGCCCGGGGGTGGACAGCTGCGGGATAAAGAGGCCCCCCGTGGGTAAAAAAACTGGAGAGTTTAAAATCCCGGAAAAGGACGCCGGGGGGCCCGAAAGGGGGTCACCTGAAACGGGTAAAACCCCTTTGGCGTCGTTATCGATACCAGTTCAAAACCCCAATAAACAGCCTTACTGATTCGTCGAAAAACAGCGCAAAACAAACAGAAAGAAAAAGGACAGTACAACAACATCAAATGCACATTGTTTGTGTATCATTTATTGATCACTTTTTTCCCCATAACTTTTATACTACGTAAACCCTTGTTAGGGGCCCCCCCCCCAAAAAACCCAAAAAGCATAATTATAAGGTAGGAATGGTTATCGTCAACCATTCCGAATGATTTACAAGTACCAGACTAAAAGATAACTAAAGAGTCGACAGAAACATTATTATTATTATTTAAATGCATGATGGCAAAAGCCAGTACCATATGGAAACAAGCTGCATATACCACCATCATCTCCTAGCTGTTCTACAAGTGCCCCTTAACGAAAAGTATTGGAAAGTCTAGGGGGGGGGGGGGGGGGGGGGGGGGGGGGGGGGGGGGGGGGAGTCAGGGGAATGGGTCATTAAGAGAAATTGAAGGACAAGACAAAAAGAGCAGAAGAGTTAGTAAGTAACTTGGTGTTTTACACCCAGTCAACCAGTGTGGTTATATCAGGGCGAGGAGAGCGAAAGAAGAAGAAGAAGAAGAAGAAGAAGAAGGAGGAGGAGGAGGAAGAAGAAGAAGAAGAAGAAGAAGAAGAAGAAGAAGAAGAAGAAGAAGAAGAAGAAGAAGAAGAAGAAGAAGAAGAAGAAGAAGAAGAAGAAGAAGGAGGAGGAGGAGGAGGAGGAAAAAGAAGAAGAAGAAGAAGAAGAAGAAGAAGAAGAAGAAGAAGAAGAAGAAGAAGAAGAAGAAGGAACAGGAGGAGGAGGAGGAGAAAAGGAAAGAGAAGAAGGAAGAAGAAGGAGGAGGAGGAGGAGAAGAAGAAAAAGGAGAAGAAGAATAGTTAAGAAGAAGAAGCCAGAAAAGAAGACTACCGGTTTTCCTCGCAAATTGCGACCAGAGTTTTGCAAGGAGAAATTTACAACCAGGACCGATTATAGAGTTTGCACGGACAAAATTACAACCATGACCGATTATAAAGAGTTTTGCAAGGAGAAATTTACAACCAGGACCGATTATAAAGAGTTTGCACGGACAAAATTACAACCATGACCGATTATAAAGAGTTTTGCAAGGAGACATTTACAATCAGGACTGATTCTAAAGAATTTTGCAAAGATAAATTTACAACCAGGACCGATTATGAAGAGTTTTGCAAAGAGAAATTTACAACCAGGACCGATTATGAAGAGTCTGCAGAGTGAAGAGTTTTGCAAGCAGAAATTTACAATCAGGACCGATTATAAAGTTTTCCAAGGAGTATTTTACAATCAGGACCGATTATAAAGTTTTCCAAGGAGAAAGTTACAATCAGGACCAATTAAGAAGAGTTTTGCAAGGAGAAATTTACAACCAGGACCGATTATAAAGAGTTTTGCAAGGAGAAATTTACAATCAGGACCGATTATAAAGAGTTTTACAAGGAGAAATTTACAATCAGGACCGATTATAAAGAGTTTTGCAAGGAGAAAAATATAATCAGGACCGATTATGAAGTGTACAAAATAAAAAAGGAGGGCGTTGGAAGGTCCTACTTCATTGCTGCAATAACTTGATATTTTTATATAATAGTGTTGCATCTCTATCAGTCTATGTGGCATTTGTATAATACACAATTCTCACAATAACCATTGTAGTGAAATGTAGTTATTACACAGTGACAGACAAAGGAAAGTAAATAAGAAAAGAGAACCAAAAATTGATTTAACACCCGAACTACAGAAGAGAACCACTTGGAGCAATGAAGTTTGCAAAACACAGGGACAATAATTATTCGCAGTTTGCCCCTCACAGTTCATGAAACATTCAAATGTCTCTCATCACTGCCTATCTTAATGCAGAAATCGTTCAGGCTGTGGCAGTAAGTAAACATGCTGCTTAACGTCCACAGAAACCATGAGGCTTATTAGGGACTAGGGGGGGAAAAAAGGAGTTGGTTGTGACAATGTAGCGTTAGGTATAAATACATGTCCTCCTCCCATCACGTCCTCCGTAGTTCAGGAGCTGTGTGAGAGTCGAGCTGTCCGTCCTAACGAGCCTTCTGGTTTCCGTGGACGTAAAGCTATATTGAACCATGCTTCGGCACTGGTCTCAGCTTGTCCCTAATATGTCAACTGACATCTGAGGACATTAAGCATCACTTCATCACCACCACCACCACCACCACGCCCAGAGAGCCGGTTTGGCCTAGCGGTAAGGCGGTAGGCTGGTAAGCGGAAGGACCTCGGTTCCATACCGCTTCGGCTCTCCTTTCTCTTCAAAAGTTGTGGTTTCTGGACCCTGTCTTGTGACTGTGCCCGTCACTTCTACTGAAACATTAAAATGGCTCTCATCGCTGCCATCTTAATGCACAAGTCATTCTGGTGGTGACAGTGTAGCGATAGGTATATAATCTCCATTTCCCCCCACCTCCATAACCGCCCCCCCCCCCCCCCCTCCTTCTCCCCGTCCCTAATAAGCCGTACGGTTTCTGTGGACGTTAAGCACCAGGTTTACACCACGCCCAACCACTCCATCTCTCCACCTCCTGAGAAATCGGTCAACGCCAATAACTAACTCTGTGGAGACAACTCGCTGCTTGCTCCTTTCAACGCTAGCCGACGGATTTTGCCCACCAATGCAAACAGCTCATTACGAAAGCTGGGCGACAGGTAATGAGAGATCATTATTAGAAGCAGTGCAGATTTAAAAATATTTTTTTTAAGGCTGTACGCTTCTGATTCACTTCTGATCTTCGTCACGGTACGGTTGCAAGCCCAGCAGTCAAGCGCCGCTGCGAGCTAAGGGTGTGGTTTCTTTGACATTAATTTGGTTCTGCTTGAGAGACGACGGCGGCAATCACAATGCCGAAAGAATACCTCCACTGCTTCGACCTTTTACCGTCAATATTTACTGACACTCTCGCAGCCACTTGTACTTCTGCTTTGTGGATCTCGTTCGGCCGTCCTCTTTGTCGAGTCTCTGTGTCTATCGAATTCGATTTCTGGGCCCTCGTTGTCACGATTGTATCCTCCGGTCGAAGAGAGAACACGGAAGAAACAAAGTGGTCAAGCTATATATACATGCGCAGGTTCTTCCATTAATTAGCGTGATAGTCCTGTACAAACTCCAAGCACTGGTTTACGACATCCTTCCTTCAACCACTGCCGTATTTAGTTACGCCATAGGTCCCAGAAAACTGTGAGCTAACGAGCATTTTTGTTTGTTTGTTTTTTGTTGGTGCTCAAACAATAGTAAGTTTGATACAAACAACTCAAATTATATTAGACGTTTGTTTTATAACTGACCATGTTGCTTACGCCAGCTTAAATAAAACCAAAATCGTTTGAATCGAGACGGAACTTTTTTCTTTTCTTTTCACCCGGGGTGGATGCGTCTCATGTTTACGTGCATGCTTGGGCGCTAGGTTGCTTCCACATTCTTATCAGTACCCACATTCCGAGCGATGTGATAAACCAGTGCTTGGAGTTTGATCAGTACCCAAACCTTTCGGAGGGCGCTGACCGCGTAGGTGGACAGCTGCGCGGAGATAAAGAGTGCCCCTTCAGTGGCGTAGCCAAATCTGGCAGAGTTTGTAGGAACCTGCCGGAAAGCGATGCTCGGAGTGTGAGTCCTGTAGCGTGGTGTGCGGTCAACGCGTCTTGATGGTGGAAATAATATTTGCTCAGTAGCCAGATACTACCAGCTAAGACGTAACATAGAAAGAGGAATCTAATCGCTCGATGATCTCCCTTGAAAGGACCAGAAAATGCCATCGGCAATCAAACGAACACCTCTAGGGAAACGTCTATGCGGCGGGGCGGAGCGCATATGGGCTTTCCAGAGTAATGCGTCATGTTGGACTGAACTAAACAGAGTGACACAGTTTCTAGGCCCGAGTGACCATACATTGTAACTAGTTATTTTATTCCGTCATTTATAAACAGAATTGTAGGGCACGTTTACACATCCACTTCAACAGCCGCGACGATGATTATAACAGCCTTCAGGGAAAAACAACAACAACAACAAACAAAAAACAAAAGACTTCAGGTGAACAAAAAGGCCCCCAAACAACAAAACAAAAAACAAACAAACCAAAAAACAGAAGAAATCAGGTGAACAAAAAGGCCCCCAAACAACAAAACAAAAAACAAACAAACCAAAAAACTGAAGAAATCAGGTGAACAGAAAGGTCCCCAAACACCCGCACACACAGACGTGATTATACAGATCCACAGCGGTGGTCATAATAGTCCTTCCGATGAAACGAAAGACAAGAAGAAGAAAAGCGGAGTGCGGTTCTTACAGCTAATCACAGCCTTGTTCTCCGCGAAGAGCCACGACCAAACAAAGTGAAAGTTGTGGCAGGGGACAAACACTCGCACACAACGCCCCACAAAAGGTTCCAAAGTGCATCTCGTGTCTTTTTTTGTTGGTCTCCAGCTTCGCTCAACGATTTTTTCCTGCTCCGGTTCTCCCGTGCCAGACCTGTCGTTTGGTCTAATGATGTGTGGCGCTTTTGTCGCCGGGTTAAACTCTCGTTCACTTTTGTTCTGGTTCGGCTGCTGTCTGTTTATACAGCCACGGAGTCTGGTTGGGCTGTAATAACGGACGATAAGAGATCGTCTCTTTGGGAGTGCCGTATGTGTGTGTGTGTGTGTGTGTGTGTGTGTGTGTGTGTGTGTGTGTGTGTGTGTGTGTGTGTGTGTGTGTGTGTATGCGCGCGTGCGCGTGCGTGTTTTGTTAGTGGGTGTGGTTGTGAATGATTGGAGGGGGGCGTACGTGTGGATGAGTGTGTGGGTGTGGTGAAAGGTAGGCCGTGTGCGTGTGTGTGTGTGTGGGGGGGGGGGGGGGGGGGGGGGCTGTGTATTTTTATGATCCCGAACGCACTTAAACCTACTTCTTTCCCTTCGTCTATCAAACGTCTATGTGCGTTTGTGTGTCTGTGCGGTTGTGTTTCCGTGCATCTGTGCGTTTGTGCATTTGTGTGCCTGTGTAACTGTGTGATTTTCTGTTTGTGTCTATCTCTGTTTGCTTTTTTCTCTTTCTCTCTCTTTTTCCCTGCCCCCCCCCCCCTCTATTTTTCTGTCTCTTCTCTCTCTCTCTCTGTGACTCTGTCTCGTTCTCTGTCTCTGTCTTCCCTTCTGTCTGTCTGTTTTTCGTCTCTGTTTCTCTCTTTTTTCTCCTCTGTTTTCTCTGTCTCTTTTTCTGTTCTCTGCTCTGTCTGCTGTTGTCTGTCTGTCTGTCGTCTTGTCTGTTTTTCAGCTGCCCTGTCTGTCTGCTTCTGTCTGTCTGTCTGCCCTTCTCTTTTCCCTCTGTCTCTCTCTCTCTCTCTCTTCTCTCTCTTCTCTTTTCCTCTCTCCTCACTTCCCCTTCTTATCTTATTCATAGTCAAAAAAGGTTTTCCTCGCTGTAATATTTGATTGACGCTCAGAGAACTCAACGAACAAAGGAGTTAATTAGCGCTCGAAACAAACACAGCAACAAAGACCTAAGCCGCCTACGGTAACTCACCTGGCATGCCTGTAAATACAAGGTGCATAAACTTCACCAGAGGCACATCCCCAAACTGCTCCGAGCACTGGAATACAATCTTATCTAAATAGGTTCCTATAAAATTATAATTATTCACAGCGACCAAGGACCACCGTCGGACCATAACTGCAACGAAGTCTTGGGTACTTACTAGATCCCTTAATATACTTGGATGGTTTGCATACATGCATCAGTTTAACCAAACATGAAAATCATTACAATTGACCATTTTTGTGCTTTTGTTTTGCTGTTGTTGTTGCTGTTGCTGTTGTTGTTGTTGTTGCTGTTGTTGTTGTTGTTGCTCTTATTGCTGTTGTTGTTTCTTTACTTCTTTCCTTAACGGTGGAAAAACAAGTTTATCCAAATGTCCTTGTTCTTGTTCATTTTCCGCACAGCTATTCCTTCAAGATCAAATACACGAACCACGGTGAAGGCCGGTGTGTGAGACTCTGCCCGTTCTTCAACGATTGAATTATTTTCGCTCAGCCATTTAGTTCTCTCCTCGGTTGGCATGCAGTTTAACAAAGCAACGTCATTCGATAGGCTACGTGTTACAAGTAGAAAGGGTCGATGAGGATTTCAGGTTGTCTCTCCCTCTGTGTGTGTGTGTGTGTGTGTGTGTGTGTGTGTGTGTGTGTGGTGTGTGCGTTGCGTGCAGCGTCGTGGTCGTTCGTGCTGCGTGCGTGCCGTGGTTTTGGTGCGTCGGCGTGCGTGGGGTGTGTGTGTGTGGTGTGTGGGGTGTGGTGTTGGTTTTGTATGTGTGTTGTGTGTGTGTTGTGGTGTGTGTGTGTTGTGTGTTGTGTGTGTGTGTGTGTGTGTGTGTGTGTGTGATGTAAGGTATTGCTGTTCGTCTTGTAACTGGAACTGACATTGCTTGTAACTAATGTTGTTGTCAGTTTCCACTTGTAATGCCTCGATCAGCTTCAATATTAACTCTTGCTCTCCGTACAATGCGTCGAGTTCAGTTATATAGCATTTCAAATAATATTTTCGTGCTTTATAAGGATTTGATTATGAAATTTATGTGCCTAGGGCGCACCTGAGAAAAGGTGCTCTAATACTCCATTATTATTATTATTATTACTATCTTTATCATCATCATCATGATAGTGAATGGGAGCGACGACAAAACAAAAAACCCGTTACATACATAATCGTCTCACCCTATGGAGTGTATTAAGTTTGCTAATGTACAACTGTAGCCCTGTACAGCGGGTGACGCCCAGTGTTCAGCAGTGAACGTTACAACAACAACTACAACTACACCGCGGTGTAGAGGTTATAATAGTAGTCTAAAATCCATCTGGGACATGATAGATCGAAACAAGATGCGGTGAGATTCGGAGAATACATGGGGGTTGGGGTGTGTGTGTGTGTGTGTGTGTGTGTGTGTGTGTGCGTGCGTGCGTGCGTGCGTGCGTGCGTGCGTGCGTGCGTGCGTGCGTGAGTGAGTGAGTGTGTCATTTCCGGTCCTCGTAAACAGGTCACTGAGTTGTTGTAGTGTGCTTCGCCAGAAAGGGCTGGACTGTGGGGTTAAGAGGGAGACAGTGTGTGGTGTGTGTGTGTGTGTGTGTGTGTGCGCGTGTGCGTGTGCGTGCGCACGTGTGTGGGGGGGGGGGGGGGAAGAGAGGGAGGAAAAGAGAGGGAGGAAAAGAGAGGGAATAGAAGGGAAGAGGAGAGAAAGGAAGGAAGACGGAGGAGAAGAAAAAGAAGAAGGGAGAGAGAGATGGGGGGGGGGGGGGGGGGGGGGAGGGGCGGGCGGGTGGTGGTGGCGGAATGGGAGAGAAAGAGTAGGAGGGGAGAAAGAAGGGAAGACGAAAGAGAAGAAAAAGTAGAGAGAGAAGGCGGGGAAGAGAGAGAGAGAGGGGGGGGGGGGGGGGAAAACAGCATCTCTATCCACCTGCCTTATTATTGGCTAGAACACACGGAGCAGAATCCTCCAAATCCCTTGTTTTATCAGCCAGCCGGCTTTGAGCAAAACCAGTAGTGATTATGAAAGCTGGTCAAGAAGCAACGATGGCCGAGAACGTCACGTTAGATTTTTGTGGCCCCCTTGACAGCATTTAGCTTCATTAGCCCAGGCAGCATTCCGGGGTCGGAGGTCAACCCTGAGGTACCACGTGACCAGGCGCGCAGGCGCGGGAATTAATTCCCTAGTTAAATTTGATTTTTCCATTAAAAACCCCGACTTCGTCACGTCTCGCTCCGCTCTCGTGTTTGCTCGCAAGCCGGCGCGAAGCGGCGCGATCTCCCCTTGAAATCAATAATTGGCCGTGCTATTTGCCCACGCGGAAGCCTTAACAGACAATGTTGGCACACAGCCGCGACATGCTGCACGAGCAGAAAGAGCATGTCGGGAAGGATATCACTCCGCCCAGCTCTGTAGGGGGGCGTCTGGAGAGGTTTAATCGGGGGGTTGGGGTTTACCGCAGATAGGAGCGGAAATGCTCGTGTCTCGGCATGACCGTCTTGGGCGGTGAGGGCGTTTACAATTCAAACGGTCTCGTGTTGTGTTGTGTTGTGTTGTGTTGTGCAACGCCAACGCTCGAAAGCGTTGCACAGTGTTATATTACGCAGCGGAGGCGATTTCGATCTTTTGCCTGACATATTCGCACGTGTCTTTTGTTGTCAACGTTGTTTTGTTGTTGTTGTCGGTGGTGGTGGTGGTGGTGGTGATGATGGTGATGGTGGTGATTGTGTTTTTTTTTGTGTGTGTGTGTGTGTGTGTGTGTGTGTGTGTGTTTGTGACTTTTTACCCTTATGTTTCCGTTTTGTTGCAGGCAGCATAACCGTTTCTGTTTTGTGGTTGGTTGGATGTGGGAACGAGTGCATTTGGCAGGATACCACATTCCCTGTGCATTAGTGTTGTCACTTTGCAATGATAGTTGCATTGTATTGTATTGTTGGATTGCTTTGTTTTTCTTACGAAACATGAGTAGCCTTGTGTCGAGCGTTGCGAGCTATGTATGACTTTCCCCAGCGGTGTTTGGAGGCAGTTCGTTTCGGACGTGACGAAGATAGCAGTTTGTTGTCTTCGTTGTTGTGGTAGCGTTCCCCAGTTGAACACTCTAGGGTTCACCCGGTGCATCCAATTGTACATTGACAAATGCATTCCATAGGGTGAGATGACTGGGGGGGGGGGGGGGGGGAGGGGGGGGCCGTTCTTTTTCTTTCACTATATACCCAAAGCTCCTACCCCCCCCCCCCACACACAACAAAACACATCCACCACTATATACCCCCCCCCCCCCCGCCCCCCCCACACACACACACGAAAAAAAGACACACACACACACACACACACACACACATACACGTATGCTGTATAAGCATCACCAAGCCCACAATACCATAATCCCGGCAATGGAACCAACACAACAACCCCCAGCAGCGAAATCTACGACCTGGCGATGCCAGAGACTGGTCGACAGAGACTCCCACCCGGTCTGCACCCAACGCACGCCACGGGGAGATGAGGGGGCAGAATTAAAGCAGGGCAATATTGCAGGTACACTTCGCTTTGATCTGGGAATTAAGCGGAAAAATGAAGAATTTCCCCTGTTTTGGACAGCCCCCTTTGCCCAGCGTGTGTTCCTGGCGGTATGACTTTTATGTGGCGGGCTACGAGTACAACGAAGGTGCAACAGTGTGTAGTGAAGGAAGGTGCAACAGTGTGTAGTGAAGGAAGGTGCTACAGTGTGTAGAGAACGAAGGTGCAACAGTATGTAGTAGCTAGGCTGTGGGTAGTGCAAGTGAAGGAAGGTGCAACAGTGTGTAGTGAACGAAGGTGCAACAGTGTGTAGTGAACGAAGGTGCAACAATGTGTAGTGAACGAAGGTGCAACAATAATTTATTATGTATTAGTTAGGCTACGGGTATTGCTAGTGAACGAAGGTGCAACAGTATGTAGTAACTAGGCTACGTGTAGCGAGAGTGAACGAGTAAGTAAGTAAGTAAATAACTTGGTGTTTTACGCCCAATCAACCATTACGGTTATATCAGGGTGAACGAGTAAACGAAGGTGGAAGAGTATGTAGTAGCTAGGCTGCGGGTAGTGCAAGTGAACGAAGGTGCAACGGTGTGTAGTGAACGAAGGTGCAACAGTGTGTAGTGAACGATGTTGCAACAGTGTGTAGTGAACGAAGTTGCAACAGTGTGTAGTGAACGAAGGTGCAACAGTGTGTAGTGAACGAAGTTGCAACAGTGTGTAGTGAACGAAGGTGCAACGGTGTGTAGTGAACGAAGGTGCAACAGTGTGTAGTGAACGAAGGTGCAACAGTGTGTAGTGAACGAAGTTGCAACAGTGTGTAGTGAACGAAGGTGCAACAGTGTGTAGTGAACGAAGGTGCAACGGTGTGTAGTGAACGAGGTTGCAACAGTGTGTAGTGAACGAAGGTTCAACGGTGTGTAGTGAACGAAGGTACAACAGTGTGTAGTGAACGAAGGTGCAACAGTGTGTAGTGAACGAAGTTGCAACGGTGTGTAGTGAACGAAGGTGCAACAGTGTGTAGTGAACGAAGGTGCAACAGTGTGTAGTGAAGGAAGGTGCAACAGTGTGTAGAGAACGAAGGTGCAACAGTGTGTAGTAGCTAGGCTGCGGGTAGTGCAAGCGAACGAAGGTGCAACCGGGAGAGTCGTTGGCCCAGAGCAAGAGCACTTGCTCACGAAGGTCGGAGTCAAGCACGATCGAGCGTGGTCATCAAATGGACGAGTGATTGTTACGTGCTAGGCTTTGCGCCGCCCGCCAAGAGTCGATCTTGCGAAAGAACGAGAGGAGATAGAGGTTCTGGAGTGCGACTGTGTTTTTGTTGCTGTGGTTGTTGTTGTTTTGTTTTTGTTTAGTTGGGGGATTGTGAGGTCGTGTTTGTGTGCGTGTGTTTGTGGGTCGAAATCGGCGTGGGCGGGGGAGGGGTGGGGGGGTGGGGTGGGGGGGGGGGGGGGGGAGGTGTTACTCTTATTTCGTGCTTTGTTTTGTACATGAGAGATGAGGGTTTTTCTTTTCGGGGGAGGGGGATTGTTGGGGGATGCGTGGGTACGGGTGCGTGCGTGTGTGTGTGTGTATGTGTGTGTGTGTGTGTGCGTGTGTGTGTGTGTGTGTGTGAGTGTGTGAGAGAGTGAGTGAGTGCGTGCGTGCGTGCGTGCGTGCGTGCGTGCGTGTGTGTGTGTGTGTGTGTGTGTGTGTGTGTGTGTGTGTGTGTGTGTGTG
This sequence comes from Alviniconcha marisindica, assembly GCA_018857735.1. Lineage (NCBI taxonomy): Eukaryota > Metazoa > Mollusca > Gastropoda > Provannidae > Alviniconcha > Alviniconcha marisindica. The sequence goes on along the minus strand of JABMCL010001218.1, from coordinate 332,312 downwards.
TGTGTGTATTGCAGTTTTTGTTTCTGTTTTCTTTTTGGTTGTTGCGGGGGTGGGTGGGGGGGTGGGGGGGGGGGGGGGTCCTGTTTTGTTGTTGTTGTTGTTTTTCGTTTTTATCAAGTCGTCTTTCACAACTCTGCGAGACATGAAAGTTTGATATTGTGATCGGGGTCGTGGCTGCCTCTGTCAATATTTTGCCTCATGATTAGGCGACTATACGCACGATACAGTGTGAACAGCCCCTTCCGGAGCTCCTACACTCACCAACGTGCAAATAGCTTTATACTCAGATCGACTATTCGCTCAATGTGTGCTCTCATGGGCATTTAAAAACAATATGCAGTAAGCCCACACAAGAGAACAGAACAAAATGTGCTTTGACAAGGTCGTTGTCGTTTCTGCTGCTGATGTTGCTGCTGTCCGGCGTCATGCGTCAATCACCCCTTCATCGCTGACAGAGGAAATTGGCAGCATTATTTACTGGCCCAGACTTGCGATTCTGTGCAAGTGCTCAGTGTGAGGATCTCAACCAGCCGGACATGTAAAATGCAAGCCACCCGAAAATGTCACGCTATGCATTGTGCACCGTGCGTATAAGCATTAACCTCTTCGTGGTCCAAAAGGGCACCCGTGACGTGTGTATGTGACAAGTATGTGACAAGCCAAAAAATGCCATAAACGCCCCGCAGAGATAAAAACAAGTAAAGTGGGGGTTCTTCGATGAAATCAAAGCGGTGATTTGACCGCCAACACAATAAATTCGAATCTTCAAGTTAACCCCGAGTAAATCCCTGCAGCTCAAGCGCACATCCGTCATGATCTAAATCTCGTCAATGCTGTCAATTCACCCGAAACGATCTGCTGCAGCATCCTCCAGGCCTTCTTCCCACCGCCCCCGCTCCTTGCCCTTTCCTCCACCTACCCCCATCCCACCCCCACCAACACCCCCTAAAAAATAAAAAATAAAATGGAAAAAAGAAAAGAAAAAAGAAAATCGACAAATCTCTTCGTCAAAGCTCTCTCCAGTCAAAGCTCATTCCCGCGCGATTAGTGACGTCACGGACATTGTTGCGGCAGAGTGGCTGTCGGTGGAGCGTGACGAGCCGATGTTGTGTGAACAAGGAACAGAACGAGTGGCTCGCCTTGCCCTCCAGGCCGCTTGAAGCCGCTGCTTCAGCCCACGGCCAATAAAACAGGCCCGCAAGCGGCCGTGTTTTGATTAAAGACAGGTACTTGCGGAGTCGTTTCACACGGGCGACGTCAAAGCAGTTCTTTGATCCGGCTTAAAAAAGCGCGCGCGTGAAAGGCCGCGGCAGCATTAGCCTCCATTGACACTCTGCGCACAGCGGAAGTGCAGGGAAGTCAGGTGGCTTCCGGTTGGCGGGCTTGATCTATCGGATCTTCAGAGAGCGGCGCCCAGGGCCCGAGATCCCCTGTTTCCGGTCTTTCATTGGCTCAGTCTGGCACCGGAAGTGGCTTTCAACCCGGAGTCGTGAGAGCACGGGGATGTGCTTTGACAAGGTCGTTGTCGTTTCTGCTGCTGATGTTGCTGCTGTCCTGCTTCATGCGTCAATCACCCCGTCATCGCTGACAGAGGAAATTGGCATTGCTTTGTTGTAGACGCTGAGATGTAGGTGTTTTGGTGAGGTCCCAGTGCTCCATTTTGTAAATCATCGTAACGTTGGTAACTCGCAATAGTTCTTGCCAAGTGCCTTTTGCCGGTACTAAAATGTCTTGCGAGTATCACTGCGCGAGTTCACGACATTGAAGCACTATGAATGTTCTAGTATAATTATGCGCGTGCATGTGATCCTTTGTACATGAGATATAGATCAGCTGAAATTAACTAAGTGTATGGATACATATACAAAAGTATGCTTGTTTTTGTGACTGAAAATAGGAGTATTCCTCTTTTTTTCTTCTTCTTCTTCTCCTTTTTCCTCTACCCCCCCCCCCCCTCCCCCTTCCCCCCCCCCCCTCCCCCCCCCCCCCCTTGAGTTCTGTATTGTTTTGGTATAACATGCTGACACATGTTACTGTCCTGTAAGACCAGTTTAATATCACTTATGTCAAAAGACTCTAAATGAAAAGAAAGATTAGAATAAGAACTGTCGCCTTATATATTCATCAAAATATGAATGTTTGGATCAAAAATATGTGATAAACGCGCTAAAGGTAAATATTTAGTAAATATACGGTATATTTGAGATATGTCAGAGAGCTTCTGCATACTGCTCGGAAATGCGATGCAACAAACTCCAGCTCTAACTGAAACCTGATAAGTGTATATTTTCATTCATCGTCGATTATTAGTGTATTATCTGCCCGTTGCTAGTGAAAGATGGTTTCATTGAAAATGTTGCTCATGTTTTGTGTTATATAATGAAAATCGACGTTCTTCTTAACCTTTTGTGTGTTTTGACCAAAATACACACAAATGTATGATTTCTAACGCCAGTTCAACCGTGACGGTGAAATCAGGGAGATGCAAAATGCAAAGAATTTTTGTCAGAACATGACAAGGGACTATTGACGTAATCGCACGTTACCATCAATTGCGTTATATTATTATAAAAACGTCACACTCGTCACACTTGGGAGACCCAATCAAACAACTACTTCTTCAAAAACAGACCGGAATTTCTTTCCTTCGTTTTGTTTTCCTACCCTTTTCTTTCGTTCTTTTTAACCTTTATTCAAATCCTTCAACATCGATTAGGCTACTTAGGTGTGCAAACGGTTCAAACTATTGGCAGATCGTTTGTTATGATGTCCCTGCCCTCCAAGCCAAAGCGGAAGACAAAATTCTGTAAGTGTCATTCGACGTCAGAACCTGACGACAGAAGAAAACAACGTTTGTTCCGGTGGAAAATTCCGCTAGCGTGACATTCAAATTTGCGTTTCTGTGCTTTCGAGGAACAAAGGATCTTGGGTCCAAACGTCAGCGGAGCCATGATGGAGAGGGTGGTTGAATAGGTCCTTGATGATGTCTGTGGAATCCCGTTAGTGAAGACTCCACTCTCTTTGACGCACTGGTGGGCTGTACAGATCGGAACAGGACGCAGGAGACCGTCCAACGCCATCCACTCGGGCTGTTGGTGGTGGTGGGGCAGAGTGGTTAAGATTCCGAATGTTTTCATGGGTCCGTTCTTTTAGCTTTCCGACTCCTCCCCCCGTTTTTTTAATTTTAATTTTTTTTTTTACAACACAACACACACAACACACACACACACACACACCACACACACACACACACACTATATAATATATATATATATATATAATATATATATATATATATATATATATATATATTATGTGTATATCTGTGGTTGTGTGGTGTGTGTGTGTGTGTGGGTGTGTGTGGTGGGGTGTGTGGGGAGTGAGTGGTGGGAGTGAGTGAGACGTGAAGAGAGAGAGAGAGAGAGAGAGGAGAGAGAGAGAGAGAGAGAGAGAGAGAGAGAGAGAGAGAGAGAGAGAGAGAGAGAGAGAGAGAGAGAGTGTGTGTGTGTGTGTGTGTGTGTGTGTGTTGTATTTATTTTAATTTTTTAATCTTCTTCTTCTTCTTCTTCTTCTTTTTCTTCAAGTCCTAGGTTGTTCTTACTAATTCATAAACACAGCAGTAGAGAAAGACACAGAACAACACAACAACAAGGACTATGACATGATTCGTAGGTTACTCAGTTCTCGGATTTTAACGTCACCTCAACCGCACAGGGTCCCCTCAGCAGGAACAAACACTGTCTCAAATCACATAATTATAGTAGGGGTGGTTGAGAATAACAATGCACATAATGCAACGCCTCGTCTCAAAACAAACCACATCACTGGGGTCTTGAGATGTGGTTTGGGCGGCCATACAAAGTCGGCCTCCCCACCATCGACAGCAGTTGATGTACCAGGTTCTTTTCTGTTGACGTCAAATCTTTGTCGAAATTGTCAACATTTGTATTTTGACTGTTGGCCAGTTGATGAACCGGCTGGCTAACTGGCTGGCTCACTTGGTTGTCTTGGTTGGGCAGGAGGTTGTTTGACTAGCTGGTTGACTGGCTGGGTGGCTGTTGGCTCTTTTGTAGGTTGTCTGACTAGCTGGTTGACTGGCTGGGTGGCTGTTGGCTCTTTTGTAGGTTGTCTGACTAGCTGGTTGATTGGCTGGGTGGCTGTTGGCTCTTTTGTAGGTTGTCTGACTAGCTGGTTGACTGGCTGGGTGGCTGTTGGCTCTTTTGTAGGTTGTCTGGCTGGCTGGTTGACTGGCTGGGTGGCTGTTGGCTCTTTTGTTGGTTGTCTGACAAGCTGGTTGACTGGCTGGGTGGCTGTTGGCTCTTTTGTAGGTTGTCTGACTAGCTGGTTGACTGGCTGGATGGCTGTTGGCTCTTTTGTAGGTTGTCTGACTAACTGGTTGACTGGCTGGGTGGCTGTTGGCTCTTTTGTAGGTTGTCTGACTAGCTGGTTGACTGGCTGGGTGGCTTTTGGCTCTTTTGTAGGTTGTCTGACTAGCTGGTTGACTGGCTGGGTGGCTTTTGGCTCTTTTGTAGGTTGTCTGGCTGGCTGGTTGACTGTCTGGATGGCTGTTGGCTCTTTTGTTGGTTGTCTGACTAGCTGGTTGACTGTCTGGATGGCTGTTGGCTCTTTTGTTGGTTGTCTGACTAGCTGGTTGACTGGCTGGGTGGCTGTTGGCTCTTTTGTAGGTTGTCTGGCTGGCTGGTTGACTGTCTGGATGGCTGTTGGCTCTTTTGTTGGTTGTCTGACTAGCTGGTTGACTGGCTGGGTGGCTGTTGGCTCTTTTGTAGGTTGTCTGACTAGCTGGTTGACTGGCTGGGTGGCTGTTGGCTCTTTTGTAGGTTGTCTGGCTGGCTGGTTGACTGGCTGGGTGGCTGTTGGATGGTTCACTTGGCTGTATTTGTTGGGCGTTAGGCTTTCTGGCTGGCTGTTGGCTGGTTCAGTTGGCTGTGTATCTTGGGAAGTAGATTGTCTGGCTAGCTGACTGGCTGTTAGCTGGCTGGTTGACTTGACTGTGTTGGCTGGTAGATTGTCTGGCTGGCTTTGCTGTGTTGGTCTCTCTCTCTCTCCCTCGCTCCTCTCGGTTTCCTCCCGAGGAGAAAAAATGGAATGCCTGTGAGCTAGGAACAATACAAATAAACATTAGTGTTTGGAACTTGACCATTCTGTTGTATTTAGTACGCTGCGGTCGGTTAAGAGAGAGGCGTTCGCGTTTGCGGCGTGCAGTGTGTTAATGGAACGAGGCTTGGTGGCGAGAGGTGTGGTGTGGTGTGGTGTGGTGTGGGACTGGCACACAACCGAACTCTCGGGATCCAGAGGATGTGGGGCTATTGATTAGAACCTGACGTCTGGCTTTGTTGGTGGCAGAAGCTAAAACACACCGATGACTTTCGCGTAAAAAAAAGAGAAGAAGTAGTGGGGTGGGGGTGGGGGTGGGGGGGGGGAGAGAGAGAGAGAGACACAGACAGAGAGAGAGAGAGAGAGAGAGAGAGAGAGAGAGAGAGAGAGAGAGAGAGAGTCGATTTTTTCATAGCTTTGTTGTTGCTTTGATCTCTTCTTCTCCGTTGCCGCTTTCCCCCCTCCCCTCCACCCCCCAACTCCCGTCTTCTTCTTCCATCTTCATTCTCTGTATGTCTGTCTGTCTGTCTGTTTATGTGTGTGTGTGTGTGTGTGTGTGTGTGTGTGTGTGTGTGTGTGTGTGTGTGTGTGTCTCTGTGTTCTCTCTCTCTCTCTCTCTCTCGTCTCTCTCTCTCTCTCTCTCTCTCTCTCTCTCTCTCTCTCTCTCTCTTTGCCCTCTTTGTTGATTGTATCTCTTCCTTCGACTGTAGTTCCGTTTTGTTGTTGTTGTGTTTTTGTTTTGTGTGTGTGTGTGTGTGTGTGTGTGTGTGTGTGTGTGTGTGTGTGTGTGTGTGTGTGTGTGTGTGTGTGTGTGTGTGTGTGTGTGTGTGCTGTTTGTTTGTTTTGTTTTCTACTTTTCTTTTGGCGTTTTGCCTGGATAAAATAATAACGACACAGTTCAAAACAACGAGAAAAAGAAGAGCATACCTGGAACATTCACACATGTTTTGCATTGTCTTATTAAACTAACGTTCTTTTTAACCATTTATATTGGAACTTATCACCCTCTCCCACCCCACACCCCACACACACCCTTACCCCCACCCCGCTCGGTAACTAGCAGCCCCCCCCCCCTCCCCACCCCCCACCCTGCCCTTTGGTCTGCAACAACGTTGGTAGCTCAGTGGTCAAAGCCCAAGTCCGAGAAAGGGCACGTGAGGTCGGGCACCGAGCCGTCAGACAGGGCATCTTGGCCGGCCTTCAGTGTAGCCGAGTGTAGTGCACGCCGCAAGGCAAGGTTGTCAGAACGGTCGTGAAGGAGCATAAAGGGCGTGGTCTCAACCCCCACCCCACCCCGGGCCACGCCCCACCCCCCAGTGCCTGGCCTTTGCTCCCTGTCCATTGATTGGAGTGGGCAGGGGTCGTGCGGGTCGTGCGGCTCGCTGCCAGCAATTGGGGGATTGAATTAGGAACCTCTCTCTGCAGATTGGCACCGCCGCTTCCCTCGGAGCTGGCGCTGTGCGCGAGGGCTGAGCGGCCAGTCTGTCTGTGGCCGTGTGGCACTGCGCTGTGCCACTGCCGGACCTCGTCTGCTGTGGGTTTTGAACACGGGTCTTCTGCATAGTTTGTGGTTGTTATTTGTTAACGGGACTTGATTGTCAGTTGCTGCTGTTGTTACTGTTGTTGTTGTCGTTGTTTTTGTTGTTGCTGCTCTTGCTATTGTTGTTGCTGTTGTTGTTTTGTTGCTGTTGCTATTGTTGTTCTTGTTGTTGCTGTTGTTGTTATTGCTGCCGTTGTTGTTGCTGTTGTTGTTGTTGTTATTTATATTTTTTAATTTAGATCAGTTTACGACGTAACAACACCGTGTGTTTATTGTGTGTGTGTGTGTGTGTGTGTGTGTGTGTGTGTGTGTGTGTGTTGTGTGTGTGTGTGTGTGTGTGTGTGTGTGTGTTGTAACGGAACCTCTTTTTTCTTTTCTTTTTTTAAATATTTTTTTATAGTTTTTGTTTTTGTTGTCGATTTTGTTTTTGTTGTTGTTGTTGTTGTAGGCCCCACTCCAACTTTTCTTGTTGTTGTAATTTTTATTTACATATTTATTTGCTGTAACAAGGTCAGGGAGATGCATATCTGTTGTAAGAAAACGAGGATTGCTGAGTGTTTGTTGTAACACTGAAGATCAGGAATGCAGTATAGTTACTGCGCCACGCTACTAGGTCAAGACTACATGTTTGTTACAGCAAAGGGAGAACTGCCACACACAAATCATTTTGCGGCTGTAGAGAAAATCGTGCTGGATTCGTTATGCTGGTCCTTCTTCGCTTCCTCCTCAAAACTCCCTGAAGTCGAAGATAAAGTACTCTGTGTCTTATAATAGATGTGTACTAATAATGTTCATGTATTATACTCTGTGTTTTATAATATATAGTAAGTAAGTAAGTAAACATGGTGCTTAACGTCCACAGAAACCGTACGGCTTATTAGGGACGGGGAGAAGGGGGTATGGAGGCTGGGGGGAGAGGGAGATTATATACCTATCGCTACACTGTCACCACCAGAATGATTCCTGCATTAAGGTGGACAGCGATGAGAGCCATTTCAATGTTTCAGTAGGAAGAGATGGACAAAGTCGCAAGACAGTGTCCACAAACCACAACCTTTTTGAAGAGAAAAGAGAGCCGAAGCGGAATCGAACCGAGGTCCTTCCGCTTACCAGCCTAACGCCTTACCGCCTTACCTTACTGTTTTATAATATATGTGTACTTATGTTCATGTATTACACTGTGTGTTATTTTACTCGTATCTTTTATGCAGTCGTAAGGCAGATGTCTATGTTATTTATAGACAATAAAGATTCTGTATTCTGTAAGTCATTCGAAACTTTTAAAAAGTTACTGGCTGTTGCTTGCTAACAGTGATTGTATGGGTATTGATTGTATGCTTGCTGGTGAAGAGGAGAACTACAGAGTTTTTAACTTTATGTCCTGAAAGGTAAGACCGTCGATAGCCAATAACTATGGTTCAGTGCACATTTATATTATTTTGTGACACGGCTGTTAAACATGTATACACTTGTTTTCTGGTGCACAGCAGTACAAAGCCGTAACTCACTTGTTCGGTCAACACTCTGATCTCTGAGCATGGCGTCGACAGCTGTTACAACACTGGAATTCATATCAGGTTTCTCTGGCATTGTCTAGAACATACTCAAATTTCAATAGGTTTAGGGGCGTATCAAAATTTTGCAGCCTGAGGGGGGAGTGTTCTGTTACAGCCTTATTGAAAGAACACAGGTAAATAATAGGGGTAGTTTGACAGATGCGCGTGCAAACGTATAGCTTATGTATTTTCTAGAGTGCACGCCGGGTTCACAGAAATAATGTCTGACCGGCAGCTTTGGAAACACAGAACTTGCACAACGGGTTTGAGTGGATGTCTCCTGAATGAGCAGAGTTTTTGTTTGTTTGCTTTTTTAGCCAGCGATCACCACGAGTACTGGCGAGCTGGCTATGGCAAAATGAATGTAACAATGACACTGGAGCATGCTTTATTTCACACACACACACACACACACACACACACACACACACACACACACACACACACACACACACAACACAACACACACACACACACACACACACACACACACACACACACACACACACACACACACACACACACACACACACACCACACACACACACACACACACACACACACACACACACACACACACACACACACACACACACACACACACACACACACACAACACACACACACACACACACACACACACACACACACACACACACACACACACACACACACACACACACACACACACGAACACACACACACACACAAGCACACACACACGCATGAACACGCGCAATCTTTTCGTTTGTCTTGCTCCTTTCATTACAGTCAAAATTCAGTAACTCGTTCTAGCCATCAGGTCATGAGGACCCTCAACCAAACGAATACAATAACCACCCCCCACAAGAAAAAGAAGCATAGCCTGATCCTTTCACGCTGAACTCCCCCTCCTCACGCCCTCCAACTCCCGCCCCCCACCCACCCCCACCCCCCGACCCCCACTCCCCTCAAACCGACAGGAACCAAGCAGCAGCAGCAGAAGAGGCAAGGAGACACCACCATCAGAGGACATTCTTTGCCCTACACTCCAAGCTCCGCACTCCTCTGTCTGCTTATTGAGTTTGCGGGCAGGGACCAGGCATGTTGTGACCGCTTGCTTTTTCTTCTCTTCCCCCCCCCCTTCCTTCCCCCGCCCCCCTCCCCCTTCATCGTTGAGGGGGTGGGGGTGGTATTGAGGGGGTCGGGTGGGGCGGTGGGGGTGGGGTGTCATCGTTGAGGAGCGTATTGACAAGGAAGTCCTGGGGTTATTCAATTTCTCGCTGCGGTCTGGCAGTGTCCTGCTGGACTTCGGGCTAGGCCAGGCCTGTTAGGGGGACAGCCTCGATCCGCTCCCCCCCGGGGAGGGGACGGGGGCCGGGTGGAGGTGGAGGAAGGGGGGTTCAGGAGGATAGGAGGGGTAGTTTGATGACCGTCCTTTGTGTGTGGGTGGTGGGGGGGTGGGGTGGGGGTGGGGGGTGGGGGTGCGGGGGGGGTTGGGTGGGGGGGTGGTTTGGGGGGGGGGGGGGTAGAGAGAGAGAGATTTTGGGAATAACATTTTTTTTTCTTTTTCTTCTTTTTTCTTCTAGTCATTCCTGCATTCTTGTTTCCACACATGTATT
>JABMCL010001218.1:315000-317500 GCA_018857735.1 Alviniconcha marisindica | reverse complement strand
TTTCAGATTGTTCTTTTTCTCTGTTTCTTATGTCACATATTTGTGCAGACGTTCATTTGCTGTGAAACACACGTTTGTTATCCTTTCAAAACGCAATGCCACGAAAATAAAGAAATTAAAGGTTGGTTAGCTGGCACGTGCATTACTAACAAACCGGTTTTTGTTCAAAACACACCCGGAAATCACTTCAGTACGAACAAACGCTGTGTTAAATCACAGTTAGTACGAACAAACACTGTGTTAAATGACTGTCACCACGAACACACCCTGTGTTAAATCACATTCAGTACCAATAAACGCTGTGTTAAATCACAGTTAGTACGAACAAACACTGTGTTAAATGACTGTCAGCACGAACACACCCTGTGTTAAATCACATTCAGTACCAATAAACGCTGTGTTAAATCACAGTCAGTACCAACAAACACTGTGTTAAATCACATTTCAGTACCAACAAGTGCTGTGTTGAATCACATTCAGTACAAAAAAAGGCTGTGTTAAATCACATTCAGTATGAAGAAGCACATTCAGTACGAACAAACGATGTGTTAAATCACAGTCAGTACGAACAAACGCTGTGTTAAATCACAGTCAGTACGAACAAATGCTGTGTTTAAATCACAGTCAGTATGAACAAACTGTATTAAATCAATACAAACAAACAGTGTGTTCAATCATTCAGTACGAACAAACACTGTGTTAAATCACATTCAATACGAACAAACACTGTGTGAAATCACATTCAATACGAACAAACACTGTGTGAAATCACATTCAATACGAACAAACACTGTGAAATCACATTCAAACCCTGTGCTGAATCAAAGTCAGCACGAACAAACTGTGTTAAATCAAATTTCGTACGAACACTGTGTTAAATCACCTTCAGTACAAACAAACGCTGTGTTAAATCACCGTCAGTACGAACAAACACATTGTTAAATCACAATCAGTGCGAACAAACACTGTATTAAACCACATTCAGTGGGAACAAACACTGTGTTAAATCAATCAGCGCGAACACGCACTGTGTTAAATCACATTTACAAAACTTTTCTATACAAACATACCCAAACCAATTTTTGTTTTACGCTCCCAACGAACAACACTGTGTTAAATCACATTCTACAAACATGTGTTAAATCACATTCAAAACTTTTTATATGCGGGCGAAACATATTTGGCCAAAGCGCAATACTAGTAAACTGTGTTAAATCAATTTGCGCGAACACGCACTGTGTTAAATCACATTTACTACAAACATGTGTTAAATCACATTCAAAACTTTTCTATATGCGGGCGAAACATATTTGGCCAAAGCACAATTAGTTGTTGTTGTAGCGCTCCCCAGTACGAACAAACACTGTGTTAAATCACATTTACTACAAACATGTGTTAAATCACTTTTCAAAACTTTTTCCTATTTTGCGGGCGAAACATATTTGGCCAAAGCGCAATTAGTTGTTGTTGTAGCGCTCCCCAGTACGAACAAACACTGTGTTAAATCACATTTACTACAAACATGTGTTAAATCACATTCAAAACTTTTCTATATGCGGGCGAAACATATTTGGCCAAAGCGCAATTAGTTGTTGTTGTAGCGCTCCCCAGTACGAACAAACACTGTGTTAAATCACATTTACTACAAACATGTGTTAAATCACATTCAAAACTTTTCTATATGCGGGCGAAACATATTTGGCCAAAGCGCAATTAGTTGTTGTTGTAGCGCTCCCCAGTACGAACAAACACTGTGTTAAATCACATTTACTACAAACATGTGTTAAATCACATTCAAAACTTTTCTATATGCGGGCGAAACATATTTGGCCAAAGCGCAATTAGTTGTTGTTGTAGCGCTCCCCAGCTCAGCGCTGCGCTGGTCACCCGGTAGATGCAATTGTACACTCAGTGACGAATGCTTTCCGTAACGAATGCGTTTGTGATCGTTTACTACTGCCGCCACATGGCCAGCCACACGTAGTCTTCGGAGGCTTTATCTCCATTTCAGGAGGGTGGAGGCCGTTATGCAGACAGCCTACCTCCATTTCAGGAGGGTGGAGGCCGTTATGCAGACAGCCTACCTCCATTTCAGGTGGTTGGAGGCCGTTATGCAGACAGCCTACCTCCATTTCAGGAGGGTGGAGGCCGTTATGCAGACAGCCTACCTCCATTTCAGGAGGGTGGAGGCCGTTATGCAGAGAGCCTACCTCCATTTCAGGAGGGTGGAGGCCGTTATGCAGACAGCCTACCTCCATTTCAGGAGGGTGGAGGCCGTTATGCAGACAGCCTACCTCCATTTCAGGAGGGTGGAGGCCGTTATGCAGAGAGCCTACCTCCATTTCAGGAGGGTGGAGGCCGTTATGCAGACAGCCTACCTCCATTTAAGGAGGGTGGAGGCCGTTATGCAGACAGCCTACCTCCATTCCAGGTGGTTGGAGGCCGTTATGCAGAGAGCCTACCTCCATTTCAGGTGGGTGGAGGCCGTTATGCAGAGCCC
>JABMCL010001218.1:300000-310000 GCA_018857735.1 Alviniconcha marisindica | reverse complement strand
TGCACTCTGAGCGAAGGGGGGGAATAAAGTTCCTTTGGGGAGTGGTCCTGGGTCTGAGCGAGTCAAGTGCATCGTTTGGCCCGGGGTCGACTCTCCAGCAGAACTACACAGGGTCAGCACTGCGGCAATATATTACTATGTACGTCAGCATGTCGGCAGCATCCACTGAAGAAAAAGGCAGCTTGAGGGCAGCGTCCGTACAAGGCCAGCACTGTGCCAGTATTTGACTGCTACAGGCCGAAATGACGGGTACATTATAAAAAAAAGACCAAAAAAAAGACACGGACACGCACGCACGCACGCACGCACGCACGCACGCACGCACACACACACACACACACGCACATACACACAAACACACACACGCAAGCACGCACGCACGCACGCACGCACACACACGCACGCACGCACGCACGCACACACACCATACACACACACACACACACACACACACACACACACACACACACACACACACACACACACACACACACACACACACACACACACACACACACACACACACACACCACAAAACCACGAGGAAGAAGGCTCTTTTTTGCTTTGTATTTTTGACTATCAATGAAGATAAGCACTGCAGCTAAAACGACAGAGGGTTAAAATCAGAACACAAGTATGGCGACATCTTTTCAGGGATGACAAAAACCGCAAGGGGTCAAAAATAAAATAGTCATAAACTGACAAGTTCAACATCGGCTGCCATAACAAAAGTAGGTAATGCTGAACTACTACATAAGGTCATCATTGCGGCATTTTTTAAATTTATTTTTTATGTTCTCCCTTTTTATTTAAAGTCTTTTCACATAAGTGATATTAGACAGGTCTTACAACTATGAAAATAACAGGACTACAGCAAAAACAATAGCAAAACTCAAAAATAATTTTTAATCTTCTCCCTTTTTATTTGAAATCTTTTCACATAAAGACATTAGACTGATCTTACAACTATAAAAATAACAGCATATAATATTATGACTTTACACCAAAACAATAGCAAAACTCAACAACAACAAAAATCTTTTTTTTTAACATCTTTTCCCTTTTTATTTAAAATCTTTTCACATGAGTGATATTAGACTGAGCTTACAATTATCAAAACAACATGATATATGAGGACGTTGCATCAAAACAATATCAATTTTTTTAATGATATAATTTATTGATTTTTTAAACAAATATAGAAGTCAATCGCTGTGACAACAACAACTGCAGAAGTAAGGTCAGCCTTGTTGATGCCACTCCAGATGGCCATGACGGTGACAGTTCGGAAGGCCATCGCTGCAGCAGCAACCACGGAAGGCCAACACTGCAACAGCCAATGACACGACTGTGGCAACAACCACATTTCTGAATGTCTCACTGCGGCAGCAACCACATTTCTAAATGTCTCACTGTGGCAACAACCACATTTCTGAATGTCTCACTGTGGCACAACAACCACATTTCTGAAATGTCTCACTGCGGCACAACCACATTTCTAAATGTCTCACTGTGGCAACAACCACATTTCTGAATGTCTCACTGTGGCAACAACCACCAATTTCTGAATGTCTCACTGTGGCAACAACCACATTTCTGAATGTCTCACTGTGGCAACAACCACATTTCTGAATGTCTCACTGTGGCAACCACCACATTTCTGAATGTCTCACTGTGGCAACCACCACATTTCTGAATGTCTCACTGTGGCAACAACCACATTTCTGAATGTCTCACTGTGGCAACAACCACATTTCTGAATGTCTCACTGTGGCAACAACCACATTTCTGAATGTCTCACTGTGGCAACAACCACATTTCTGAATGTACTCACTGTGGCAACAACCACATTTCTAAATGTCTCACTGTGGCAACAACCACATTTCTGAATGTCTCACTGTGGCAACAGCCACATTTCTGAATGTCTCACTGTGGCAACAACCACATTTCTGAATGTCTCACTGTGGCAACAACCACATTTCTGAATGTCTCACTGCGGCAACAACCACATTTCTGAATGTCTCACTGCGGCAACAACCACATTTCTAAATGTCTCACTGTGGCAACAACCACATTTCTGAATGTCTCACTGTGGCAACAACCACATTTCTGAATGTCTCACTGTGGCAACAACCACATTTCTGAATGTCTCACTGTGGCAACAACCACATTTCTGAATGTCTCACTGTGGCAACACCACATTTCTGAATGTCTCACTGTGGCAACAGCCACATTTCTGAATGTCTCACTGCGGCAAAACCACATTTCTGAATGTCTCACTGTGGCAACAACCACATTTCTGAATGTCTCACTGTGGCAACAACCACATTTCTGAATGTCTCACTGTGGCAACAACCACATTTCTGAATGTCTCACTGTGGCAACAGCCACATTTCTGAATGTCTCACTGTGGCAACAACCACATTTCTGAATGTCTCACTGTGGCAACAACCACATTTCTGAATGTCTCACTGTGGCAACAACCACATTTCTGAATGTCTCACTCTGGCAACAGCCACATTTCTGAATGTCTCACTGCGGCAACAACCACATTTCTGAATGTCTCACTCTGGCGACCACACTAGAAGGCGAAAGCCGAGGCCGGTAAATACTGTGGAAGATGAACACCGAAAATACTGCATTTTCATTGCTGGTGCACTGGGCGACACACATGTGTTGTGTCAGTCAGCAGAACTCTGTGATTATAAAAGGCCTAACAATCATTAATATTATGATTATCAGCATGTGTTCATTAGTTCTCATTTGATCGATTTCATGACAGTTATTAAATAATTTCTCGTATTAATTTTTGACGGTAAACGAAAACAACATTTTTTTCTTCCCCTCCCCCACTCCCCAGGTATTTGACTGAGGACAATTTACTGGGCAAATACAACACAGCTTTTCGTCATGCTTGAAATACTTCCTGTACGTGATGTGCCCCAAAACTCCATCACTAGCCAGCCAGGCACACCGGCAATGGTATGGGTGGATAATTAGTTCTTTCACACACTATTCTGACAACCTTCGGCTGATCGCTTCACCTGTCGATCGTCACAGCAACACCTGTTTCACTGGGCCACCTACATTTCGATGCACTGCAACGCCACGATTCGATGCTTCACTCCAACAACCGCTTTTAATGCTACTTGGGACGAGGCAGTAGAGGGGGGAGAGAGCGGGCGGTAAATACTGGGAGTAGACACCAAATCTTCCCGCATGCTCTCGTCAATAGGATGGTTTAAAACTGGGTCACCCTACGCCTTTTTCTTGTGCTGCAGAGAACGCGATTATAAAAGATCCTAACAACTACACATGTTGATGTGTTCATTATCTATTTATCGTTCATGACAGTTATTAAATAATTTCTCGTATTAATTTTTGACGGTAAACGAAAACAACATTTTTTTCTTCCCCCTCCCCCCTCCCCAGGTATTTGACTGAGGACAATATATGACTGAGGACAATATACAACAACAGCTTTTCGGTCATGCTTGAAATACTTCCTGTACGTGATGTGCCCCAAAACTCCATCCACTAGCCAGCCAGGCACACCGGCAATGGATGGGTAGATAATTAGTTCTTTCACACACTATTCTGACAACCTTCGGCTGATCGCTTCACTCTGTCGATCTGTCACAGCAACACCTGTTTCATGGGCCGGCCTACCTCGTGCACTGCACGCTGCACGATTCGATGCTTTACCTCCACAGAAACCGCGTAAGGCTTATTAGGGACGGAGGAAGGGAGGTAGGAGTGTGTGTGTGTGGGGAGGGGGGGGGGGGGGGGGGGGGGGGGGGGGTAGGTCCACCTCCCTCTTCCCGCAGCTCCCGGGCTCTCGTAGCAATAGGATGAAGTTTTAAAACTGCGGTCACCCTACGCCTTTTTCTTGTGCTGCAGAGAGAATCAGCGAAGAACCAAAATCTATCAACTGCGACACAGCTGGTGACGCTTTTAAATAATGTTTCTTCTTCTTTGTTATTTAAATTCTTTTCACATAAGTGATATTAGACTGATCTTGTTATTATCAAGATAACAACGTATTTTAAATTAAAATTCTCCGCACCGATCTGGCAGTTGTTTGTCGGCACGAGAACATTGACTGTTTCTTGATTGGCTCTAAAAGCTCTTTTATTTTGAGAGCCCCAGTAAAATCTTGAACTCTTGAAACATTCAAATCAAAGTCATGCGATGAACTTGTGTAACGACAAAATCAGTAAGGCTTCAACCCCCCCACCCCCACACACACACCACACACACACACACACACACACACACACACACACACACACACACACACACACACACACACAACACACACACACACACACACAAAACACACACACACACAACACACACACACACACACACACACACACACACACACACACACACACACACACACACAAACACATTGTAATTATGACAACCTACTTCACTCAACATACACACCAGCGCAAGCACACATCACACACCATCGCATCGACTATCCTGCCTAGATAAAGGTGAGTTTTCAGAGAAGCTCTGAAAAACTGAATTGAGTCCTTCTTGGGGCTTTCGGGGAGCATCGAGGAAAGGGACTCAGTTCAGTCAAGGAAGTACTAGTGTATGCGGCATGGACTCTATCTTAGGGAAAGGTCTAGTCACCTCTGCTTTCAAAGTATGAAAACAGATCATTCGTTTGATGGAGGGTTCCGGGCTGACCTCTCAGCCCCGCTACCCCTGGCTAATTTCTCAGGACGCTTTTGGTCTGGCCGTCTGTGTTAAGTTCAAGTTCAGTGCTGCTTTATGTCCACTGAGACCATAAGGACTATTAGGAACGGGGAGCCCAGGACGGCCACCTCCACTTTCACACAGCTCCTGGGCTCTGAAACGGACATTCCTGTTCAAATGCTGCTTTACGTCCACAGAGACCATAAGGACTATTTGGGACGGGGAGCCCAGGACAGCCACCTCCACTTTCACACAGCTCCTGAGCTCTGACCATGTGTTAAACTGGTGGAATGCACGATGATTTAAGTCTGATTCCAGCGTTCAAATAAGGTAATCCGCCTCATTTGATTACAACTGGTGTTACATTTTCTCGTCATCAATGAACGCGTGCCATTTACTTATGTTCAAGGTGATCGCACGATACTGATTGTTATGCTAACATTCCTCCAAACACTGGACACCGAAGCAACATAACAAAACAGCTCAACCAAAAGTAGGTAAGTGTCCTGCATCTTATTTTTCACCGCTTAACTGTTGTTCAAGTGTTGTTTTGTAGCTTGAAAATGGGGCTTACCCCGCAAATTGGCAATTTGTGTTTTGTCATAATATATAGCGTTCTTTTTGACGTTTAATGTGACTGGAGCTTGCGTTCAAGGTTCTGTTCGACTCCACGAATCTTTCACTCTGTTGCTACGCTTTAGTTCGTGAAGCAAACATGGAGGCCGCTCTTCGAGCTTTTCTCGCGGAACAGTATTTGGGGCGTTCTGATTGGCTAGAGCTGCCCTGGTAACGGGAAGCCCAGAGTCCTCTATTAAGACAAATTCAAGTACGTGTACTTTTGTACAGTAAATGCACTTAGCAGGCTGGACATTTTGCATATCAAGTAGGTCCCACGGCGGCATAGCTTAATGCCTTATGTCATCCGGAGATGAGAACGGCCATGTCAGTGACGCCCAGTGTCACCTGCTGTCTGCTGTGTAACCTCCAGGAACTGTATGTAGTTCAAGATCAATCACCAGCGTTGCTTTATCTCCACAGAGACCATATTAAGAACTATTAAGGACGGCTACCTCGAGTTTCACACAGCTGCTGAGCTTGGCTGACGAGTTGAGTTCAATGTTGCTTTACGTCCACAGGGACCGCGGTACGGACTATTACGGACGAGGAGACCAGAACGGCCAACTCCCACTTTCACACAGCTGCTGAGCTCGTAGACATCCGCGTGCAGGTAGATTTAAACGATTTTAAGGCATACTTTCAGAGAGCTGTGTAGGTAGTTTTAAACGATTTTAAGGCATACTTTCAGAGAGCTGTGTAGATAGTTTTAAACAATTTTAAGGCATATTTTCAGAGAGCTGTGTAGATAGTTTTAAACGATTTTAAAGGATATTTTCAGAGAGCTGTGTAGATAGTTTTAAACGATTTTAAAGGATATTTTCAGAGAGCTGTGTAAACAGTTTTAAACGATTTTAAAACATATTTTCAGAGAGCTGTGTAGATAGTTTGAAACGATTTTAAAAAATAATTTCACGGAAGGGACCAAAGCTGCCATGCATACGCGCTTAAGTTTCATCGGACCAGTACTAGCTAGAAGAGAAGAAGTTGAGACGCCTTGTTGTCGTGACTGTTCTGTGTGTGTGTGTGTGTGTGTGTGTGTGTGTGTGTGTGTGTGTGTGTGTGTGTGTGTGTGTGTGTGTGTGTGTGTGTGTGTGTGTGTTTGTGTGTGTGTGTATGTGCGTGCGTGTGTGCGTGCCTGCGTGCCTGCGCGCGCGCTTAGAACAGGATCTACGAATAAGATTTTGAGCTTTATAAATCCTATAATTATTACCATTGTTATTACGATCATCTATTTTATGCTTTATTAATGTTTCACAATGATGGCGTTGCCTCTTTTAAACACCACACTACGGTAGTCAGCTGGGTGACAGTCTCCTTAACGAAGGGGGATGCGGGAGGGGGTGATGGGGTGGAGGGGGGAGGGGAGGGAGAGGGGGGGGGGGGGGGCAGGGGAACTCCATGACGAAACAGCGAGGCGACGAAACGCTTGTTTGTGTTCATTACACCTCTCTTGTTCGGCCGCTTGTGTGCACGCATGTCAAAGCTGCGTGTGGTCGCTGCACACAGAGAACATGACACCGTCACGGGGCTCCGAGCACTGGCAGATCCTTCACGCCTCAGTGACCACTCAAACAGCTTCCCGTGTCTCCGCCCGGATCAGTTCGATGCCGAGTTATTGACCTTTGATCCTGCCTATTCTGCCCAAATCTCAAATTGCACAGTTCTTATCCGGCTGTGCAGCTGCTCTGAAGGATCGCGTGGTGGTAGGGATTGGTTTTCTACGGTAAAAGGCCTTAAGTCTGCGACATAAATCACGAAAGACTTGCGTCCTTAGTCTGCGGAACGCGAGGAACGGTTCCCAGTGCTGATTTAACGAACAGGGCGAATCGAAGTGTTGTGACGTGGACAGGCTGTAGAATATTATTTTTCGATCAAAACCTTGGGTAAGTTCCGGGTGGAAACGATTACGTGCATGCACGAAGCTTGGATAACAAAGCTGATCCAACTGTTCGTGCAGTCTTTACAGAAGGAGCTCTGAGGTAATATGCAGGTTCTTACGGGTGGTCGTCAGACCAGGGAACCACCCGCTTCAGTTGGGCATTCAGATCAAGAGAGACAGAAGAAGAAGAAGAAGAAGTGTATCTGTGAATGAAATTGTATGCTGTGTGTGTGTGTGTGTGTGTGTGTGTGTGTGTGTGTGTGTGTGTGTGTGTGTGCGTGCGTGCGTGCGTGCGTGCGTGCGTGCGTGCGTGCGTGCTTGCGTGCTTGCGTACGTGCGTGCGTGCGTGCGTGCGTGTGTGTGTGTGTGTGAAGTTTGCCTTGGGCTTGACAAAGATCTGTACCGCGTCCAGAAAAGCAACACAATACATGAAATCGCCTCCCCCCTCCCACCCTACCCCACCCCCGCAACCGCACTCCCTCACGCCTCACAAAATCAGTCGCTATTAAAAACAAAACTAAAGTGAATGAAGACATGATAATAGAATATCTGCTATTTAATTGAGATACGCTAGACTAACGATGGGGAAGTAAAAAAAAAAAAAAAGAGAGAAAGAAGAAGGAAGGAAGCGGTGGAGGATGAGCAGAAGAAGGAGGTATGTGTGTGTGTGGAGGGGGGTGGGGGGGGGGGGGGCAGAGGAGGAAGAAAAGGAGGAAAAAGAGAACAAGGACAAGCGGAGAAGAGTGACAAAAGGAAGACGGGGAAGAAGAAAAAAAAGGGGTGGGGGGAGACGAAACAAACACCCCCACCCCCCACCCCACACCCCACCCCCCAAAAAAGAAAGGAAGAAAGAAAGACAAAGAAGAAGATTCAAGCACATTTCGTCAGTTCAAAAGGCTCCACAGAACAGTATAACTGAATAGCGTTTAAACTCACGTCTAGATGACACGAAGCCTTCAGTCCACTTGTCTGTTTCTTCCAGTGCTACGCACTTTGGTCTCCCTTGTCTCTCTGCCAGACCAAATATATTACTGTCAGTCTGGGAGAGATATGACAGATAAAAATAGAGGGGGCAGGAAAGGGGGATCCAAGACTCAGAGAGAGAGAGAGAGAAGAGAGAAAGAAGGAACAGAGGAGAGAGGTCATGGGAGGGGGTGTGGGGGGGGGGTGTGGGGGGGTGTGGGGGGGGGGGGGGTGGGGCAGGAGCACAGGATCTGTGTGAAAGTGGAGGTGGACGTCCTGGGCTCCCCGTCCATAAAAGTCTATACGGTCTGTGTGGACGTAAAGCAACACTGAACTGATCAAAACACTGACACCAGCAAGAACACCAAGGCTAGATCAAAATGTTATGAGCTGCTTAGGGGACTATCTCCGGCCATGATATGCTCCTTTCATATCAGCATCCACCCTCCCTGAAACAAAAATAGATCCTCCGAATACGATGTGTGGCTGTCGATGTGGCAGGGTAAAAACAACAACAGCAACAACAACTGAACGGGAAATTAAAACAAAGAAGTCATACACGCAATCCTCCCGTTTGTTAATGTACAGTTGCTAAACCAGCTGACACTCAGACTGTTCAACTGGGAAATGAATGCTACAACAAAAACAAAAACAACAACAACATTTTCCGTTTGATCGCTTTCAGTGTTACCAGCTAGCCACTTAGCTGTTACCAATGCCCGTGTCCATTGCCTGGGGTTCGCAAACAGATCGATCCGTTCTGGAACTGAAGTCGACTGTCGAGGGAAGGGACGCAACTCAAGATTTTCGTCCGACGATCAGTTTTATATCACGCCAATACCGAGTCCTACTGTGCGCCTCGTCTCAGGGCAGTCCTGGCGGTTTTGTGTCAGTCATTCTTGGCGGTGTTAACGCTGTTACTGTTGTCATTTTCACTGAGGTTCTTTCTTTCCTTTCTGTTCTGTTTCAGGATTCGTTATTATTAATTGATCGCTTTTATACTTTTTATACTCTGCTCTCAAGCAGACTCACTTCGCTCTTGTCGCATGCGATTCAGAACGAGTGACTTTTATAGCGTGTTTTCGAATATCCACCGAAGTGGTGTACGCACAGCGCTGTTTGGTTGTTACATGTCTGGTGCTGCACGAAACTGCTGCCGTCTTGGTGCACGTTCTGTGCACACCATACATCCATACATTAGTTTACAATGTCACTTCCTTCAAAGCCACATAATTATGCAAGGTGCATGCGTGTGTAGCTGTAACCTGCCACCTGCACCTTTGGCAGAATGACCAGGATATTTTATGTGCTACTGCGGTAACTGGATACGGATACAGAAATGAGTCCGCACAGAAAGTTACCTGGAGAAGAAAATACTCCCGCTGCTCCTGCCAGGACTCGACCCGAGATCTTTCGATCACGATTCCGTCGCTCTACCACTGAGCTATCCCCGCTCCCCTGGTGAGGTCACTAAAGGTCATGAGGGAACCCTGTGCGGTTAACAGGACTTCACAGTCGTTGTTATTGTTGTCCTCTTCTTCTTTTTCACTCGCCCTGATATAACCGTACTGTTTGACTGGGCGTAAAACACCAAGTTACTTACTTACTTTCTTCTTCTTCTTCTTCTTCTTCTTCTTCTTCTTCTTCTTCTTCCTCCTCCTCCTCCTCCTCTTCTTCTTCTTGTCTAATATCACCTCGCTGCGAACAGACATAAAATAAAAACACTGATGATTTATTTGTAGGACTTGGCAGGGCGTTGCAATCAAAACCTCTTCAGTACTCGATCTTACCGTTTTCATCTTTAGTACTGTTATATTGTTGTAGCGT
>JABMCL010001218.1:282500-292500 GCA_018857735.1 Alviniconcha marisindica | reverse complement strand
GGTTTCTCTCTGCCAAGACTTGACACTGCTTTTTGACCCAGCAGCGTGCAAGGAGAGGATGGAGAAATCACACGGAGGTGTCGTGGACAAAGCGATATCATCAGCAGTCGCTGTGCCCTTTTAATGGTACCCACTTTGTTGTACTCATGTCAGATGCGAACGCGTGCCTTGCTGTCCTGGTTTCATACAATTCCTTACACGCACGCGCGCGCGCGCACACACACACACACACACACAGACACACAGAGAGACACAGACAGAGAGAGAGCAGAGAGAGAGAGAGAGAGAGAGAGAGAGAGAGAGAGATTAAAATACTGAGCAGTTAAAACGAACGCCTGTTTTAATGGGACATACAAGTTACCAACAGTTTCTTTCTTTCTTCAACGCATTAAGATTTTTTTAGATTAAAAAAAACAAAACTCGATTGTGCGTCCCGAAGTGCCTAACAAAGACACACAAGCACGTGCTTGTTACGTAACACTTCCTGCTGCGTCTGTGAACCTCAGTTCTTTGCACGTGCAGCATGCGCACGCATACGCCCTGAAAAGGAAACGTTACATTTGTAGTTTGGAAATGAGAGCGTGTGCACATCTTTTATAATACCGGAAGCCGACTCTCAGAAAGGAGGTTTTTGTGAAAACAACACGAAACTGCTGCCAAGAAGGCGGAAAAAAGATGAAAAAAGACTTGGTGCAGCTCAGACCAGTTGAGAAAGACAGACGCATGCCAAATGCACCGTATTGTGCTCAGTAAAGCGTACTTAAAACGACCGAAATTAAAAATCGTTCCGTTATCACCCTCCTTGACATGCGTTTTGTTCAGCCGAGTTCTTTGTCCTAATTGAGAATTACTGCGGTCCGCAAGGGGGACTTCTGAACAGGATATTAATTCCTAGCTCCTCTTTCATTTGTAAGGGAAAGTGAACCGTGAAAAGTTTTCTCACCGCAAGCGAAACGTGTCGCATGCCAAAAGACCCACAATGAAAAACTTCAACAGCGGAGAGTGTCAAAAAGGGGAGAGAACTCTGAAACATGAGGCGGACGATCGCCGATGCAGGCTTGCACAGTGATGACATAACCGCAAAAAGGAAGTCAATTATTGAATAACTCATTAATGCTAACGCGATTATTGCCACGCCTGAGCGATCAAAACACGCATTCTAAACTCGATTTCCTTCTCGTTTCGGCTCTTTTCTTTTCCAGTGGGACAGGGAAAACATCAAAAGAACGCTCGCCTCAAAGAAAGAAAATAAAGGGTAAAGAGAAAGAAACCACGGTGATGAAGAAATATCAATCAGTATTTATAACCGAGTTACAACACCACTTAGCACCAGCGAGGCAATTTATTGTGCAGTTAAACTGACAAGGAAGCAGGTAAATAAACAAGCAAGCGAACAATTTATAAATTCACCCAATCGATCAAAAGTTCAGGCTCATCCTTTCTCTATGACAATGTTGCATGCGCGGACCCCGAGAAAGGGTACAATAACATATAAAAAAAGAATGTTCTTTACAATCTGACGGACTTAAAGAAAGAAAGAAAGAAAGGAAATCAGACGAACAGAAAGAACGAACGAAAGAAAGAAAGAAAGAAAGAAAGGGAGAAAAAGTAAAAAGAAGGAATGAAACAAAGAAAAAAGCACAAAGAAAAGAAAGAGTTAAAAAAAAAAAAAGGAAGGAAGGAAGGAAGAAATCGACAACAACAAAAAATGAAAGAAATGTACCAAGTAGAAGGAGGCAGGGAAGGAAAAAGAAAAATGGCCAAATAGGTCACATGGAGATGTGGGCGTGAAATGAAAAATGTTCGCGTCACGGAAAAGAATGTAAGGCGCTTGAAGCACAGAAAATGTCTGGAGTAGCATTTTTTTTAAATTACAGGAGAAAGAGAGAACGAGAGGGAAACAGAGAAAGAGAGAGAGAGAGAGAGAGAGAGAGAGAGAGAGAGAGAGAGAGGAGAGAGAGAGAGAGAGAGAGAGAGAGAGAGACTATTAGAAGAGCGAGAGAGAGAGAGAGAGAGAGAGAGGGAGAGAGGGACCGAGAGATCAAGAGACCGAGAGACAGAGCGAGAAAGAGAGAGATAGAGGGAGAGGTAAGGCAGACTGAGAGAGAGAGAGAGAGAGAGAGAGAGAGGAGAGGAGAGAGAGAGAGAGAGAGAGAGAGAGAGAGAGAGAGAGAGAGAGAGAGAGAGACGGGGGGGGGGGGGGGGGGGAGAGACGAGAAGAGAGGAGAGAGAGAGGGGAGAGAGAGAGGGAGAGGTAGGAGACTGGAGGAGAGAGAGAGAGAGAGAGGAGAAGAAAGAAGAGGAGAGAGAGAGAGAGAGGGGAGACGGGGATGGGGGGGGGGGGGGGGGGGGGGGCGAGAGAGCCGAGACAGAGAGAATGAGAGAGAGGGAGAGAGAGAGACAGAGACAGAGACAGAGACAGAGAGAGAGAGAGACAGAGAAATCTTCCCTGTTTGTGGCCGCACCCTCTGGCGTCAAAGACAAAAGACGTGGCCATTGTTTTGTGTCTGCGGCTAGCACCGCCCCTCGGGGCCCGCCACAGAGAGGGCTTCACACGAGATTGGGCGTTCATTAAAACCCCAGACCCCTCGCGTGAATACAGTTCAAAAACGGCCACCCCGCCCGCCGACCCTGTCCTCCAGTCAAGGGGGACAAGGAGGACAGGAAGAAAGCGAAGCTGGAGACAGATTGGGGTTTCGTTTCGGCTGTGCGGTACGGAAATAAAGCAGACGGAAAAACAGGAGTCTTGTTGTCTTAACGAAGGAAGAAAGACAGAGCGGAGACAGTCAGTCAAGTTAGCTGGTTCCTGCATTTTAACGTTCCATCAACCATATAGGGTCAATTCAGGGCTGGATTGTTGTTCAAACGTAACGACGGAGAGAAAGAAACATAAGGTCACCTCAGGACTTGATAGTTGTTCAAACGTAAAGAGAGAGAGAGAGAAAGAAACATAAGGTCACCTCAGGACTAGATAGCTTTCAAACGTAAAGAGAGAGAGAGAAAGAAACATAAGGTCACCTCAGGACTTGATAGTTGTTCAAACGTAAAGAGAGAGAGAAAGAAACATAAGGTCACCTCAGGACTAGATAGTTGTTCAAACGTAAAGAGAGAGAGAAAGAAACATAAGGTCACCTCAGGACTGATAGTTGTTCAAACGTAAAGAGAGAGAAAAGAAACATAAGGTCACCTCAGGAAAGAAACGGAGGAAAGAAACATAAGGTCACCTCAGGACTAGATAGTTGTTCAAACGTAAAGAGAGAGAGAAAGAAACATAAGGTCACCTCAGGACTAGACAGCTGTTCAAACGTAAAGACGGAGAGAAAGAAACATAAGGTCACCACAGGACTAGATAGTTGGTTAAACAGTAAATACAGACACAGAGAAAGAAATACAAGGAGTAGTGATGAACGGGTAACACTCACGTACATATATTAGTATTTAATGTTTAAATAATTAAATCGCCCTGATATATCCGTACTGCTTGACTGGCCTTAAAACACCAAGTTATTTACTTATTTTAATAATTGCCCAGCATACTTTATTTATAAATGAATTAGTTATTTGTTTACTCAGTTTTACTCAATAATTATATCCATGGTCGAGCAAGATCAGAAAGAAATAACTTTTTCAGAAAGTACAGAAAGAAAGAACGTTTTCGGCAAAAAGTATGTAATCTTCATTTTCTGCAACAACATGAAACCATTGTTTATCCCTGGATTTTAGAGCAAATCAGTCTAGTACGCAGTGTATCACTTTTAATTAATATCTAGCTCAAAGCATTTAACTGTAGGGACATTTTGTTCTTGTTCGTTTTTAAAGACCTAACAGAGAAAACAATGATCCCTTTTTCCAGTAAATCGGCCTTTTCAAGCGATATAGACGAATATGGAGACAATGGTTTTTTACCAGGAATATGTTTTACATAAGTTCACAAAAATAATGTTCTCTCTTCCCCCCACCTTTTCCCCCCGAGCGCCATTGTGTGTGTGTGTGTGTGTGTGTGTGTGTGCGTGCGTGCGTGCGTGCGTGCGTGCGTGCGTGCGTGCGTGCGTGCGTGCGTGCGTGCGTGCGTGGTGTGTGTGTGTGTTAAAGAACTAGACCAACAAACATTTTGTACGAAAGCGTGAAGCTAGAGAATGTTCTGCTCGTGGATAATCGCCTAGCCTCTCCCTCCTCATCAATTTAACGAGACCCATGCAGACAGAATATAAAAGAAAGAGAAGGCGGGAGAACCCGCACAAAAGGGAGACAAACCGCAAAATGAAATCCTCCCGACGCTTAGATCATCCCACAGCACACCACACAGTGGTGGAAACAAAAAGACAAGTGCTCGAGAAGTGAAACGCAACACGCCAAATTGACAGGGCGCGCGCGCACGCAAAAGGCTGTGATGACGTGATCAATAGCTTTTCACAGTCAGCACGTGTAAAGCGCGCGCTTAGAAGTAGGTTGATCGTCAAAGATCGTGATTTTTTTTTTTTTTTTTTTAAATTCATGCCTCAGATCAAAGCAAATCAAAGTTGAAACCGTTTTCTCGGTTTTCCAGTAAACTCTATAGAAGACTGAACAACAATATGCCGTGATTTCTTTTTGTTTTTTGTTTTTTAAACGGTTCTCTTTTCCTTAAAATCGTTTCGGAATTGACAAGTACTGATGACGTCATGGCGTGAGTTCAGAGCAAACGTTGAAGTTCCATCTTTCTCAAAGGAATGAGGGCTGGTGTTCAGTTAAATCCGCTGATTTTGTCTATTTGTTTAGATGAGGAGCGGCACAGTCCTTCTGGCCTCAACGTCAGTGTGTTGTTGATTAGCTCCCCTGACCGAAGTCAGTCTTTCAGCTCTTATAGAGCGCAAATCTTTTTGCAGAATAAAAACACAATGCGCTAGCACACACACACACACACACACACACACACACACACACACCACACACACACACACACACACACACACACACACACACACACACACACACAATTGATGCACATAACATACATACACGTAGATGGTCTACCGAGGTTTGTGAAATGCCTGTCTAAAGCCGAAAGTGTTGAGCTGGTTTTGAAGGCCGGAAGTGTGAGAGAACATGCTACCCTTACGATCCCTTCAGGCATTGATCAGGAGGGAACTTCGTACGGTCAACCTATGGACACGTTTTTCACGTGCAGTGTCACCATGTGTGAGCGCTGCTATACGTTTTGGCCTTGGTTTGAGTTTAGCGGTGTTGTACTGAATTGTTTCACGCTTTCTCGCTCAATTATTTTTACAGATTTATTATCACCTAGAAAACCGAGAAGACTCGCCCATACCGTTGTTCAAGGCAATTCTGATATCCAGTGTTGCGAACAGTTCAGTCTTCACTTCCAACAACACAATTCTCCAGAATCAAAAGACTTTAATGGTATTTGCTTTCTTTGTGTCCTTCTTTCAGTCTCCCGCAAATGTTTCAATGTTTCTTCTTAAGTTCTCGTTTTTCTCATCCTTTTTATCTTGTTCTTAATTCTTTCTTTATTGCCTTTTTCTTCTTCTTCTTCGTTTTTCTTCTTCTCCTCAGTGCTTCTGATGCTGCCTCTGCCTTCTTCTTCTTCTTCTTCTTCTGCACACAAGATTTGTGTAGCTCCTTTGCTTTCATTTAAAAAAATACAATCCGATACTATCATTGGCAGCAGATTTGCACGAGGCGTTGAGAAAGAGCGGTTTGCGCTGAGGATCTTCAAAGCCTTGCTGTTGCAGGCGACAACAGATCTCTTTGAGGCTGAGAATCTGCTCTCTCCATTGGCTCCAGAGAGCGAGCGTCGGCTGAGTTTACACAATGTTTACCCTTCTCTCCCTTCTCCACAGGCAACCTTCTCATCCCCGTTTCTCTGCCCTTTTTTTCTCTTTTTTTTTGCAAGCATCCTTTTCCTCTCGTGTGATAATGAATCTGGAACAGGAGCCAGAAATCTGTGAGTGAACTGAAACGAAATTTTCAGCAAGTTCAAGAGAGTCGAATTTAAGGGGGAAGAGAAGGGTGGGGTGGGGTGGGGTGCTGATAAGGGAAAGATGGAGGATGCTGGATGGAGAAAGCCGGGTGACAGGAAGTTTTGTGGTGGGAGATGGGGTTGACCAGACTCTTGAAGAACTGTTTCAAAGACAGGTTTTGCTCCAAAGGCGGAAGTTCTCCAAAAGGTTGGAGGAGGTGGGGGATGGAGGAGGGGGGAGGGGTCTTGCAAAAGCAACGGGACAGGAGGAAGGTGAAGATAGCCTTGAAAGACAGTTTCAAAGAGGGGTTCCCCTCCAAGGGTGGAGAGTTCTTGAAGATGCTAAAAAGAGGGGTCGACCTTCTTGTCACGGCAAGGTCTCGCCTCGTACAGTTCGGGAGCTCGCTCGTTCCGAGAGGTTTGATAAAAATGACAGCTTTATAATTGCCAACTCTGCAGCCTCTGTCGCTGGCCGAGTTATGCGGGTCTTCCGTTTTGAATTTAATCATTCTGTCCTGCGGGAGCAGACCGCTGTCTGTTTGTGACACGTTCTTCAAGAGCTCTTTGTCCTATGCAGATTGGAATTACGTCAGGGTCACCGTCACTTTTGGGGTCAACTAGATCACGATCCCCGGAGTAAACAGCCCTGCCTGGGAGTGGGGGGGCGTTTAAATTTTGAGATTAGAATGCCAGGATGAATGGCGGCGGTTTGGGCAAAATGAAAAGTTTTCGGCCGGTGTTTTTACGGGGGCTTGGGGGGGTTTCTGAAAACCTCTATTTTGTGCGGCATCCTAGATCACCCCCAAGCGAAACCCCTGGCTTGAGTGGGGCGGACGTTTCAATCTTGAGATTAGAATGCCAAGTTCCAGATGCGTGTCATGTCTAGCTGCCAAAAGGAATTTCTCTTCGGGCTTGTTCCAGCTTGTGGTCCTGAACCATGTTTTCTCAGCTCCCCTCACCCCACTTCACCCTTTCAATTGCATGTCCTGCGAAATCCACCCCTCTCTCCCCTCCTCTTCCTTCCACCTCTCTCCTCTCTCCTGTCCCCTCTCTCTCTCTCCTTCTTCTTCTTCTCGGGTCCCCCCTTCTCTCTCTCCTTGTCCCTCTCTCTCTCCCGCTCCTTTCGCACCCTCACTCCCCTCCACACTCCCTCTCGGCCCTCCTTTTCTTCTCTGTTCTTTCTCCTCGTCCTTCTATCTCTCTCCGCTCTCTTCTCTCTCCCCACTCCCTCACTCCCTCCACCTGTCCTTCCCCTTCTCCTCTCTTCTCTCTCCTCTCCCCTCTCCTCCTCTCTCTCTCTTCCTCTCCCCCTGGCTACAAGAGGTGAAGTCTGGGCGACGACCGCAATTAGAAGAATCAGATGCGAGGCCACTGCCATTGTAACCAAGTTAACCTGCATGTCAAGGTAATTTCAGCATGTCGCTGGAAACGTCCTCTGCAGAATATGCAGGGGACAGATAACACACAATGTATTGGGCAAGCTTGTCACAAGGACAGCGCGGAGATCGCAACTTTCTATCTTCATTTGCATTGTAATTTTGCCGCCTAATCGTAAATTTCACCCTCAAAAGAACAAGTCAACGCACGGAGCATAAACAATGTTCCAGATAAGCAGAATGTTGGATTAGAAAATGCAAAACATGTTTTCCTTTCTGTCCATAAAATGAAAAATAAAAAAGGAAGAAAGAAGCCAGTCAGAGAGTGGATGTAGTGCGCAGACAGCACCGGCTCCCATGCATTTGTGCGTCGGATTCTGTAAATGGTTCACATCAATACTAATAATAGGCTATAGACAAGTACCTACCTGTCTGTCTGTCCACCTTTGAGGAAAGCTAATTGTATGTTGTAGAAAAAAATCAACACACAAGGGAGATAATTAGCGCTAGAAATACAAAACACAAGTACAACAACAAAGACCTGAGTCGCCTACGGTAACTCTCGCCTGGTATGCGTGTAAATACAAGGTACATAAAACTCTACCAGAGGTACATTGTAGACAAAAAATTAACAGCTGAATAAGACTGTATTAATGTTTGAGTGTTGCTGTATTTATGCATAGTACTTGTTCGTTGTATTGATTCTTATGATTGTTTCTTTCTCTAGTTTGCATTGTGATATTGTAGAGTGTCTTTTTTTTCTTTTCTTCTTTCTTTCCTCTCTTTTTTTTTTCTTTTCTTTTTTTTTTCTTTTCTTTTTTTCTTTTTTCTTCTTTCTTTCTTTTCTTCTTCTTTCTTTTCTTCTTGTTCTTTTTTTGTTTTGTTTGTTTGTTTGTTCTGTTGTTGTTGTTTTGTTGTTGTTGATATTTTTGTTGTTTCTTGTTTTGTTGTTGTTTTTTCCGCATTTTGTTTGTTTTTGATTGTTTGTTTTGTTTTGTTCGTTTTTGTTGTTGTTGTTTTGCTCTGTCTTTCACATGCACAGGACTGCTCCGCAGACAAATAATAATTATATTTTTATTTTATTTTATTTTTTTAAGTAAGAAGAGCAAAATCACTGACACGAGGTTATTTTGTCGCTTGAAATGGCTCAAATCCCTGACTCCTTTGGCGGCGTATCAGTGAATCAGAGAGCCTGCTCTGACGTACTGGTATTTAAGTGCTGTGATGTCACGGGGCCGTGTCACGCATGTTGCCCTGTCGCTACGTAACAAAGTGCAGATGCACAAACTAGTCCCCAGTCCCCATCATCGCCTTCTGATTTTCAGCTGTAATTAATGACTCCGATGGCGTAGGTCTGAGAAAGGGCGAAATCGGGTTCAGAACTCCGCCGCAGTGAAAATTAGTCCCAGACACGTTCAAAATGTCTGACGGCCCTTGAAGGAGGCGCAAAGTTTGGTTCGGCAAACATAAACACGTTTTGATAAATATTTGGCGAGGTGTAATCGTGTTTAGTGAACTTCAAGCTCGCCACATCAACCTGACGCGGAGTCGCCGGCTCGTGTGGCTGAGGTGGAGACCTGTCTGTCGGTCATGCCGCCATATTTCTTTTCAAGTTTGCTAGATTCGTTACTCATAAACTGTAGCCTGCGTGTGGCAACCGGCCCACGTCATCGGCGACCTCCTTGTTTACGTTTGTCCTCCTATAGCTCTTCTCTTCCCTCCGCCATCTGTGTGTTTGTTACTTTATTTTTTTATTTAAAAAAAATCTGAAACAAGAATGACTGCTAGCGTTCTAAAACAAGATCCAAACACATAAAAGGTTCAAAGGAACGTTATGCATTAGGACAAAACACAACCTGAGAATTTTCGAGGTAATCCCCTTTATCAACCTACAAAACGACAGTTAAACAACAGTTAAACGGTAAAAAAGAAAGAAAAAGAAAAAAATGAAAATGAGATGGAGAGTTGCCATTTTTCTGTTTTGGGTTGATCTTTGTTGTTTTCGTGTCAAAACAAGAAAGCGCTTATTTTAATAAGACGATACAAAACATGGGCAGACAGGAAAATAAATAAAAATAAAAAATAAATAAATAAATAAAAATGTTTTGCATTGTCTAAATAAAAATTGCCCTGATATAACCGCACTCACCGGTTGACTGGGCGTAAAACACCAAGTCACTTACTAACTTACTAATTAAAAAAAGAAACCAAACCAAAATAAAACAAATAAACAAACAAAATACAAAAACACTCGCGAAAACGCGACCGTGAGTGCTGCTATTTTGTGCCCAGCAATCTGAATCAGTGACGTCATCATTTTATGTGTAGTAAAAATATCAAAAACGTCACGAACCAACCTTTGTCTGCTCTTCATTGGTAAAGAGCGAACCAAATTCACTGCCCTGTGAGGGACACAAAATTTTAATTCGAAGCAAAAGAAAACCTGTTTGTATAAAAACATCAGGCTGCTCTCTCTTTCTTCAGCAGCGAACTCAAGACGTTTCTCTTCTCAGAATAGTTCAGCTAAGCAACATTGTCCTTCACCCCATATCAGACTGTACAGTGTGTGCGTGCGTGCGTGCGTGCGTGCGTGCGTGTGTGTGTGTGTGTGTTTGTGTGTGTGTGTGCGTGTGTGCGTGGTGGTGTGTGGTGTGTGTGTGTGTGT
>JABMCL010001218.1:275000-277500 GCA_018857735.1 Alviniconcha marisindica | reverse complement strand
GAGCCTGGATTCGTGATCGTAAGGGCCTTGGTCCGAGTCACAGCAGGAGAGGCGGGAGAATTCTTTACTCAGTCCAGGGTAAACTTTCTGTGCTGACTCTTACTTCGGTATCCGTCCCATTCCCGTGTTACCGCAGTACCACATAAAGATCCTGATCATTGTGACAAAAGTGCAGATGGCAAGTTACACCTAAACACAGATGCACCCTTCGTATGCGGCTTTGAATGAAATGACACTGTAAACTCTTTCATGGTCGTATGGTGGACACAGAACATGCGCCGAGACAGCAGCGGTTCCACGTGGCACCAACAGCTTAGTAGCGCTGCAGGTACGCCATTTCGGTGGATATTCAAAAACGCGCTATTCAGAATCCCGTTCGTCAATAGCGCGGTGAGTGCTCGAAAGCAGATAATATCGCTATACAGAAGCGATCAACAACAACAACCACCGCTCACAGAAGATGTGGAAGTTTTCCTAGATTCTGCCCGCTGCCGCTCTCATGATGATCGGAGAGCCGCTTCGTTATCACTCGAACACAACCCACCGTGAACAATCCAACAAGAGCGCAAATCATATTAGCTGAAAAGAAATTGCCTTTTTGGCAATCTTGTCATCGGGAATTTCTTTTGAATTCCGTCCCAGAATGCCTTGCGGCTTTATTGGCTCAGTGGATGCAAGGTCTCGTCAAATCTCGCCCTTGTCACGTGGTGAAGTTTGATCTCGTGACCCCAACACCCTGTTCTAATTGGCTGTCGGGACAATTTGATTTCTCCACCCGAGAAACCGTTGCAGTTTGTTTGAGTAGTGCAAAATTGGTCCCCGCTAAAAACTGGAGTCGTCTCTGCGTTATCGGAAAGTCGGACAATGAACTTTAAAAGTTTGACTTCCCGTTGCTCACAGTGCTACTGACTTGGCCGTCTTCAGGAGTGACTGACCTTTTCGCTCCTGTCACTCTTACTGTTAGCCCCCCCTCGCCCCCCCCCCCCCGCACCCCACCCTACTCGCGCCCCATTCCCACCCACCCTCCTCTGGTGCACCACAACGTCATCTGCTCTGCAAGCACTCCCCACAAGCACACACACTCACACACACACATACACACACACACACACACACACACACACACACACACACACACACACACACACACACACACACACACATGTACCACATGCACAAGGGCGTACGTGTTGTTGCTGCTGCTGTTGTTGTTGTTGGTGGTGGTGGAGGTGGTGGTGATGGTGGTGGTCGTCGTGTCGTGTGTGTGTGTTTGTGTGCGCTCTCTCTCTCTCTCTCTCTCTCTCTCTCTCTCTCTCTCTCTCTCTCTCTCTCTCTCTCTCTCTCTCTCTCTCTCTTTGTGGGGGTGGGAGTGGTTAATGTTCTGATATATTCGACACCACCTCGCCCTACGCTATGAAGGATTCCAGGGAGAGTACGCTGGGGGAGGGGTGGTGGGGGTTTATGTGATTCAGTACGTGAACTAAATGGGCTGACCTGTACTGTCAATGCACAAAACACTGTGTGAACACAGACAAGCACCCAGTTTGCATGTTTGGAGAGGAGAGGGTTTCATTCTGCGACACTGCTGTTCAATCGTACTTTACGCGTAACTTTGTCTACAAATAAACAGTATTTCTGTATCGTTCTTACGTCCTGTGCTCTTTCACTGTTGCAGATGGTGTAGCTGGCATAGGGGAGGACTTACTGGGGATTCGGGGCCGAAATGTTAAGGGTTTGAGTCCTGCTTGGTACAGTAACCTTTGGTTTAAACATATTTTTTTTTATTATTGATTTTTCTGTCTAACTCTTAAGTACTTGTAATTACACTTATAATTGCTTTTGTCTTTCAGGTGGATCAGACTGCGCTTGAAATATAATACCGTCCAAATTTTACATTATTCTCTTTAAATTGTCCAACATTTAATTAGTTGTAATTAAATTTGAAATTCTGTCCAGCCTTTAAACGGCTGACAAAAATACTGTCCAACTTTTAAACGGTTGCAGTTACTCTTGAAATTCTGTCCAAGCTTTAAATGGTAGTCAGTACTACATTTCAAACTCTACCTAGCATTTAAATTGCACGTGAACAACCTGTCCAAATTCGGAACCAGGAAGGGATCCAGCAAACGAGCAGTTAACCGTATTAGTGCACGTGTGACCTACATTTCTTCACGACACACCCTGTCCATGCAACCATAAAATGATTTGATGATTTTAGTGCCGACAAGAGCAATCCTGAAGCATGTCACCCATCACATTAATTTTAGGGTGTTGGCTTTTATGCAATAAACTGATCGGCCCAAGGAAAAAAGATAAGAATATCAACGTCACAAACGAGTGCACAGAGTTAAATTTACTCAGTGTCACTTAAGAATTTCGTTAGCAATAACGGGAAGCAACGCAGCAAGAAACTGTTGACTTCTTTCCCCTTCTCAGTGATTGCCAATCAAGTTCTCATCAAGTTTTCAGACCGCAAGAGTAGAATGCTAGTGCTGGAGTG
>JABMCL010001218.1:267500-270000 GCA_018857735.1 Alviniconcha marisindica | reverse complement strand
CTGTGCTCATTGGCTGCCCTATCGATCCGAACAGCCAACCACTAACCCTTGTGGCACGGTCACAGATTCTTGTGGACATGCCCACCGCAAGACAGCCCTGGTTTCTTGAGCCTGGGACCTCTCCTTTCCCTTCCATTAATTTTCTTCTGGTTCCAGCTGTCCTCGCTTTCTTTTCTTTCTTTCTTTCTTCGTGTGTGTGTTTGTGTGTGTGTGTGTGTGCGTGCGTGCGTGCGTGCGTGCGTGCGTGCGGGCGTGCGTGCGTGCGTGCGTGCGTGCGTGCGTGCGTGCGTGCGTGTGCGTGCGTGCGTTGTGCGTGCGTGCGTGCGTGCGTGTGTGGCTGTGGTTGTTTTTGTTTGTTCGCTTGCTTTTTTCTTCCTTTGTTCGCTGTTATCCCTCTTTCCTCTTTTTATCTGTGGCAAGTTTAATCACAGCAGACGGTTACTGTAACAAGCCACCTTAACATAGTTTTTCTTTACATAGCTTATTGCTGGGGTTCATTTTTATAGGACAAAAATTGAGAAAACAATCTCAATCAATGAAACCAATGATATGTTGTCTTATTGTTTTTGTTTTTTGTTTTTGTTTGTTTCTTTGTTTGTTTCATTGATCAATTGCAATAAGCAGCCTCAGAGAAACAAGATGAAATCACAGAGTTCGTTCTTGCCTTCTTTATTTCAAGTGAACGCAGCACTCCTCCCAGTGGGTTTAATCTCGAAAATCAATCAGCATGACTTATGCATGTTCTTCCAACAAAACAGTTCGAGACTTCACCATTTTCGGTGTCTCTTTTTCCAGTCTTTGTCATTGTTTGGGGAGTTGAGTTCTGTCTTCAAGATCATAGTTTCCACGTCTTGGGGCCGTCAACCGACCCCCCCCCCCCCCCCCCCCCCTTATTCGCATCGTTGAACTTTCACTCCCTTTGTCCTCATCTGCCATCCCGTATAACACCCTCCCTAACCCCCCGCCTCGTCCCCTCCCATCTCAACCAGCCCTTTCTGGAAGATGCTCTCGCGATTGTCTTTATTTCTGCCCAAGAAATCCGACAGAGCAAAAGAGTTGTACGATTTCCTCCGTCTCCGTTCTGAGTCTCCTCCACCACTACCACCACCACCACCACCACCACACCACCAGCAACATCCACGACCCCCCCCCCCCCCCCCCCCCCCCCCCTTCACGTCATGCAATTCCTTCGCTGCGCGTTCGTCCTCCATGCAGCAGATTACACTGGCGTGCCCACCAGGAAAGGACCACACCCCTCCCCCTTTCTCTCCTTCCTTGGAACTCACTCACTCACTCTTTCCTTACGCTCTCCTGGTCCACTGCTTCCACCCCCGCCCCCCCCCCCCCCCCCCCCTCCCCCCATTCCTCCCACCCCCCTCTCTCTCTCACTCTCCCTCCGTCTTGTGCTCACTCTTTCCTTACGCTCTCCTGGTCCACTGCTTCCACCCCGTACCCCTACCCCCTTCCTCCTCCTCCTCCTCCTCCTCCCCCCCTCTCTCTCTCTCTCTCTCTCTCACTCTCCCTCCGTCTTGTGCTCAGTCTCTCTGGCTTCATCAGCCAATGTCTTGACCCCGGGCTCGCTGGGCGCGGACAAAAGGCCAGCAGCCGGGCTCTGGCGAGGGTCAATTAATGAAGACCCTCCCAGAAGACTGCTTGGCACGAGAACGGCCAATCTTCTGGCAGAAAGAGGAATTGCTTTCTGGATGAGCTCGCGGGAGCTTCGGATGGGGATAGGGAGTGGTGGTGGCGGTTCTGGTGGTGGTGGGTGGGGGGGGGGGGGGGGGGGGGGGGGGTCTGATGCTGAGCGGGATGGTGGCTGCAGCGGCTGAGGCATAGCTACGAGGGAGAAGTAATCGCGGGAGGAGCGACGTTGTCGGGGTTTACTTGGTACGTGGATAGGCGCGGTTTGCCGTGCCGTTCTCGGTGGATAGGCTGAGTGGACACACACTCCGAGCATCGCTTTCCGGCACCTTCCTCCAATCTCTGACAGATTTAATTACGCCACTGAAGGGGCACTCTTTATCTCCGCGCAGCGGCTGTCCAGCGACGCGGTCAGCGCCCCTCCGAAAGGTTCGGATACTATAAGTGACTGTAGAAGCAACCTAGCGCAAAGCACGCACGTAAACATGAGACGCATCCACCCCGGGTAAAAAAAAACAAAGAGTTCCGTCTCGATTCAAACGATTGTCACGAGTGGTTTATTTGTGCTGATGTAAACTTTGTTGGCGGCTATAAATGACACACCTTGTTTTATTTGAGTTGTTTGTAACAAACTTACTACTGTTTGAGCACCAACAAAAACCCTGCTCGTTAGCTGACAGTTTTCTGGACCCTACGGCGTAACTAAATACGGCAGTGGTTGAAGGAAGGATGTCGTAAACCAGTGCTTGGAGTTTGGCGTGGACATTGTCCGAGGGGTGTGGCCTTGTGAGGATAATAAAATTTGCATTTTTGTGTGCTTTGTTTGTTTTGTTGTTGTTGTTATTGTGGTTGTTTGTTT
>JABMCL010001218.1:262500-265000 GCA_018857735.1 Alviniconcha marisindica | reverse complement strand
GGGGGGGGCAGGGATATGCTTTAACAATGTTAGTTTCATTTGGAAGAGAGACTCAAAGGTAAATAGTTTTTTGTCTGTTTGATTTGTTGTTGTTTGAGACAGTATTGGTAATCGATGATGAAGTGATGCTTAATGTCCTCAGATGTCAGTTGACATATTAGGGACAAGTTGTGACCAATGCCGAAGCACGGTTCAGTAATTCTTTACGTCCACGGAAACCAGAAGGCTCGTTAGGACGGACAGCCCAGGACGGCCACCTCGACTCTCACACAGCGGCTCCTGAACTATGTGAGGTAATCAACTAATTGTAATGCGTATTATTCTGAGTGGGCGATGGGGGATTGATTGGTGTGCGTGTGTGTTTCTTTGTGTAGGTGTGAAGGTGTATGTCTACATATGTACAAATAGTCATTGTTAGCTAGGTGGTTATGTTTATTGGAGAATACTGAGCTTAATTTTCTTCTCGTTGAAATGTATGTAAGCGTGGTTTCTGTCAAGTTATGTGTACAGCGCAGTAAGTTGAACTCAAGTTAGAGAATGGCGCTTTATATGAACTATTATTATTATTTACTGAGCAATATGCAGGTGAGCAAAAACGGATGGATTCCACCACCACCCCTCCCCCCAACCCCCACCCACCCCTTTTGTTGTTGTTTGTTCTTCTTTTGTTCTTCTTTTTCTTCATTTTTTTTTTTTTTTTTTTTGCATAACAAAATTGGACACTTTCATTTCGTCAGTTTATACTATTGTTATATATGGACACAATGGGAAATTTAAATGTGTATTATTATTCGTATTGTACTAATACAAATGTATACATACAGAGACAGCAGTGTCGTTATGGTGACTAGTGCATAACGGGCATCTGTGATGGTCACAATTTAACACTCCAATTTCATAAGATGTAAAATAATCATTCTTCACATTGACAGTCTCTTCTAATCACTAGTACACACGATCGGTAACGTCGCCTGATTCTTTAAAGCGCAGCTACAAAGCAGTGCTGTCCACCAGCTATTAGTCTGGTTATCGTGGTCAGTGCTGTCCACCAGCTGTTAGTCTGGTTATCATGGTCATTGCTGTCCACCAGCTGTTAGTCTGGTTAGCATGGCCAGTGCTGTCCACCAGCTGTTAGTCTGGTTAGCATGGTCAGTGCTGTCCACCAGCTGTTAGTCTGGTTAGCATGGTCACTGCTGTCCACCAGCTGTTAGTCTGGTTATTATAGTCAGTGCTGTCCACCAGCTGTTAGTCTGGTTATCGTGGTCAGTGTTGTCCACCTGTTGTTAGCCTGTTTATCACAGCCAGTGCTGTCCACCTGCTGTTAGCCTGATTATCATGGACAGTGCTGTCCACCAGCTGTTAGCCTGGTTATCAGTCTGTGATGTCCACCAGAGCTGTTAACCTGGTTATCATGGTCAGTGCTGTCCACCAGCAGTTAGCCTGGTTATCATAGTCAGTGATGTCCACCTGCTGTTAGCCTGATTATCAGTCAGTGCTGTCCACCAGCTGTTAGTCTGGTTATCATGGTCAGTGCTGTCCACCTGCTGTTAGCCTGGTTATGATTGTCAGTGATGTTCACCAACTGTTAGCCTGGTTATCATGATCAGTTCTGTCCACCTGCTGTTAGCCTGGTTATCATGGTCAGTGCTGTCCACCAGCTGATATCCTGGTTATTATGGTCAGTGCTGTCCACCAGCTGTTATCGTGGTTATTATGGTCAGTGCTGTCCACCAGCTGTTAGCCTGGTTATCACGGTCAGTGCTGTCCACCAGCTGTTATCGTGGTTATTATGGTCAGTGCTGTCCACCAGCTGTTATCCTGGTTATTATGGTCGGTGCTGTCCACCAGCTGTTAGTCTGGTTATCATGGTCAGTGCTGTCCACCAGCTGTTAGCCTGGTTATCATGGTCAGTGCTGTCCACCAGCTGTTAGCCTGGTTATCATATTTAGTGCCGCATCAAGCAGCTCAACTCTTACTTGTTCGCTTGCTCGCTTGCTTTTAACGAATGTTGGTGCAAGGTTTTTGAATTTTGATACATCACACATGACACATTCGTTTCAGTTCATGCCAAGAAGCACACACATGATACATACATTTCAGTTCATGCTAAGAAGCACACACATGACACATACATTTCAGTTCATGCCAAGAATTATACTCATGACACATACATTTCAGTTCATGCCAAGAATTATACTCATGACACATACATTTCAGTTCATGCCAAGAGGCACACACATGACACATACATTTCAGTTCATGACAAAAGCACATACATGACACATACATACATACATTTCAGTTCATGCCAAGAAGGCCTGGGATTAGGTCGATATGGACTAGGTCGGGGATCAGGTCGAAATGCATTATGTCGGAGATCAGGTCGGGGATCAGGTCGATATGGATCAGGTCGTGGATCACTGAGGTAGATATGGATTAAGTCGAGTGGATCCTCCCCATCATACTCCCCAACCAACAACCTCACTTCTGACGTCCACGA
>JABMCL010001218.1:230000-257500 GCA_018857735.1 Alviniconcha marisindica | reverse complement strand
CATAAATAGAGTTTTGAGTCCGTTGTTGCATAAATGGAGTTTTGAGTCCCTTGTCGCAGAAATGGAGTCTGGCTCTCTTGACGTGGAAACAGTGTGACACGGGTCTCTTGCCATGGAAACTGATAGTCTGACACGCCGAGATTATTAAATGAAATAAAGCGCTGGTCTTTCCTTCTTCTTCTTTTTCTTCTTCTTCTTTTTCGGTTTGGTGGTGGGGTTGGGGGGAGAGGGGAGGGCGGTGAAGAAGAATTGGTTTGCTCTACTGGCAATAGAATCTCGCAGGACTCATGAAAGGAAATGTCAATGATGATCAGACTGAAGCGTTGCGGTGGAACAAGAGAGGGTAGAAATGGGATAGGTTCTTTCCAGAGTGAAACGATATCAATATTGTCCACAGGAGACGGGAGAAAGTCGGGCGTAATAGTCGCAGAGCAAAAGCGAAATCTCGCAAATCGGTGAAAATAAAATGCTGGCAACACAAGTTTCCTTTTTACCAGAGACATGAAAACATAACGGAAGTCTTGCGAGGTTTTGGGTTTATGATCTTTGTGATCTTTCTCCGTGCACAGCGAAGTGTAGACGAAGGAAATGAACTTGGAATATTGGGAGATCAGAGGAGTCAGAGCCAGTGATCAAAACATGGAGAACGAATCAGCCGAGAACCGTCCCCATTAGTATAAGGTATCTGGGTCAAAAGGTCAGGAATAACGGTCTTTGATAGTTATTCCTGCCCGATGTTACTGCATTTAATGTCTAGGTTTTCAAATATTATTTACACTTTTTGCACCCCATTTGGGGACCCGTTGATGAACGAAATGTGACAGAAACTCTGAATTTAGGAGCGGGGAAATTATACGACATAATAATTACGGTTCCAAAGGGATCCTTTCATGATTGTATAATGTGTTCTACTTTGAATTAGAATCGCTCTTTTCTGTGACAGATTCTCTCTCTCTCCCTCTCTGTCTCGTGTGTGTGTGTGTGTGTGTGTGTGTGTGTGTGTGTGTGTGTGTGTGTGTGTGTGTGTGTGTGTGTGTGTGTGTGTGTGTGTGTGTGTGTGTGTGTGTGTGTGTGTGTGTGTGTGTGCGTATGTGTGTGTAGGTTTTGTTATTCGTTTTTGTGTTGCTTTGTTTTTTGGTGTGTGTGTGGGTTTCTGTTTGTTTATTTGTTTGTTTTTTAGTGGTGGTTTTCTGTCTAGGTTTAAAACGACAATGATATTGTACCATACACATCATCTCAGAATTGTTCAAAACCGTGGCTGACCCCCGCTGAACGTCAGTCTCCACGTCCCGACCTCCCCCTCGCCCTGTACGGTGGTACCCAGACCCGCAGGGAACTCATCAAACACCCCGAACGCTCTTTGTTCTCCTCAATTTTGATTAAAAAGGATTAGTCAGGGGAGTCGATGATGTCTCCTCCATTTTTTAGGCTGTGCCCCCTTTGAGCCGGCGAAGGGTCATATCCAATAAAAGTGGACGCGACTAATTCGCCACTCGACTGCCCAGAGGGGAGGCCCAGAAGGCATTATCTGACGCTGGGTGGTGGCCGGGGTTTTCCAGAATTGCCGCACTTTGCGGAGGTGGAACACGATTCTATATTTCCCCTCGACGTGTTGCCTCTACCCTTTAACGCGGAGGACTGGCATCACACCAACGCGGATGATTCTTTTAGGCCCCCGGAAAACACAATGAAGCTGGATTGAATTTGTTTTTGATGTGCTGGTGGTCAAATTGATTTTGTGGTGGCGGCGGCGGCTGTGGTGGTGATGGTGGTGGTGGCGAGACGGGGTCGTGGTTGTAGTTGTGGTCGTCGGCTGTGAGATGTAGGGGCGAGCTGCTGTGTCTGGGTGAAGATTGATGGAACAGAGGACGTGGGAATTATGGCGGGATGGGAAAGGGGGTGTAAATAATATTTTTAGTTATTTCCCTTGTTTGCTCTTTTATCTAGTTTGCAGAAAATATGCATCACACACACACACGCACGCACACACACATACACTACACACGCACACACACACACGCGCGCGCACACCCACATGCACACACGCGCGCTCGCATGCGCGCGCACACACACACACACACACACACACACACAGTTTTCTTCTACGCTGGTTCTGTCGCTCTTGCTTGCGATGATGACGACGACATCGAAGCAGATGCATCTGGATCGTGAAGACACACACGTACCCTTACATAGATTTCCACACATGTGCGAAGGATTCACTGAAGGGAGTGCAAACATGTACAGTAAAGATGCCTTATTATAATGAACCGTCTATCTTTATTATACCCATCGGGTCAGTATCACTAATTCATCGCTGTCCTATTGATTGCAAGCGTCTTCATCTTGTCCATCAGCCATAATCCCACAACACCAGCTGATGAACAGTGACCTGCTGCGATGGTGGTGTGTGTGTGTGTGTGTGTGTGTGTGTGTGGACGCGCAGACAGAGAGAGGGAGAGAGACAGAGACAGAGAGAGATGGGAGAGACAGACAGACAGACAGACAGACAGACAGAGAGACAGAAACAGGGAGAAGAAAATACACACACACACACACATACACACACGCGCGCACGCACACACGCACGCACACACACACACACACACACACACACACACACACACACTCACTCACTCATTCACACACGCTACAAACAAAACAAGGAACGTATAAGTACATAAAAACAATGGGGGGGGGGGGGGGGGGGGGGGGGGAATAAAACCTACTAAACACACACACACAAAACAACAACAACAACGAAACACAGAATAGGACAGAAAGACATTTCAGGGTCGGCCAGATGGGGGCGATAAAATGAGATCAGCGAAGCGGACGATTCTCCCCCTTGGCTGGCAGAGATAAGAGAAATATGAACAATAATCATGGAGGGGGGTTCCGGCACAATGGGCAGGAAGCTGATGAACAAGTGTAAAATATTCATCGTGGCGCGCGCTCCAATCATACACGCTCCGCTTTCTTCACACGCTCTCGTCCGCGCTCGGTTGATGACTTTTGGGACTGCCCCCACATTTTGGTGGTGTAGGAGCTGTTTTTGTTGTTGTTGGTTTTTGTTTGTTGGTTTTGTTTTTGTTTTTTCGTTGTGTTGTGTTTATTTGTTTAAGTTTTGTTTAGTTTTGGTCTTCTTTCATATCTTAGTTTGTAGGTGCATCTTGGTTGTTGTTGTTGTTGTTGTTTGTGTTGTTGTTGTTGTTGTTGTTTTTTTTTTTTGGGGGGGTTGTTGTTTTTGTTTGTTCTCTTTTTTTGGTTGCTTTTTGGGGGTGGTGTGGGTGGGTGGTAGGTGTATGTGTGTGTGTGTGTGTGTTCATGTCGTGGGGGGCAGGTTTTCTATCGTTGTCATAACGGTCTCTTTCTTAGTTCCCTTTCTTGGTAATTCTTTATTTGTATGTGTATCGTCTTTTGTGAGTGTGTGTGGTTTGTTTTGGTAATTCTTTTTTGATGTGTATCGCTTTGTGAGGGGTGGGTGGTGGGGTGGGGGGAGGGGGGGTTGGGGGGGGGGGGTGGAGAACAGATTTTCGATCGTTGTCATAATGGTCTTTTTCGAAAGAAAACTACACACACACACCCACACACGTCGTCATTATATACAAGCAAAATACAATAGCGGTAATGCTACTACCAACAGTAATACTAATTTCTTCTTCTTCAGCGTTCCAGGCTTGTCCCCAAACATCTAGCACGGTGGTATTGATGAAGTCGCTTGCCTCTACCAGTTCCTCTTTAATACTAACCACTACGACGAGGGTTTATTGATATATAGATAGAACGACGAAATGAAACATGTCGATGTAAATATCTGCACATTTTCCACATTTTCCAACTGCCAGCTTCGGTTCAGTTCCCCTTTAACCAGGCGCCCGTCCGTCTTCCTCAGCGGAGCTCAGTGACGTTGACTGCAGTCAACACTTCCGGTGTCAGTGGACGAATCTGGACCTGCTTAATGCGTGTTAGACAATGTGAACGGCTGGAGGAGGAGACATGCTACAGACAGGCAGCCTGGATGACTGTGTTGAGCTTTGGTGGCTGCTCCAAGCTGTGTGGAAATACGGAACATTTTTCCCATAGGAGGAAAGTCTCTTTCTGTGTTTGTCTGTCTGTCTCTGTCTCTGTGTCTTTGTCTGTCTGTCTGTGTCTCTCTCTCTCTCGCTCTCTGTCTCTCGCTCTTCTTCTTCTTCTTCTCTCTCTCTCTCTGTTTCTTGACTTTTATATAATGTGTGTTTATATGCAAATACATTTACCCAAGGTTCCCCAAGCTTGTTATGATTGATTCATACTCCTTTGCATTATTCATAATGATTGTTTGTTTACATTGATTTATTTTCATGTTCATAATTATAAGCGCTTAGA
Organism: Alviniconcha marisindica; assembly: GCA_018857735.1. Classification (NCBI taxonomy): domain Eukaryota; kingdom Metazoa; phylum Mollusca; class Gastropoda; family Provannidae; genus Alviniconcha; species Alviniconcha marisindica. Next base: position 253,132 of record JABMCL010001218.1, on the reverse strand, counting down.
TGTTTGTAGTTGTTTCAATGGCAGGTTGGCCAACAGGCAATCGTGCATCCTTGTGTAATAAAGTTCTCTCTCTCTCTCTCTCTCTCTCTCTCTCCCCTTCTCTCTCTCTCATGTATAAGATTTCACTTACTCATTCATGCCTATAATTATGTATATAAATGATGCCTGTAAATTTTTCATTTACTCATCAGTAGCTTAGCAAGGACTAGCTGTTAGACAGTTTTTGACTGAACCTAAACTACAATCCTTGTAAATAAATTTTTCCAGTTCGAGTTCTCTCTTTCTTTGTTGTCGTTTTCTTAAGCTTAATTTTATTCCTCCCCTTCCCCTGCTCTCTGTAAATTACCCCCCATTTTTTATTATTTATTTTTTCACTGCTTTTTTTATGTTTATTTTTTATTTTTTCCGTGGCGGTCGCTGTCTCGTTTATTATTATTATTATTATTGATATTCTATTTGTCTATATCCTTCTATCATAATATTTCACTGTGAATGCCTTGTATTAGTAGTGGTGTAGCAACGGCAGATATGTGAGTCGGCCTTTGTGCTAATATCTTCACCGTTGAGAAATAAAGTTTAATCAATCAATCAAAGTTTAATCTCTCTCTCTTTCTCTCTCGCCCTCCCCCAGTCCCCCCCCCCCCCCCTCCCTGAGGATGGAGCGAGGGTGCAGGGGCTTGGGAGGAAGGTGTATAAGGTAGTTGGTGGAGACAGATCAGCGATGGGGAAGGGGGTGGCGTAAATTCAGGCAACACAAACACTCAAATGTGATGAACATTGACGATTTCAATTAAGCTCAGAGTGTAGAGGTCGCCTGCTTTTCCTTCCTTGTTAAACGAAAATAAAAGCACGGTTTTGTCCTTGAATCGTGTGTTTCTTCTGATCTTATTTTGGGTTTTGCTGTAACAATCCTCCAACGTCACCCCCCGAAAAAAAATGACAAGATGAAACAAGCGAGGGAAACTGACAGATTTCTCGGCGGAGCAAGACCACAACGACGGTGGTGAGTTGTCGCCAAACGACGCTAGTCTTGTGCAAAAAATTAACAGATAGAAACCGAGTGCCAGAAGAAGAAAGAAGTGATGACATCACGTTAACTGCGTGTGAAACATTCGATCTCTGTTCTTGAGGCAGAACACAAACGACCACGACCAGGAGAGACACGTGAAGAGGGGTGGGGGCAGAGGAATGGGTGGGGGGGGGGGGAGAGAGAGAGATAGTTGGCTGATCGAGTTTAACGCCAACTGCACGAAATCACATCAGGAGGAGAGGGAACAGACGGGGGTGGGGTGGGGTGGGGGGCAGAGAGTGGGGCGGGTGGGGGCGGGGGGGGGTGGGGGGGGGGGGGCGAAACTCAGCATACTGCACTTGGGAGGGGGTTGGGTGGGGTGGAGGGGGTCGTTAGTTACAAGAGAAATGAAGAAACGAAAGAAATGGATGGAGCGACGAAACAGGGTCACGGCGTCACTGCTAATCCCTCTGTTAGCGATGTAACTCTTGTCCCTCCGCCTGATTCATGACTTCCGGCGCCGGGGACCACGTGACACGTGAAAGATGACACTGCGAGCACGTGCTGAGTGGTCCAAAGGTCAAAGGGAGGATACCTTGTGTCTTTTCAACATCAGATTTTTTCCGAGTGGACTTATTTCTTTTTCTGCGGCTGATGCTGTGTAGATCATTAGGCTGATAACAGAACTACATTTTAACAGAACGCTGACATTACAGCAAAACATCATCAATATCAAGTGTAAGTCTGAGATATATATATATATACTAATCCAAAATGTATAAAAGAGGACACAGTATTATATTTTTACGGGACTTAAGTCCAAGAATCTCTCTCTCTCTCTCTCTCTCTCTCTCTCTCTCTCTCTTCGTGTTTTCATACAGAGTTTTGGCCTGATCTATGCGGTTGCCTGGTCATTAAATTAAAACTAATTCTTCTGAAAAGGCAAATCAACAACAACAAAGAAAAAACATTGGCTTACAACAACAACAACAACAACAACAAAAATACAACAACAAAAATTATTTGTCAGTAAACGTTCTGATGTGAAGCCAAATACCATTTGACCACCGCAGTGACCATGCTGAAACATGTCTAACTCTAGGCGTGCCGCTCAAGATGAGTCCTTTGCGCCTCCATTGATAAAGATCGCTTCTTGTCAAACGCGCTGACACTCTGCCGTCACGGCTTGCACAACGCGCTGGCTGCAGTAAGCTACCCCATGCAGAGACCTGCAGGGAAATCCAATAGCGCAGATTACTAACCGCTGCATAGCCTAGGCGGGGAGTGACAGAAGCCGACTGCACGTGATACCCGCCGAGCGCAGCCGCTGTCAGAGACTGACGAGATACGGCTCTGTGATCATGCAGAGACATGTCTAACGCCCGTTCTTAATTGGGCGAACATCGGGTAGTCATCGAACCTAAAAAAAAGTTCGGCGAACGTAGCTGGTTCTTAACTGGATGAACGTTTGCTACGCGAACATAATTCGGGATAATCTTCGAACCCCAAAATAAATAAATAAGAATAATAAAATAAAATAAAGTTCGGCGAACATAGTTGCTTCTTAATTGCGCAAACGTTTGCTTCGCGAACCTAATTCGGAATATTCGTCGAACTGCGATGAAGCTATATTGGGGGTCCAAAAAGCTTCGCTCAGCATGTTCTGGGAACATTCGCCCAGTTCGGCGAACATTGCCTCTGACTGGTTGAGAGCGAAGAGAGCTCTCCTGTGGATGAGGAAGAAAGAAAACGAAAAATGGATGACGGTGTCGATACTTCACTAGCTTCAGAGGGAATTGACCTATCTGTTGATTTGTAGGGGGGTGCAGCCTTGTCTGATCTATCTTTTTGCTTAATGTCCTCAAATGCTGAAGAGCATACTAGGGACACTCCGCTGTAAAGCAAGCTTGTCTCGGATATACAATATCTGAAACCAATGGGGCAGGGGGGAGGGGAGACAGCCCTGTATCTGGGATCCAAGTCAAGTCAGTATACTCTAATCATTCCTCACAGGGTAATTCAGCTAACTATTATGTCGTTCTGGATCGGAGCCGTGTCTCTGGGATCCAGAATGATATAGTAGTTAGTTGAATTGCCCTGTGAGGGATGATTAAAGTATACTGACTTGACTTTAGCCTACATTTTGGATCATGCTGTCTGCTGCGCTTCTGCCGCAAGTTCGGGCCGAAGCTTGCATCTCATAATAAGCCAGTTAAGAACGAAGTATAGTTCGTCAAACTGTCCGAACCATGTTCAGCGAACAAAAATTTCAGTTAAGAGACGAATTAGAGTTCGTCGAACTGTCCGAAGTATGTCCGGCGAACAAACAGTACGCCCAATTAAGAACGACCTTAAGCTAGGCGTGCCGCTCAAGATGAGTCCTTTGCGCCTCCATTGATAACGATCGCTTCTTGTCAAACGCGCTGACACTCTGCCGTCACGGCTTGCACAACGCGCTGGCTGCAGTAAGCTACCCCATGCAGAGACCTGCAGGGAAATCCAATAGCGCAGATTACTAACCGCTGCATAGCCTAGGCGGGGAGTGACAGAAGCCGACTGCACGTGATACCCGCCTAGCGCGGTCGCTGTCAATGACTGACGAGACAAGGCTCTGTGACAAGACAGTGGGAGTCTTCCCTGGGGTGTCTGACCGCCTGCTGGCCTGTCCGCATGCAGATCTAGACACAGCCTCGGCCAGGCCGCAGTCAGAAGGTATACATTCCGTGGGGATATGGTTTCATGTACGAACGTCCGTGTCCTTCAGTTGTGCTGTGGCTAAGCGGTTAACACTGGGATCTACAGAGGAAAACATCGAACGACTGCTGGTGAGAAGAACAAGAGGTGAAGAACGGGAAAAACTTACGCACCACAAAAAGGATCTGTAGAGCTGGGCGCCTTCGTTCAGAGTTATATTTCTTACAATTATGGTAACATATACAATTATGTGCTTTTGATTAGTAATTATGTGCTTTGACGCAACTAAGCCGTTGGACGCGTACTTATAATGATGTAATATCACTAATGACGCATACGCAAAGAACAGCCAATGAACGCGACTTTCGGATACCTTGTCGCGTCGAACGAGCCTCGATTCGCAGCACTGGTTGCAGCTTTCGATTTTTTAGACGGACTCATCCAAGTTCAACTCAGCGGAAATGTTGCCCTCTGGATCGTCTCGCATATTTGACTGACTGTGTTACAAACTGACCTTGATTCTTTCTGAAAATTATGCTACACTATCCGAGGCCATTGCTGAGAAGTGTTGACAGGCCCACACATGCGCATCAGGGTCCACACTGTCGAGTCTATAGACACCGCCAGACACCCACTTTCCCAATCTCAAGTGGCCCTATTACGAGCGTTGCACGCTGCCTGTCATGGCTGGCAAAACACCGAGTAATTTTCACTTTTGACGCCAGCAAGCTGTTGGAATTAAACATCAAAAGACAGGTTTACTTATTATTTAGTGACGATTACTAATTATGTACAAAAAGTGGTAATGATGTTGAGATAACAACAAGTGTGTGCTTTTGACGCAAGTGTACGTTACCTGTGTGTGTGGAAAGCACACGACTGTAATTATATCAACATAAATTCTAATTATTTGTACATAACTACAGTTGTGTGCTTTTGACGCTAGTAAGCTGCCATACCATTCTCTCACGGCAGTTCCCGACTGCAGCACAACACGCGGGTATATAACACAATACTCCGGCAACAATACCTGCTTACCTGCGCAACACACTGACTGCCAGTGCACATGGACAGCCTGCTTATTTTCCAATCAACGAGTGCATTATTCGCCTGTCATCACACACATCAGACGAGGGCGGCGATGTTAATCTGCACCAGACCTGTCAGGGCGCGGGTCTTACTGTTAATCAAAAGGTGCACCACTTCGCAACAGACAGACAAAGTGCAGCCATTGTCTAGCGGCGGGCGAGGGACCCCCGGTGTCTGCCGGTGAGGACAACGGCCTTGTCAGCGATTGTCTGGAGGTTTTGTCAGGAGGGTGACTAGGTTGTTTTCCTGCACCCTCCCTGCTGCCCCCATCCATCCCAGAGAGAGAGAGAGAGAGAGAGACAGAGACAGAGACAGAGACAGAGAGACACAGAGATAGAGACAGAGACACAGAGAGAGACACAAAGACAGAGAGACACACACACACACAGACAGAGTAAAGATACAGACAGATAGAAATACACGCACACACATATACGCACGTATGGCACACACACACACACGCACGCACGCACGCACGCACGCACGCGCACACTCTCTCTCTCTCTCTCTCTCTCTCTCTCTCTCTCTCTCTCCTGCAAAACCCAGTCGTCCCTCGGTTCCACTTCCCCCTTTTCACGTCCTCCCCACCCCCCCACCCCCCACCCCTCCACCTCCCCATACCCTTCTCCCCCTCCCCACTGTCAGCCCACGTATGCAAATCACCGTTAGACCAACAACAGACGGGGAAAGAAAAGAAAAAAAGAAGGAAAAAAAGAAGATTTTTTTTTTTTAAATTAACACTTCAATGAACGAATAGACAAATAATGAATGAACAGAAGTAAACAAGTTCAGAGACAAACGAATAAAGAGACACCAATCAAATGAAAATTATGATTATAATAAAGAAAAGAACATCGAACACATATTCGTAAGAGAACAATAAGATATTATATAACACAGAAGACATACATCAAAGTCGTCTATAACGGCAAGCAAAGGATGTACGTGACACAAAGCGTAATTATGTTACATGACAAGTGTATGGAATGACAACGGGTTTTCATATCGGCGTCATCTTCAACCAGACGCCTCACAAGGTAGTCAAACACTCAAAATCACAGTCTGGAGACGGTCGGGAAACATCAAAATCCCATAATCAACATTCTGTGTCAGAGCGAGCCTCAGACACGCGAGTCAGCCGTGCCAAGGAACGACACCGGTAAGTCTGATCTGCAGAGACAAGGACGAAGCTACACTGACACCCTTGTTATGAGCTGACCTACTGGTGTCAGTCCCAGAAAGCCTGCGCCATCAGTTACACGTAAAAAGGAGTTGATGGGGTCTTTGATTGCAACGCTTAATCGAAGCGTGACAATAACTGGAGAGCGATATTTGTCTCGGGTTGTGCCTGGCTTTCTTACCTTGATGCCAGTCAGCTGCCGTTCCGTCAACTGCGTAGGGTCGGTCACCTTCCGGACGAACCACACATTCAGAATTCTTCTACACCAGCTCAAAACACAAGTCACTAAGTCACAGGGCTGACTAATTCATTGTTACAACGTTAAAAACCAACCATCCATCTATCTATCAATGCACAAATATGCATGCACATGACGTATGTGGCTTTGCATGAAGTGACATAGTGCATGGTTGTATGGTGTACACGGAACGCGCCGAGACGGCAGCAGTTTCATATGGCACCAGCCATGTACAGCACTTCGATGGATATAAAAAATAAATATATATATATATATCTAAAAAAGCTAGTCATTCATCTAGAATCGCATGCAAGCGCGGGTGAGTTTGCGCGAGAGCGTAGAACAGCGCTATATAAAAGCGATCAACAAACAAACAAACACAAATACATATGGTTTCATGCCTATTTATAGACTGCAGACACTCGGCACATGAACCTGCTTAAAACGCTTGTGACTATAGGATCAGGGTGACCTAGTTTATCCTGCGGATCCAGGCAGGAAACTGCGTTAGCCAAGACTAATGCAGCAACAACAATAACAAAATGGGGGAGGGGGGGGGAGGGGGGGGGGGGGGGGGATTTGCAAAACGAAAATGAAATGGGGTGAACCGGCAAGGTCGAAATTATGCAAAGTACGAAATTCGTGGCTGTGGGTGAAGCATGCATGGCTATATTCTGGCCTACCCCAGGCTTTAAATGGAGAATATTTGTCAGCTCTGTTTTCAAAAGGGGGGCCTTAATTTGTGCGTCCACAAGATCCAAACACATAAACGGTTAAGGAGAACGCTACTTTAATACAGCAATACAAAAAGCGCAAATTCTCCTGGTATGCTCCTTCTTCGAAGCGACAAAACAACAACAGTTAAAGAGTGATAGACGAGAATGTATTGCGGTTGTGGTTTGGGGTGGGTAGAATGCTTGGAGTGTTTGGAAGAATATTCTGCGTCCGCAGTACCCCTCTACTGGAGGTTGGCTGTAACCATTATAATTATATATATTTTGATGGGGGCCATAAGATGGTTGATGGATATAGATATATCTGACACTAGATATATACACATAGTTACTTCTCCAGCTGTGAGCTACCATTCACGCACTTGGCAGACGAAAATGGCCCTTTGTTGAGGCTTCTTTTATCAACGACGTCCTTCGCTGGGTGCTTATCTTCATCACAAATACATTGTGCACTGTTGGCCGTCTTAACCAAAACCTGCAAGGGCTTCTCAAAGAATGCCTCCTATATTTCGATTTTGATGCAACAGCCTGTGGCAGAGGCTGGTGGGTAACAAAAAGCGCTCTATGACGATGAGTAATATACAGTTGGTATAATATGCAGCTGGTGAAACGGAAGAGGTGCAGAGTAATAACAAAGTCAACGAGGACAATAGTGGCTACGCGGCGCCAATGTATACAGTCATGCCAATGCTGGCGTTGACGATCCAGCATACGACTCCAAGATTCAAGCCCCGAAGCAAATAAACAAATGGGTTCTGCCTTCCTAACCCCAGCCAAATACCGTACAACTTTATTGCCAAGTGTCAATACAATTGCACTAGGAATATTTTGTGGTGCCAAGTACGCTCATCACACATTCACGCCAGTCATAAAACATCATTAAATTACAACAACAGCAAACATCGGGGTAAAAGGTCATCGATAAATAAACACATGAGAAATCCAGCTACCATTCAAAGACCATTTTCCTGTCAGGCTCCTCTAACTTGGAACAATATATCTCTCGTTCTCTATTCGCCATTCTGAAGCATACACCTCATTCAAATCACAGTTCTAATAACCCTCATCTAACCTCTGAAACCTACCAGCAGTCCTCAGTTCTTTCAGGTTTTTCCGAGAGGTGTCCATGCTTGGTGTATTCTTGTATTTGTCCATGTCTGAAACTTTTGTATCCATGTTTTATGTTGCTTTTTGTTTTTAATCGCGGTATATTTTTTCCGATGGATTATAATTGTAAAATGTTTTGGGTCATAGCCGTTGGATAAATCGTCATAGAATGATTTAATTTTTTATTTATTTATTGCTGTTGTCGTTGTTTTATATTATTGTTATACACCGCATGCCGACCCTTTCAGTTCGTCTGACAACAATTTATGACGGGTTAAAAATAGGGCGGCGCTGACGCAGAAGGCAGTCACCCAATCAGAAAGCTCCCTGGGTCATAGCAGAGCAAGCACTACTCGTACTGAGTGCACCACAATACAACCTGTACATTGGTTTCTTCTTCTCATGCACCGTGAACAGCTTCAACATTATGAAGACTCTGACACTGTTAGTGCATGCTGGGTTATTTGAGTGTTTCTATAATCCACCGAACTCTGACATGGAACACAGAAGCCTTAACGTGAGGATGCTGTCTTTTTGCGTGCGTTTACCCACGGCGAACCTCGGTTTATTATAGTCTCATCCGAAGTACTTTGGTAGAGTCTTCACATAAGTTGATAATGATGATGATGAAGTGATGCTTAATGTCCTCAGATGTCAGTTGACATACTAGGGACAAGTTGTGACCAATGCCGAAGCATGGTTCAATAATTCTTTACGTCCACGGAAACCAGAAGGCTCGTTAGGACGGACAGTTCAGGACGGCCACCTCGACTCTCACACAGCTCCTGAACTATATACAGAAGTTGACTCCGGGGATTTTTTTGATTTTTTATCTCGAGGCGGGCGCGACTTAAGCCAAGCACGTAACAGTTACCCATCCATGTGGTGACCTCGTTCGATCGTGCTTAACTTAAGCTTTCGAGAGCTCTGCGCCACCGACTCTCCTACGGACAGACTGTTACTACGGATGACACGAGATCTTTAACCTACACAATGTAAAGCTGTGTCCTACCCGGTGAAACTTCATTACGAACGATATAGTAACAGGCTATTCGTAGTTAGGGTCTGTATCTACCAATAGCCTGTTACTATATCGTTCGTAGTGAAGTTTCACCGAACAGGACACGGCTTTACGTTGTGTAGGTTAAAGACCTCGGGTCATCTTTTTAGCAATGTCGTACCGTTCACCTTAATTCTCTAGCGGCGATCCAAGCTGCAGTGTAGCGGGTCTCAGCCTGAGCTGTTTGTGTAGGATATGTGGTGAAGAGATCGCCATGAGTCCTCAGGGCCTTGGCGTGAGAAGCTTTCAACGGGGCATGTGTGGCTCAGCTGCCTGATGTGGACGCCTTACCAATGGGGCGCTCTGGGAAACTCATCATAAAACTCGTATGCTTCACTGAGCTAAAACTGTTTCGACCGGGACCAACTTGCCACCTTGTCCCATCTGGTGACTCCCGTCCATCCTGCGATCATCGTCCATCTTGCTATTTTCTCTGTCTGTCTGTCTGTCTGTCTGTCTGTCTCTGTCTCTCTCTCTCTCTTACAGTTCATAGTTTATAGTATCACCCGAAGGACTTTTGTAGAGTCTGGACAGACTGTAACTCAGAAGAAATCTCAGGGCGGGCACAAAGACTAGTACGTGACGGTCACCCATCCATTTGGTGACCACGCTCCATCGTGCTGGACTTTGGCTTTCCAGACCTCCTGCGCCACCGACTCTCCGAGACTGATAATTATCAGGAAAAGGTTTGTCAGCTTAACTGTCTTCGGTACTTCGACCAGAACATAATAATTATTAACCCTTCAAGTGATAAATTATCAGTCGTCGTCGAAGTAAATGCAGGGCGAAAATGCAAACTGTGACGACGTTGTCGAATAACCATAAGTCATGCATGGTCTGGTTCTTTTTTTCGATGTCTTTTTACCTTTCCCAGCATGAACTATGACAGACAGAAGATGAAAGAAGAGGAGATGGTGATGGTGTTGATGATGATGGTGATGCCGACGTCGACGATGATGATGGTGAAGGTGGTGGCGGTGATGGTGGTGGTAGTGGTGGTGATGATGATGATGATGATGATGATGATGGTGATGCCCCGAGGAGGAGAAGGAGGATGGTGAGGAGGAGGAGATGATGAAGATGGTGTTAACGACGAAGAGCAGGAAGATGATAATGATGATGAGCAGGAGATGATAATGATAACGAAGAAGAGGAGCAGGAAGATAGTGAGACAATGAGCAGGAGGAGTTGACTGCAATGACAATGACGACGATGCCGAGGGGTCAGGAGAAGGAGGAGGATACGACGATTATGACGACGGTGAGGAGGAAGAGACAACGACGATGATGGGCGAGCGGGAGGAAGAAGAAGAAGAAGATGAAGACGAGAACGCAGTAAGTGACAGATGGACTCAGCCCCCATCTTCAGACGGGACGAGTGAGTGTCTGGTGGAGTGATGCAACACAGTACGCAGACAGCAGGTTAAGCCGGCACGCAGCTGTGAAAATGAAGTGCTCCTCTCACGAGGCCAGCAGGACCCGGTCATGTCTGCTTAACTCATGCGCGACGACTCACCTGCTTCACTCTCTCACCTGGCAAAGCCGCTCCCACCTCCGGTAAAGCCACTTTCTCACATTGTCAAAGCGACATGGGTCCGTGGAGAATCGATTACTGCCCTTTGTGGAGATCTGTACTCACCCCGATAGTCTGCAAAGAAGAAAGGCTGATAGTGTACGACTTTGAAGATGGAGTGCAGCTGTGTGGTATGTGCAAAACACAGCCAACAGCGGCTAGAATAGCAAGCAGATGTTCAACTAACAAAACTGAAATAGTGTAGTAAATCGGGCAAACGGAAGAGTAGAGAATGCATATAATTATACCAATAATAATGTTACTACTACTATTACTACTACTACTACTACAATCATCATCCTCATGTTAAAATTTCGACAACAAAACTAATAAAATCAGGTGCTATGACGCGGTACCTCAATTAAGCTAGAACTAAAAGCAACAAACAAAGGGAGTTAATTAGTGCTCGGATGACGTCACACGACGCATGTCTTTGTTGCTGTGCTCGTTTGTTTGTTGATTATATACAAGCGCTCCAGGCTTCATTCTGTTTCATATTATAAACAGGAGTTTAGTAACCGCATTTGGGGAAGAGGAGACGATGATGATGGTGGTGGTGGTGGTGATGGTAGTAGTGGTGGTGGCGGTGGTGGTGACAACGAGAAGGAGCAGGAGGATGGTGAGGAGGAGGAGATGATGACGATGGTGTTAATGACGGTGAAGAGCAGGAAGATGATAATGGTGACGAGCAGGAGACTGTCAACTGTCAACTGCAAAAAGTCATCTCAGGACGGGCCAACGAGGATGAGCACCCCCCCCCCCCCCCCCCCCCCCCCCCCACACACACACACACTCTCTCTCACACACACGCACACACACACTCTCTCTCTCTCTCTCTCTCTCTCTCTCTCTCTCTCTCTCTCTCTCCACACACACACACACACACACACACACACACACACACTCACCGCCCCCTCCACACACACACACCAACACACACACACACACACACACCACACACACACACACACACACACACACATACACACCCACACACACACGCACACACACACACACACCACGCACGTACGCACGCACGCACGCACGCACTGGCAGACACACACACACACACACACACACACACACACACACACACACACACACACACACACACACACACACACATGCGCACACACGCGCACATGCCGAGCTCACACGTTCCATTTCATCAGTGCATCCATTAAATGTGCATACCCTGTAGTGAAAACCGAAAAGCCGCTAAGTTAGCGGTATACATTACACATCTGCCACACCACCCTAACATTTACGACTCTTACATGGCCCAGACCACTTGCATTACTCTGGCGCCGCTAATATTTACCTCCTTTGTTTTTAATGACACCATCCCCCGCCCTGCCTGTTGGATTCCCGTGACGGTGGGGGCAAGACGAGGTCTGCAACCAACACATAACTATACTTGATGATACTACTTAGGATACTACAGCAGACAAGACTGCCTCATTAAAGCAAGATACGGAATCAAAACAAAGTGGTCTCGTGTGAAGAGGAAGCGGAACGAGAGAGAATAAGACGTACGACAACAACTGCAGCAGCCAGTCTGTAGTTCAAGAACAGGAAGGGGAAGAAAACGGAAGGAGGAGAGAGGAAGCAGAGACAGACGGACAGACAGACAGAGATAGAGACAGAGAGAGAGAGAGACAGAGAGACACAGAGAGCGATAGACAGAGAGAGACAGAGAAGAAGAAAAAGAACACACACACACACACACACACATGGACAGACACACACACTCATGCACGCGCGCGCGAATGTCAGTGCACACACACACACACACACACACACACACACACACACACACACACACACACGTGCGCGCGCACGCACGCACGCTCGCACGCACACATGCACCCCCCCCCCCACACACACACACACAAGCACCCACGCACGCACACACACACACACACACACACACACTCTACACAGTAAACCGGAGAGAGAGAGAGAGAGAGAGAGAGAGAGAGAGAGAGAGAGAGAGAAGAGAGAGAGAGAGAGAGAGAGAAGATCACTGTCAGAGAAGACAGGAGAAACGGCATGTAGCTTCCTTATGACCTAGCTGTACGTGCAGAGATCTAGCCGCCCCATTGCGGTGAAACATGCACCGCACTGTGCACGGCTCATCGCCCAACACACGATACAGCCACCTCAGCCTGCACGCCAACCACTCCAACACACGATACAGCCACTGCCGTGAGCACCCTCTGTGGCCCTGGGCAAGGTCACCACCCCGAGCGCTGTGTGGCCTCAAGATAAAACACAGGAAGAGCACAGGAGTAAAACAGCTCAGGAGCTGTGTGATAGTCGAGATGGCCGTCCTGGCCTCCCGATCCCTAATAGTCCTTATGGACTCTGTGGACGTAGAGCAACATTGAACCTGAACAGGAGTAAAACAGCCGTGAATGTGCTCAGTGCTGGCCGAACAGCGACTGCATGAAGCTGGCGTGAAGTCTCACTGGATGTCAAAAACTGATGACGTGAACTCTCGAAGGACGTCAACGACTGGTGACGTGAACTGTCGCAGGACGTCAACGACTGTTGATGTAAACTCTCACAGGACGTCACCGACTGGTGATGCAAACTCTCGCAGGACGTCAGCCACTTGTGACCTAAACTCTCGCAGGACGTCACCGACTTGTGACCTGAACTCTCGCAGGACGTCACCGACTTGTGACCTGAACTATCGCAGGACGTCACCGACTTGTGACCTGAACTCTCGCAGGATGTCACCGACTTGTGACCTGAACACTCGCAGGACGTCACCGACTTGTGACCTGAACTCTCGCAGGATGTCACCGACTTGTGACCTGAACTCTCGCAGGACGTCACCGACTTGTGACCTGAACTCTCACAGGCTGTCACCGGCTTGTGACCTGAACTCTCACAGGCTGTCACCGGTTTGTGACCTGAATTCTCGCAAGACGTCATCGACTGGTGAAATGAGCCAACTCGCAAGACATGAACGACCGCTGACGTCAGCTAGATTTCAGGACGTGAACAACGACTGCTGACGTGACCTAGCTCACAGGACGTGAACGACTGCTGAAGTGACCTAGATCACAGGACGTGAACAACGACTGCTCTCCTAACTCACAGGACGTGAACGACGACTGCTGATGTGATTTTGCTCAAAAGACGTGGACAACGACTGCTGATGTGACCTAGATCTCAGGGTGTGAACAACACTTACTGTAGTAACCTAAAGCCCGTTCTTAACTGGGCGAAATTTGCTTCGCCGAACATAGTTCGGAGTATTCGTCGAACTCTACTTCGTTTCTTAATTGAGCTCATAGTTCGCCGAACATGGTTCGGACAGCTCGACGAACTTTACTTCGTTCTCAACTGGCTTATAATGAGATGCAAGCTTCGGCCCGAATTTGCGGCAGAAGCGCAGCAGACAGTGTGATCCAAAATGTAAAGTCAAGTCGTCAAATCAATATACTTTAATCATCCCTTACAAGGTAATTCAACTAACTACTGTATCATTCTGGGTCCCAGAGACAAGACTGTGCCTCCCACAAGTCAACAAATAAACAAACTCCCTCTCGAAGCGAGTGAAATACCTAGCGATACCGTCATCCTTTTTTCTTTTTCTTCCTTCCTCATCCACAGGAGAGCTCTCCGCTCTCAGCCAATCAGAGGCAAGGTTCGTCGAATAGGGCGAATATTCCCAGAACATGTTGAGAAGCTTTTTAGACCCCGAATATATCTTCGTCGCAGTTCGACGAATACCCCCAACTATATTCGCGAAGCAAAAGTTCACCCAATTAAGAACCAACTATATTCGCCGAATACTCCAAACTATGTTCGCGAACAAATGTTCGCCCAATTAAAGAACGGGGTTTATTGTACAATGCACAGGCAGGGAGGGAAGTGGTTTTTAACGCACACTTAATAATACACAGGAGTCGAACAGTGGAATAGCTCCATGTCTCGTGGACCAGTTCCACTGACGGGCTGTTGGGTAGGGATGCAATAAGAAGACAGAACGTGTTGCTGAAAGGAAGACAGACATATTGCTTCCTTTCTTTCTTTATTATGGGCATACCCATAACATATTCTCCACGTGACAAGACAGAAGGGGAGGGCGGGAGAGAGGGGGAGAGAGAGAGGGGGGGGGGGGGGGGGGGGAGGTTAAAGACTGACTTGGTGCACAAGACCGAGTAGTGTCGAGGATCTCAAAACCAGTTGATACAACTTAATCTCATGCGCGCATTAGAGGAAAACACAACAAGTGACGCAAAGGGCCCACAGAAGGCTGACACAATAACCTTACAGTCAAGACTCTGACCTTCTACGGCAAAGTACGGTAAGTCAGCGCAAGCAAAAAAACCTTTCAGTCTGCAAATCTGCATTAATGTATGCAACAAAACCTCAGTTACAGACTGCAAATCTGAATTTATGCAGGCAAAATCTCAGTTACAGACTGCAAATCTGAATTTATGCAGCAAAACACGGATAATCAATGCAAGCAAAATCTTAAGGTCTGTAAATCTGCCTTTATGCAGCAAAACACTGTAAATCTGCCTTTATGCAGCTAAAACCTTACAGACTGTAAATCTGCATTTATGCAGCAAAACATGATAAGTCAATGCAAGCAAAACCTCTACAGTCAGCGAATCTGCCTTTCACGGTGAGTCAATGCAGGCTTTTATTGTCAGGACTCTGCACTTCTGCGACAAAGCACTGAAATCTGTGCAAGCAAAACTTTAAAGTCTGGAAATCGTCCCTCCTGCAACACAGACCTTTTGCAGTCAGGACCATGCACCTCTACTGCCTAGCACAAGGCCACGCAGGAAGCAACTTGCAGTTTGGAAATCTGCCTTCCTGTAACAAAACACGGCAAGCAAAACCTCACAGTCAGGACTATACCATTAGGCCTTCTGTGAAAAAAACATAGTAAGACCACGTCATCGCCTAATCAGTGTAAGACTGTGTACGTCAATGTCCAGGCACTAAAATCAACATCGCCCTTCTGAAATTGCTGAAAGGAAAAGAGCACCAAAAATCAGTGCTTTTAAGCTATGATCCCAAAATAATGCCTGTCAGAAATGACTCTTTTTACTTCTTTTTTCCACTCCCTCATCCCCCCCCCCGCCCCCCCGCCCCCCACCCCACCTGCCCTCTGCCCTCACCTTTCCGGGTTTTCTGCCAGACGAGCATTGGCCAGATTTGCCGGAAGTTCTGTTTGATGATGCAAGGCAGATGAAAGGAAAACATGAGAATTTGGGAGTTACGGCGTTTTTTCTCGGGGAACAAGAAGTGCAGTGCAACCAGGGTGCCAGCGAGAGCACGAGGCGCAAGAGGGATGCACCGTTTGGCTCAACGCCCATTCCCACGAAGCTGCTCAACAGTTGTGTGGGCGGCAATATAAAGCAGGGGGAAAAGGGGGGATCTAGAGGAAAGGGGTAGGCCTAGCCTGTCGAACTGGTCCCTGCAAGAGGGCCAGCATCCTCCGCCTAGTCCTCTCGGAAACGATTCGTTAAAATTGTGTTGTTTCGTCTTCTTGTCCGTCACTCACGAACAGAAACTCCGGCTCTCTGCACAGCGAAGGTTGCTGTGCAGTGGCAGGTCGTCCAGGACCAGGCTGCCAAAAGGTTCCTCGCCACCAGAGTCCCCACCGGCCGGAACTGACGCCTGAGCTTGTTGTGTCAGTCTAATGGCCTTGGTTGCTGCCACACTCCGAGCATCGCTTTCCGGCAACTTCCTCCAAACTTTGCCAGAATTGGTTACGCCACTGAAGGGGCACTCTTTATCTCTGCGCAGCTGTCCACCGACGCTGTCTGCGCCCACAGAAAGGTCTGGGTACTAATAGTAATAAGACTGTGGTAGCAACATAGCGTTGAATCACGCACGTAAACATGAGGCGCGTCCGCCCAGGGTAACAAAAAATAAAGAGTTCCCTCTCGATTCAGCTGATTTGGGTTTTATTTGTGCTGGCGTAAGCAACGTGGGCGGTTATAAAAGAAACGTCTGATATAATCTGTGAGGGATGATTAATGTATTTTGACTTTACTGAAGGGACATATTTCTGTAAGTGAACAATAATCTAAACTTGATAAAGAGGTTGTGGTTCAGACAATGACCGCTGTTTTTACCTCAGTGGTTCCAAGCGGTCAGATGCAGGTCTCGATCCTGATTTTCCACGACAAAACGACTGGGCGGTCCCTGGCTCAGTGGCGAAAAGGCGAGGTCGACAGGCTGCGGTGAGCTGTTGATGCCATAGAGACAGGAGAGTCGTTTCGTTCAGTTTGCATCTCGTATCTGAAACTTCCGACTTGGCAAGGGTTAAGCGTGACATGTAATGGAGTGGGAACAAAAACTGGGTCCGGGGTTTGGGAGGAGGAGGGGGGTGGGGACTTAACCGCAGTTTATTTTATGGTTTGTTTCGGAGCAACACGTCTTGGACTTTGTTACTCTCTCTCTCTCTCTCTCTCTCTCTCTCTCTCTCTCTCTCTCTCTCTCTCTCTCTCTCATTACATATATATATAGTGTGTGTGTGTGTGTGTGTGTGTGTGTGTGTGTGATGTTTGTAAAGTAAGAGTGCAGTATTTGCCACCATTATTGCTATTATAGTTTTACGTAGTAATGTCTATTTCTGTGCTAGAATGGCATGGGGTTCCTGTAAACCACCCCCCCCCCCCCCCCCCCCGCCCGCCCGCCCTCACCCCTTCTACCACCTTTTGTGTAAAACACATAGAATAGTGCAGTCCTAGCCACTCTAAGTGCACAATACAAAAGCTATTATTATCATTATTATTATTATTATATTTGGACCTGGCAAAATCATTAAACTCCTGGTGCTCAGTGCTTTTTGTGAGGAGTTTTTCTTACATTCCTAGTGCTCAGTGGCTTCAGTGAGGAGTTTCTTTTACACTCCTGGTGCTCAGTGGTTTTAGTGAGGATCTTCTCTTACATTCCTGGTTCTAAGTGGTTTTAGTGAGGATCTTCTCTTAAACTCCTGATGCTAAGTGGTTTTAGTGAGGTGTTTCCCTTACACTCCTGTTGTTAAGTGGTTTTAGTGAGGATCTTCTCTTACACTCCAGGTGCTAAGTGGTTTAGTGAGGAGTTTCTATTACATTCCTTGTGGTCAGTAGTTTAAGCGAAGCGAGGAGTTGCTCTTACACTCCTGGTGCTACTTTTAGTCAGGAGTTTCTATTACATTCCTAGTGCTAGTTTTAGTCAGGAGTTTCTAATACACTCCTAGTGCTAGTTTTAGTCAGGAGTTTCTGTTACACTCTTGGTGCTAGTTTTAGTCAGGAGTTTCTATTACACTCCTAGTGCTAGTTTTAGTCAGGAGTTTCTATTACACTCTTGGTGCTAGTTTTAGTCAGGAGTTTCTATTACACTCCTAGTGCTAGTTTTAGTCAGGAGTTTCTATTACACTCTTGGTGCTAGTTTTAGTCAGGAGATTCACCTGCACTCCGAGTGCTAGTTTCATTCGGGATTTTCTATTACACTGCTAGTTTGTTTTAGTCCGGATCATCTCTATTACACTCCTGGTGCTAAATGCAGTCAAATATTTCTGTTATGCTCCTCGTACTCAGAGGTCTAGTGAAGAGTTTCTCTTACGCACCTGATGATATTTTAGTGAGGAGTTTCTTTTACACTCCTGATGCTGCTTTAACGAGGACTTGGTCTCACAGCCTTCGTGCTAGTTTTAGTTAAGTGTTTCTCTTACAATCTAGCACTAGGTTTAGTAAGGAGTTTCTCTGACACTCCTGATACTTGTTCTACTTAGCATATATTCTTACTCCCCTGCTTCTAAATTTAGTTAGGAGGTTCTATTATACTCCTAACGCTAGTTTTAGTGAGGAGTTTCTCTTACACCCCTGGTGCTTAGTGGTTTGAGTGAGGAGTTTTGATTACACTCCTGGTGCTAATTTTAGTCAGGAATTTCGATTACGCTCCTCGTGCCCAAAGGTTTCAGCCGGGAGTTTTTCTAACACTCCTCGTGCTCAGTGGTTTTAGTGAGGAGTTTCTCTTACTCTCCTGGTGCCCAGTTTTAGTCAAGTGTTTCTCTTACAATACAGCGCTAGTTTTAGTGAGGAGACTCCCATACACTCCCCGAGTTGATTTTAGTGAAACAAATTTACGTGCCTCGTGCTAATTTAACCCCTTCACTGCCCCAGCACGTACAATTTCCAGGCTGAAAAGTGCGCTTACGCGCCTGAAAACAATGTATTTCCTGCTCCTATAATGAATCTAATTTCAATAGTGTGGGTTTTGATAAAATCCTTTCACATGCTAATGCGAAAAACATACAAAAAGGCTTAAGGATTTAAAATTTCCTACATTTAATGGTTGTTTTCAAGTGACACCATGGCAGTGAAGGGGTTAAGTGAGCAGTTTGTCTTGTACTTCAAGTGCTGGTTTTAGAGGGCACTTTGACGTTTACACTTTGTGCTTCTTTTAGTGAGGACTTTCTTTTACAGACCTCATGCTAATTTTAGTGATCAGCTTCTCTTACATTCTTCGTGCTGGTTTTAGCAAGCAGTTTCTCTTACACTGTATTTGTAACGGTTGAACAGAAACAATCAAAGGTGGTACGTTTTGTCCAAACAAAGATGCAAGAGCAAGGTCTGCCAGGTTACAGCTCGGTACCGCTCACATCCAGAGCTCCACACAGACTAGGCAAGTGTCGGTTGTCATGGGTAGGACCCGGTTTTTCGCTGCTATCGGCTCTTAGCAAGTGCAACGCACGCTTAGGGCGCGGCAGCCACCGACACGCCTCGTCTGGTTTCGTCTCGGTACAGACACACCTGACGGCTCAGAGCTGACATGACCATGTCCGAACATCTGTCTTTCTTTTGACACTTCTCATGCTGTTCTGGTGAGGAGTTTCTCTTACATTCCTCATGCTGTTCTGGTGAGGAGTTTCTCTTACACTCCTCATGCTGTTCTGGTGAGGAGTTTCTCTTACACTTCTCATGCTTGTTCGAGCGAGGAGGTTCTCTCCCGCTGCTCAGTAGTTATAGTCAGGAGCTTCTCTTACACTCCTCGTGCTCAGTGGTTTTGGTGAGGAGTTTCTCTTACACTCCTCGTGCTGTGGTTTTAGTGAGGAGCTTCTCTTACACTCCTCGTGCTCAGTGGTTTTAGTGAGGATTTTCCTTTACACTCCTCGTGTTCAGTGATTTTATTCAGGAGTTTCTCTTACACTCCTCGTGCTCAGGGTTTTTAGTGAGGAGTTTCTCTTACACTCCTGGTGCTCAGTGGTTTTAGTGAAGTTTTCTTACACTCCTGGTGCTCAGCTGTTTTTAGTGAGGAGTTTCACTTACACTCCTGATGCTCAGTAGTTTTAGTTAGGAGTTTCTATTACACTCCTGGTGTTAGGTTTAGTCAGGGGCTTGTATAACACTCATCGTGCTAGTTTTAATGAGGAGTTTCTCTTACCCTTGTTGTGCCCAGAGGTTTTAGCAAAGAGTTTCTCTTACGCACCTAAACTTTAATGAGGAGTTTCTTTTACACTTCTTATGCTGGTTTACTGACGACTTTGTCTTACATTTTTGTCAAATGTTTTCCTTACAGTCTAGTGCTAGTATTAGTCAAGTGTTTCTCTTGCAGTCTAGTGCTAGTATTAGTCAAGTGTTTCTCTTACAGTCTAGTGCTAGTATTAGTCAAGTGTTTCGCTTACAATCTAGTGCTAGTTTTAGTCAAGTGTTTCTGTTACAATCTAATGCTAATTTTAGTCAGGTGTTTCTCTAGATTTAGTGCTAATTTTAATCAAGCGTTTCTCTTACAATATTAGTGCTAATTTTAGTCAAGAGTTTCTCTTACAATCTATGCTAGTGTTGGTCAGGATATCCTCATACACTCTCCATGTTGGTGTTAACGAGGTGTTTGTCTTACGCGCCTCCTGCTAATTTAAGTGAATCTTATGTCTTATACTACTGATGCTGGTTTTACTTTTAGAGAGTTTTTATTACACTCGTGATGCTTGTTCTAGCGAGGAGTTTCTCTTACACTCCTGATGCTTGTTCTAGTAAGGAATTGCTTTTACACTCCTGATGCTATATTTAGCTAGGTGTTTTTTATTACACTCCTAATGCTAGTTTTAGTGAGATGTTTCTCTTACACTGCTCGAGCTTAGTAATATTAGTCAGGAGTTTTTCTTACACTCCTGGTGCTCAGTGGTTTGAGTGAGGAATTTCTCTTACACTCCTGGTGCTCAGTGGTTTTAGTCAGGAGTTTGTTTTACACTCCTGGTGCTCAGTGGTTTTAGTGAGGAGTCCCTCTTACACTCCTCGTGCTCAGTGGTTTTAGTGAGGAGTTTTTCTTACACTCCTCGGTCAGTTTTTAGGTGGAGTTTCTCTTACACTCCTCGTGCTCAGTGGTTTTAGTCAGGAGTTTCTCTTACACTCCTCGTCTCTTTGGTTTTAGTGTGGAGTTTCCCTTACACTCCTCGTGCTCAGTGGTTTTAGTGAGGAGTTTCTCTTATACTCCTCGTGCTCAGTGGTTTTAGTGAGGAGCTTCTCTTATACTCCTCTTGCTCAGTGGTTTTAGTGAGGAGCTTCTCTTACACTCCTCGTGCTCAGAGGTTTTAATGAGGATTTTCCTTTACATTCCTCGTGTTCAGTGATTTTATTCACGAGTTTCTCTTACACTCATGCTAAGGGTTTTTAGTGTGGAGCTTCTCTTACACTCCTCGTGCTAAGGGTTTTTAGTGTGGAGCTTCTCTTACACTCCTCGTGCTCAGTAGCTTTGGTGAGGATTTTAATTTACACTCCTGGAGCTCAGTCGTTTTATGAGGAGTTTGTCTTACACGCCTGGCGCTAGTTCTAGTCAGGAGTTTCTATTACGCTCCTCGTGCCAATAGATTCTAGTAAGGAGTTTCTCTTACACTCCTTGTGCTCAGTTTAAGCGAGGAGTTGGTCTGCCACTCCAGGTGCTAGTTTTTGTCAGGGTTGTTTTTGTTTTGTTTTTAATTTTCTTACACTCCTGGTGCTAGTTGTAGTCACGGGTTTCTATTACACCCCTGATACTAAATGTTAGTGAGCAGTTTCTCTTACGCTCCTCGTGCTCATGTTGTTCTGGTGAGGAGTTTCCCGTACATTCCTGATGCTAGTTTTAGTGAGGAGGTTCTCTTACACTCCTGATGCTGGTTTTAGTGAGGAGTTTTTCTTACACTCCTGGTGCTGGTTTTAGTGAGGAGTTTCACTTACGCTCCCGACGCTAGACTTATTGAGGAGTTTTTCTTGCACTCCTCGTTCTCAGTAGTTTTGGCAATGAAGTTCTCTTGCACGAGTTCCTGATGCTAAAGGTAATTATGAGTCTCTCCTGCACTCCTGATCGTGCTCAGTGGTATTACACTCCTGATGCCAAAGTTAGTGACGGGTTTCTTTTACTCTGGATCCTCATGCTAGATTTTGCGAAGTGTTTGTTTTACACTCCCCTTGTTGGTTCAGTTTACTGATGATCGAGTTCCTCCTATACTCCTAATGAACAAGGTTTTATGTTACACCCCTGAAGCTAGTTTTAGTCAGAGGAGTTTCTCTTACACTCCTGATGTGTGAGGGTTTCTTTTGCACTCCTGATGCTAAAGAATCTGAAACAAAGTAGACTTCATTTTGATCTGTCTGTTGCTTGAAAAGGGAGTTTGCCTTGAACATTTTCGTATTTTCTAATTACGAAAATAAAATGTATAAAAATGTTTATTTTTGTATGTTTTGATTCTTTGCTTACATACCATTGACCAATATGGGTATTCGCGCGTTGCATGTTTGTTTTTGTTTTTTTTGAAGTTGGAAAGCGCTTTGAGTCTCCGAAAGCGCTCTATAAATTCTCTATCATTATTATTATGTTATATGTTGACCTATTAAAATCAGCGTTCTTTTTAACCTATTGTGTGTTTGGAACTCCTGATGCTAGTTTTAGTGAGGAGTTGCTCTTACACTCCTCGTGCTAGTTTTATTGAATCATGGTCACTTTTATATAGCGCTATTCTCCGCTCTCGAGCAGACTCACTACGCTTTTGTCGCATGTTATTCTAAACGAGTGACTGTTAGAAGAAAATGTTCCCGCCGCTCCTGCCGGGACTCGAACCCGCGACCTTTCGATCTCGAGTCTGGCGCTCTAACCATTAAGCTATTCCGCTCATCCTGAGAGGTTTCTCTTGTACTCTTCATGCTGGTTTTAGACTCGCACGACTTACAGCCGGCACAAGCCTGTCTGTACGTCTGTGTTTCACTTCGTTAAGTTCTTCGTCGGTAATAAGTATTTTGCCCTGCGTAAGTGCAGCTCTTGTGTTTGTTCTCGTGGCTTCAGTCCTCTGTTTAATCTTCGCCAAAGCTCTCTACTCGAGTCGTGGCCTCCTTTCTTTGCTTTGTAATTGTTGCTGCTTGTTTCTTTGTTTGTTTGTTTGTTTTTTAGATCTGTCATGAACCCCCCACCCCACCTGCCTCCCACCCGCGTTTTTTCTTTTCTTTTTTTTCTTA
>JABMCL010001218.1:220000-222500 GCA_018857735.1 Alviniconcha marisindica | reverse complement strand
AGGAGAGGAGGCTGAGTTCAAACTTTATTTTCGTGCAGTTGAACTTGCCTGTATTCCGTGAGGGGTGGGGAGGTGGGACCTTCTTTTTTTAAATTTTATTGTTGTTGTTTGTTTTGTTGTTGTTTGTTGTTGTTGTTGTTTTGTTGTTGTTGTGTGTTGTTTTTGGGGGGGGGGGGGGGGGAGGGATAAGCGGGGGGGGGGGGGGGGGTAGGGTCTCCCGTTCTAACAACCAAACCCATTCATGAGCTGGTGGGATGGGAACGTTTCGCAAAGAATTGGTGGGAGCGGGAAGGGGTGGGGGGGGGGGGGGGAGTTAGATTCCCTGATTAAATTTTTCTCGTGCACTTAACCGGTTAAGCGTTTCTTGTGCCTAGGCTACTTTCGACAATAGTGCTTTCGCTCTGAAATCGACAAGTGGAAATGTACATATATACTGAATTTAAAAAGAAACGTCTGGGAACACAAAGTGTTCATCTAATGGATTACGTAAATAAATTTGTGCATTTCTTCCTTTCACAAACTCAGTCACGTGAGGTAGCCAGTGCTTGATTCAAATATATAATAATAGAGATTTGCTTCCAAAGCGCTTAAACTGAATTTCGACGTTCTTTGTGAAAGGGATGAAAATGCGCCTACAAAAATGGAAGAAATAGATCTAGTAAGAGAGTAATACACTCATTTTGATAAACTGGATCTAGTACGTTGTGTGCTTTTACAGTTCGTGGGTAAACGATACCTTTCAAAACCTGTTCGTACACTAACAGTCTGCATATGAAGTAGATATAAATATCTACTTCACACCCTAATTTGAACTCACCTTGCATCGTACTGTTTCATTTTCTCTTCGCCTACCTTGTGCTTAGCTTCCAAATTTGGCGCAGACGAACTCCCGTGTCGCTGTGCCTCACTGCACCAGCTGACACATCCGCACTTGGCACAAATAGTCCCTTATTAATTCTAGGCTTTTAGAGGTGCGCCATAACATTTCCTCCTGACGAAAAAAGCTACAAAGTTTAAAACCAATCGGATGGTTTGAACGAGACTGGGTTTTTCAGGAATGGCAATGACATATGTTAAGCGAGGAAGAGCAAAACAGTGTTACAAAATTCATGCGCTTCTCGACGTCTAGACAGCCTGGTGAAATTGACAAGTCAGTGGACTGTGTCAATTGACTTTATGTGATGTCGCATTCAGTGTTATTGCTTGTGTGTCAGTCGCTCGCGCGCGTTGAGTGTGTGTGTGTGTGTGTGTGTGTGTGTGTGTGTGTGTGTGTGTGTGTGTGTGTGTGTGTGTGTGTGCTGTGTTAGTGACTGTGTTATACAATAACGAATCTCTGATTCTGTTTCCGTTTTACTGGCATTCCAGCCGGCTACATGCACCCCCCTCCCCCTCCCCCCTCCCTCCAACTCCCCACCCCCACCCCCGTTTGTTGATTTTGTTTTAATCGTCGTTTTTGTATCATTTTATCGGCCTACAATGCTTTAAGTTTAATTGAAACCTTTACAAATAGCAAGGGAACAGTACAGACCTAAATGTCCATGTCCGTACATGTGTGTGTGTGTGTGTGTGTGTGTGTGTGTGTGTGTGTGTGTGTGTGTGTGTGTGTTAATTATAGTTTAATGTTACGTAATGTGCAGACAAGAGACAATTTCCGTGTATGATTTTAGGATGGACAATAAACAGTCTTATAAGCACTCTCTCTCTCTCTCTCTCTCTCTCTCTCTCTCTCTCTCTCTCTCTCTCTCTCTCTCTCTCTCTCTCTCTCTCTCTCTCTCTCTCTCTCTCGGACAAACGTACACAGGAATTGACGAGATGCCAAGAAAGGCATGCCTACGTCCCAATAATTAAGCTACCGGGGCCCAGGACCCTCTGCCCACGATTTCACCGTACCGAGCTCGACCTCTCACTGGACTCGACCCCTAACTATCCACCCGGGCCACCACTCAGCAGCTGCGTACTTTGACCTCCATGATCCACGTCCACCTCCCTCCTTCCGAGCGCGACTGACCTCGGACTGGACTCGAACCCTAACTATCCACCCGGGCCACCAGCAAGTGCATACTGACTTTGACCTCAACATTTGACCTCCCTCCTCCCTCCTCCCTCCTCCCTCCTCCCCGCCCCCAGGAAACAGGAAGAACCGCCGTCGCACCATTCTGCAAGATCAAGCCATTACGTCAGTCAAACAGCAGCCACAGAGCTCTGACCCGCAGCAGTTCCGTGTTTTACTTCCACTACAACAACCACAGTTTACTGCCCGCTCTTTGCAACACTGAGCAACTGCATATTTTGACCTCCACGATCCACGTCCACCTCCCTCCTTCCTAGCGCGACTGACTTCGGACTGGACTCGAACCACACAGCTCTGACCCGCAGCAGTTCCGGGTTTTACTTCCACTACAACAACCACAGTTTACTGCCTGCTCTTTGCAACAACCCGGCGCGGTGATAACAGGCTGTAAGTAAACATGGTGCTTAACTTCCGCAGAAACCATAAGGC
>JABMCL010001218.1:212500-215000 GCA_018857735.1 Alviniconcha marisindica | reverse complement strand
ACTAACTAAAAGGCTCAGCGTACGAGGCGGGTATTACAGAAAGGAGGGAGGGAGAGAGACAGACAGACAGACAGACAGAGAGAGACAGAGACAGAGAGAGACAGGAGGAGGGGGAGGCATGCAGAGACAGAGACAGAAGAAGAAGAAGAAGAAAAAACAGAGAGAGAAATACAAACAGAGAAAAGAAATGGAGACAGGACCAGACAAATATATGCAGAGACCGAGAGAAAAACAAAGTAACAAAGAAAGGTCAGATTTTTTTTCTTTTTTTCTTTTCTTCATAGAGACAGACAGATAGACAAAGAGAAAACAACAACAAAGAAACAAAGACATGGGCAAAGAAAAGAAAAACAGAGACACAGTAAGACAGAGAGACAACATACATAGAGACAGAGAGAAAAACAAAGAAACAAAGACAGGGTCAGAGAAAAATTATTTAATAGATTCAGAGTCAGACAAAGACAGAGACCGTCGGATAGAGACAGACAGAGAGACAGAGAAATGTCGGCAGACGGACACACAATCATCGAGAAAATGAGAGTTCAGGAGGACAAAGAACGAGAAGAAATAAGGCGGACAGACAGACAATGACAATAGAAAGACAGAATTAATATGTGTGTGTGTGTGTGTGTGTGTGTGTGTGTGTGTGTGTGTGTGTGTGTGTGTGTGTGTGTGTGTGTGTGTGTTGTGTTGTGTGTGTGTGTGTGTGTGTGTGTGTGTTGTGTGTGTGTGTGTGTGTGTTGTATGTGTTGTCTGCTGTTGTTGCTGTGTGTGTGTGTGTGTGTGTGTGTGTGTGTGTGTGTTGTGCTGCTGTCTGTCTGTCTGTCTGTCTGTCTGTCTGTCTGTCTGTGTCTTGTTGCATCGTGTGTGTGTGAGTGTGTGTGTGTGTGTGTGTGTGTGTGTGTGTGTGTGTGTGTGTGTGTGTGTGTGTGTGTTGTGTGTGTGTGTGTGTTGTGTGTGTGTGTGTGTGTGTGTGTGTGTGTGTGTGTGTGTGTGTGTGTGTGTGTGGTGTGTGTGTTGTTGTTGTTGTCTGTCTGTGCTTGTATGCATGTGTGTGTGTGTGTGTGTGTGTGTGTGTGTGTGTGTGTGTGTGTGTGTTGTGTGGAGGGTGGGGTGGGGTCGGAACAACTTTTCAATCAGCAATTAAGCATTGATCAGTACTTACCAGGGTGGCTGGGGAAGGCACGTTCACAGACTCCCTTTGCCACACAAGAGACGGAAGACGCACTCTCAAGCTGTGCAATAGTGCCCCCCCCCCCCCCCCCCCCCCCCCCCTCCCACTGACCACAGCGCTTTTTTGTTTAGTTTTTTTTGTTTTGGGGGGTGGGGGTGGGGGTGGGGGTGGGGATTATTTAAAGGAGACCGGAGGCCAACAAGCATGGCGATCCCTATCAACGGGAATGGAATAAACAGTAGAAACACATTAGGTGTTGTTTTGTTTGTTGTTTGTTTGTTGTTTGTTTGTTGTTTGCTTATTTCAGGGTCACTACAATTAAGATTTCTTTTTCACGTATACGAATTAGTTATTTCACGTACAAATGATCCAAAAGGAAAAACAAAACTAAAGCAATAAATATGGAAATATTTGCACATTTTCTACGTCTTCAGCCAACTTGCGTTTTCGCTTCGTGTCCCCTTTAATTACAAGAGGAGACAAGAAGCACGCCCGTCCATATTCCCCCTGCGAGTAAAAAAAAAAAAAAAAAAGGCCGAAAAAACAACAACAGAAGAACCGCAATATCCTTTTCATGAAACTGTTTGATCCGGCACTTCTTTCCCGTCGTGCCTCAACAAAATGGCGACGGTCCTAGTGCTCGGCGTCAGTCACGGTAAAGTGAAAACGGGATTGGCTGGGAGGAAATAAAACAAATTAACACCCTCCTGCCTCATATCCTTCGCCACTAGTGAATGTCGCACTCAACACGTCTCAGACCACGCCTTTACAAAAAATAAAAAATAAAAAATAAAGCGCTCGTCGGAGACGAGAGTAAAAGAGAAAGAGGAACCCAGAAAAAGAAGAGAGAGAGAGAGAGAGAGGGAGAGGGAGGGGGGAAGAGAAAGTTTTGAATGTCACGCGTGAAACTAAAAACGTCTCGGCGCGCATGGCAGTTGACACACATCCGGTAAAGGGCGACGACTGTGAGGGCTTTGGCCACGCCGAAGCGGCGATGGAGACAGATTGAGTTTAGTCGGACAATGGCGGCGAGTTATTAAATGCAAATGATTGCGTGGGTTGCCGCTGCTCTGGTCTGATTAATTCCGCCACTCGTCTTCCGGTGAGTGAGCGGAACTCACGCTCTAGACCCAGGGCGACACCTGCAAGGAGTGCATATCCAATGAGGAGTCCACGTCCAACCAAGAGTATTTGTCCAGCGAGGGATGCGTATCCAGTGACTTCACGTGAACGAGGACTGCTTGCCCAAGCAAGGGTACATGTCCAACGAGGGGTACATGTCCAACGAGGGGTACATGTCCACCGAGGGGTACATGTCTAACAATG
>JABMCL010001218.1:205000-207500 GCA_018857735.1 Alviniconcha marisindica | reverse complement strand
GAGAGAGAGAGAGAGAGAGAGAGAGAGAGAGAGAACTCGAACTCGAACTCGAACTCGAAAACTTTATTTTCCAAGGATTGTAGTTTAGGTTCATTTAGACCTGTCTAACAACTAGTGAGAGAGAGAGAGAGAGAGAGAGAGAGAGAGAGAGAGAGAGAGAGAGAGAGGAGAGAGAGAGAGAGAGAGATCAATAACACAGAGACAGAGGAGAGACAGATGGGAAAGAGACAGACAGACACAAAGACATACAGGGAGAGAACTCGAACTCGAACTCGAAAACTTTATTTTACAAGGATTGTAGTTTAGGTTCAGTCAAAAACCTGTCTAATAACTAGTCCTTGCTAAGCTACTGATGAATAGATATCAAACTACAGGCATTATTTATATACATATAGGCATGAATGAGTGAGTGAAACGTTATACATGAGAATATCCACACAAAACATAGCGTGCTCACAGCGCCAGATGAACACATGCCATACATCATTCAGTTAATATTATGAGCATACGGTGAGCATATTATGAGCAAATGAAGCAGCAGAACATGTGATCAGTTCATATGACTAGTATCGGAAAATAAAACAGAAGCAGTCAATGCTTATCTTATAAAGAACAGTAAGTGAGAAGGAGGGGGGCGAAAGGACTGGGCGGAGTTGTATGGGTGTATAAAATAGGTCTCAAATGACCAGTCATTGCGATGGCAATCACTCGAAAACCTCAGTCTCTCTCGTGTCTGAAAGAGACGGAGAACTGGAACTCGAGCTCTAAAACTTTATTTTACAAGGATTGTAGTTTAGGTTCAGTCAAAAGCCCGTCTAGTCCTTGCGAAGCTACTGATGAGTAAATATAAAATTACAGGCATAATTTATATGCTTACAGGCATGAATGAGTGAGTGAAATTTGATACATGAGAATTTCCACACAAAACAGCATGTTCACAGCGCCAGATGTACACATGCATACATCATTCAGTTATACATTATGAGCATACAACCTGTAACTAAGGCAGCAGAACATCTGATCAATTCAACACCAGTATTGGAGAGAAAAAAGAAGAAGCAGTCAATGCTTATCTTATAAAGAACAGTAAAGGGGGGTGGAAGGGGAGGGGGGCGTCATTATCACAAGCAGTCAGAAGGATTGGGCGGAGTATTATGTCACAGTCCATCCTATGTAACTACTTCAAGGTGTGCACGAAGTTTACGCTTGAAGGAGCTGAGTGACCGACAAGATCTGACTGTCAGAGGCAGGTTGTTCCATAGATAAGCACCAGAGAAGGATATACTTGATTTGAATATGTCTATCCTTGGCCTAGGCAAACTAAGGTGATAGTTCCTAGAGTTGGAATAGCGTGAGGAAGTGTGTGTGTACAGGTTAGATATGTACTCTGGGGCCTCATTGCTAAGGAGCCTGTACATGAACAAACCTTTGTTATATGCAAGTTGTTTTTGTAGGTTCATTATTCTCATCTCCTTTAATTTCTGGTCAGTAGTTAGAGTTGTATCTGGAAGGATTAACTTTACAGCTCTTCTGTGCAGAGAATTTAATCTCTTTTTGAGAACATCACTACATCCGTCCCACACGACTGACGCATAATCAGGTGAGGTTTAATGTGGGCATTGAAGAACAGTTTTCTGGTGTCGATGTCTACGATGACCTTAATTTTGACAGAAGGAAGACTCGTCTTGAAACTGTTTTACACACATTATTAATGTGTCAGTCCCAGCGAAGTTTATTATCTATAGACGGTGTTCTGACACTTGATCAATTTTCGCCCCGTTTAGAACGAGATCGAGAGGTAATGGTAATAACTGGTGTTTCTGTCTGGTAGCGATTGTCATAGACTTGGTCTTGATCGGATTGATGACCATATGATTATTATTACACCAGTTGGATACCTGATCTAAGCTGTCTTGCATATTGCTTCTGATTTGCATATCTTTTCCAGATGTGTTGACAAGAAAGGTGATCCGGGGCGACTTCGCACTTGGTCTGTGTGCTTACAAGGCGACTGTTTTATCACACTGGCCATCGGCTCACATTGGCAGTGTTGTGTCATCTGCCAGCATGTCACAATCAACAGATATATCTTTCATGTGTAATGGAAGGTCATTGATAAAGAGACTGAAAAGAATAGGTCCCAAAACAGAACCTTGTGGTACACCATACTTTACTGATTCTTTGGAGGAGTAAGAGCCATAGAGTAAGACGCATTGCATTCTATTATGAAGATATGATTTAAAAAATGGTAGAGAACTTGAGTTTTTAAGATAAATGGCGAGCTTCTTCAATAGAATATCGTGAGAGAGAGAGAGAGAGAGAGAGAGAGAGAGAGAGAGAGAGAGAGAGAGAGAGAGAGAGAGAGGGAGAGGACAGAGACAGAGACAGAGAGACACACAGAGAGACACACAGAGAGACAGAGACAGCAGACAGACAGACAGACAGACAGAGACAGAGACAGACAGAAAGGCGGAGTTGGTGTCCAAACGAACGAAATGAA
>JABMCL010001218.1:195000-200000 GCA_018857735.1 Alviniconcha marisindica | reverse complement strand
ATAAAATAAATTGGGGGCGGTTTGGAGCGCATATGAACTTTTCCGAGCGCGTAGATACTACCGTGAGCCGAACGGTCCTCGCTAGCACCTCCTCGGAGACTACCAGCAGTTAATTACGTGTAGCAATGTCAAAAGAAATCTGAAACAAAGTTGTCAGCCAGCGGTCTGAAATAAAATTACGTGTAGCAATGTCAAAAGAAATCTGAAACTAAGTTGTCAGCCAGCGGTCTGAAACAAAATAAAACAAGAAGTGTTTTCATTAAAAATGTTTCGTATGTTTTGTAATATCTAATCAAAATAAGCGCTCTTTTTAACATTTTCCTGTATTTTGATCGTGTAACAATCTCATTAAACTCGCTATCAAACCCGATCCAAACACAATAAAAGGTTAAAAAGAATAAGCGCTCTTTTTAACCTTTTTAGTGTGTTTTCATCGTGAAACAATCTCATTAAACTCATTATCAAACCTGATCCAAATACGTAAAAGGTTTCAAAAGAAAGAAAGAAAAAAAAGAAGAAAAGAAAAAAAGAAAGAAAAAAAAGAGAAGAAGAAGAAGAAGAAGAAGAAGAAGAAGAAGAAGAAGAAGAAAAGAAGCTATTTATTATGACAAAACACAGCATGCTACTCAACGCTAGCAGTCATTCTTGTTTTTTGAGAACTTTCGTTATCACACCCGCAAAATGTCCTAACCAAGCAACCACACACCTTTTTTGTATTGTACTTTTCTTTCGGGCGCTGTTGTTTTTGTTTTGGGGATTTTTTTCCCCACCCCCATTCCACCATGACTTCACCACGGTGTATAAATCCCATATGCTGCGACCCCAATCTGGCACGGTGATCTCTGGCAGTGGGGTCC
Organism: Alviniconcha marisindica; assembly: GCA_018857735.1. Lineage (NCBI taxonomy): Eukaryota > Metazoa > Mollusca > Gastropoda > Provannidae > Alviniconcha > Alviniconcha marisindica. Next base: position 199,143 of record JABMCL010001218.1, on the reverse strand, counting down.
TCACGCCCAAAAGGAACCCGTTTTTACCTGAGCCGCCGCTCTGGATGGAAACCCGACAGAGGTGACATGACACCGGCCCCTAGACTTTCGGTCTTACAATGGTTAATCCCCCCAGCAGCGAGGCGAGGCGAGGCTTGGAGGTGGTGTGGATTACTTGCTGTAATTGGCTGGAACGTTCTCTGTTACACTGCACAACATCCGTGCACTGCTTCGTGTGTGAACTAACTTTTTATACGCTTCAAATATCGTCGGTATTTTATCGAAGCGTAATGTGTCAGGCGTGGAGCGTTATCGTTATTTCAAAATAAGACCGATTTTATTACTGAATAAACTGAGAATGTACCTTCTGGTGGAATCATCACACATGGGAGGTAATCAGCGCTCGAAAGACGTCACACCAGCACAACAAAGACCTGAGTCGCCTACGGTAACTCTCACATCATGTACCTCTGGTGGAGTTTATGTGTTGTATTTACTCGCATGCCAGGTGAGAGTTATTGCAGCTGACTCGTTGTGTTTGTCTTGTCTGACGTCTTTCGAGCGCTAATTAGCTCCCTTGTTTGTTGATTAAACTGAGGGTTGCCTTAAATTGTCAGAACCCAGTATTTTTTTGTATTTTTTTTTAAATATACAGAAGCCACATGTTTCTTTGATGTGTGCATGCGTGCGTGCGTGCGTGCGTGCGTGAGTGCGTGCATGCGTGCGTGCATGCATGCGTGCGTGTGTGCGTGTGTGTGTGTGTGTGTGTGTGTGTGTGTGTGTGTGTGTGTGTGTGTGTGTGTGTGTGTGTGTGTGTGTGTGTGTAGCATGCATACACCACCAGCGCGGGGCACACACACACACACACACACACACACACACACACACACACACACACACACACAATACGAACTGTGGTATTCACGTACTGACTTTGGACAATGATGCTGACATCGCGATCGTCATGATGACAGAGAAGCGGCTGTGTCCACAGAGTGATGAGACGTACATCGCTGAACTGACTCCAACAGGCTACAAGTAGGAGCCGGATAGCTCAGTTGGTAGAGGGTGCGACTGAAAATCCAGGAGTAAAAGTCGAGGTGGCTGTTCTTGGCTCCCCGTCCCTAACAGTCCTTATGGTTTCTGTGGACGTAAAGCAACATTGAATTTGAACTTGAATAGATCCTGGACCGCCACGACCCCTTGACCAAAAGGCGCCTCAGGGACCGTCCTTCGGCCTCCTGGTAGAACGACGCAATGAGGACAGCGCGACCAAAGCAGAGAGAGACATGGAGAGCCATCCGGCTGACTGTTCACCGTGAGGCTCACCGCTGGAGAGCCACCGGCTGACTGTTCACCGTGAGGCTCACCGCTGGAGAGCCACCGGTTGACTGTTCACCGTGAGGCTCGCCGCTGGACAGCCACCGGTTGACTGTTCACCGTGAGGCTCATCGCTGGAGAGCCATCCGGCTGACTGTTCCTCGTGAGGCTCACCGCTGGAGAGCCACCGGCTCGGTGTTCCTCGTGAGGCTCACCGCTGGAGAGCCACCGGCTCGGTGTTCCTCGTGAGGCTCGCCGCTGGAGAGCCACCGGCTCGGTGTTCCTCGTGAGGCTCCCGCTGGAGAGCCACGCTGACTGTTCACCGTGAGGCTCAGAGCCACCGGCTCTGTTCACCGTGGGCTCCCGCTGGAAGCCATCCGGTGACTGTTCACCGTGAGGCTCGCCGCTGGAGAGCCACCGGCTGACTGTTCACCGTGAGGCTCGCCGCTGGAGAGCCATCCGGCTGACTGTTCACCGTGAGGCTCGCCGCTGGAGAGCCATCCGGCTGACTGTTCACCGTGAGGCTCGCCGCTGGAGAGCCATCCGGCTGACTGTTCACCGTGAGGCTCGCCGCTGGAGAGCCATCCGGCTGACTGTTCACCGTGAGGCTCGCCGCTGGAGAGCCATCCGGCTGACTGTTCACCGTGAGGCTCGCCGCTGGAGAGCCATCCGGCTGACTGTTCACCGTGAGGCTCGCCGCTGGAGCCACCGGCTGACTGTTCACCGTGAGGCTCGCCGCTGGAGAGCCATCCGGCTGACTGTTCACCGTGAGGCTCGCCGCTGGAGAGCCATCCGGCTGACTGTTCACCGTGAGGCTCGCCGCTGGAGAGCCATCCGGCTGACTGTTCACCGTGAGGCTCGCCGCTGGAGAGCCATCCGGCTGACTGTTCACCGTGAGGCTCGCCGCTGGAGAGCCATCCGGCTGACTGTTCACCGTGAGGCTCATCGCTGGAGAGCCATCCGGCTGACTGTTCACCGTGAGGCTCATCGCTGGAGAGCCATCCGGCTGACTGTTCACCGTGAGGCTCATCGCTGGAGAGCCATCCGGCTGACTGTTCACCGTGAGACTCATCGCTGGAGAGCCACCGGCTCAGTGTTCACCGTGAGGCTCACCGCTGGAGAGCCACCGGCTCAGTGTTCACCGTGAGGCTCATCGCTGGAGAGCTACCGGCTCAGTGTTGGGGACAGATACGCTGTCAAGGCTGCTGTGAAATGTATGACACAAATAACAAGAGAGATCCTGACAGAACCATAATTATGTCTTTCACGTAGACAAGGGATACCCATAATTATGCATGATGTAAGTACGCGAACACAACATCCTCTGTCTTTCGTGTACGCAAGACTAGATATACGAAGTTTCGCAGCGGGCAATTCTAGGTATGCATGTTTCAAGAAACGTTAACTCACAGTGTGCTATGGTTGTAAAATGCATTATACGATGGAAATCTGTCTTTTTTGTGCCTGTCTCTCATTGTCTGTCTGTCTGTCTCTGTCCCTGTCTCTGTCTATGTCTCTCTCTGTCTCTATTTCTCTCTCTCTGTCTGTCTCTGTCTCTGTCTATTCTGTCTGTGTCGGTCGGTCTGTTTGTCTGTCTGTCTGTCTCTGTCTCTGTCTGTCTCTGTCTGTCTCTGTCTGTCTGTCTGTGTCTGTCTGTCTGTGTCTGTGTGTCTGTGTCTGTCTGTCTGTCTGTCTGTCTGTCTGTCTGTCTGTCTGTCTGTCTGTCTGTCTCTCTCTCTCTCTCTCTCTCTCTCTCTCTCTCTCTCTCTCTCTCTCTCTCTCTCTCTCTCTCTCCTCTCTCTCTCTCTCGTTGCCTGTTCCTGTCTATAAGCGAGCAGCAGAGTTTCAAATTCTAGAATCGTATCGTATTTCTGCATTACAAGTGCCAGACACATCAGGCATGAATACTGTACAGGCTTTACGTTTTAATTTGCTGTTTGAACTGAATTGAAAATACCGTCGACTTGGAAGGTCTTTTCATTCAATCACTCATTCACGCTTCTTTTTAATATCTATCATAACAGTTTCATTTTCATACAAGACACATATCTACTAGTTACAAATTCACATGTTCCCCCTGCTTGCATCCGTTCAATAAAGTATTCTTTCAAAGTGTGTGTGCATTGTAATGTTGGACGGATGCATGTTATTTGATTAAACAATCCAGAATCCTGTTGGTGTTGACCTCCTCTCTTCCCGTTGGTGTTGACCTCCTCTCTTCCTGTTGTGTTGACCTCCTCTCTTCCAGTTGGTGTTGACCTCATCTCTTCCTGTTGGTGTTGACCTCCTCTCTTCCCGTTGGTGTTGACCTCCTCTCTTCCTGTTGTGTTGACCTCCTCTCTTCCTGTTGGTGTTGACCGCATCTCTTCCTGTTGGTGTTGACCTCCTCTCTTCCTGTCGGTGTTGGCCTCCTCTCTTCCTGTTGGTGTTGACCTCCTCTCTTCCCGTTGGTGTTGGCCTACTCTCTTCCTGTTGTGTTGACCTCCTCTCTTCCTGTTGGTGTTGACCTCCTCTCTTCCCGTTGGTGTTGGCCGACTCTCTTCCTGTTGTGTTGACCTCCTCTCTTCCTGTTGGTGTTGACCTCCTCTCTTCCCGTTGGTGTTGGCCTACTCTCTTCCTGTTGGTGTTGACCTCTCTCTTCCCGTTGGTGTTGGCCTACTCTCTTCCTGTTGTGTTGACCTCCTCTCTTCCTGTTGGTGTTGACCTCCTCTCTTCCCGTTGGTGTTGGCCTCCTCTCTTCCTGTTGTGTTGACCTCCTCTCTTCCTGTTGGTGTTGACCGCATCTCTTCCTGTTGGTGTTGACCGCATCTCTTCCTGTTGGTGTTGACCTCCTCTCTTCCTGTT
>JABMCL010001218.1:182500-190000 GCA_018857735.1 Alviniconcha marisindica | reverse complement strand
TGCTATGTAACGGATAGATCTCTGACTGTTATGCAACGGAGAGACTTCTGACTGTTCTACAACGGATAGATCTCTGTTTTACAACGGATTTGGCATCTGACCTTACTACAACGGATAGATCTCTGACTGTTCTACAACGGATAGATCTCTGTTTTACAACGGATTTGGCATCTGACCGTACTACAACGGCTAGATCTCTGACTGTTCTACAACGGCTAGATCTCTGACTGTTCTACAACGGATATATCTCTGTGACCAGAACTGTTATGCAACGGATAGATCTCTGACTGTTATGCAACGGATTCTGTTATACAACGGATTTGGCATCTGACTGTTCTACAACGGCTAGATCTCTGACTGTTCTACAACGGATATATCTCTGTGACCAGAACTGTTATGCAACGGATAGATCTCTGGCTGTTATGCAACGGATTCTGTTATACAACGGATTTGGCATCTGACCGTTCAAAAACGGATAAATCTCTGGCTGTTCTGCAACGGATAGGTCTCTGTGTGTTATGCGATGGAGATACACTCTTCTACAACGGATAGGCCATTGACTATTTCACACCACATACGTCACTGTTCTGTAACGGATGTGTCACTTTATACCGCAGATAGGTCACTGCTCCACAACGGAGAGGTCACTGTTCTACAACGGAAAATCGCTGCTCTGCAATGGATAGGCACTGCTCTAAAACGGATGGGTTACTGTTCTACGATGGAAAGGTTACTGTTCTTAAAAATGTGTGTGTGTGTGTGTGTGTGTGTGTGTGTGTGTGTGTGTGTGTGTGTGTGTGTGTGTGTGTGTGTGTGTGTGTGTGTGTGTGTGTGTGTGTGTGTGTGTGTGTGTGTGTGTGTGTGTGTCTCTCTCTCTCTCTCTCTCTCTCTCTCTCTCTCTCTCTCTCTCTCTCTCTCTCTCTCTCTCTCTCTCTCTCTCTCTCTCTCTCCTGTTTCAAACTTGAGATAATCCCCCGTGGACAGATCGGGTCACAAAACTGTACCCTCCGCAAGATTGGTTTATACGTTGTTCGGTTCTTTCACTCAGTACATCATTTGCATTTACAAGACTGAGTTTGTTTCTGAGTTCGACTATGTAATCTCTACCCTGTTTTCTTTTCCTACCCTTGTTTCTTCCAGTGATTCATTCATGATCGGTTTCTCAGTTGACGGCAGTACCTATGAGCAATCCAAAATCCAAATTTACCCATGTGAAAACTAGTCCGAACACAGGCACAGGAGAGAAAGCATACAGAGTATGATTTTTTGTTTTATTTTTGATTTACTCACACTGCGTTACATTGCATAGCGCTCTGTGTGTGTGTGTGTGTGTGTGTGTGTGTGTGTGTGTGTGTGTGTGTGTGTGTGTGTGTGTGTGTGTGTGTGTGCTGTGTGTCTGTCTGTGTGTGTGTGTGTGTGTGTCTGTCTGTCTGCTTGTCTGTCTGTCTGTCTGTCTGTCTGTCTGTCTGTCTGTCTGTCTGTCTGTCTGTCTGTCTCTCTCTCTGTCTCTCTCTCTCTCTCTCTCTCTCTCTCTCTCGCTCGCTCGCTCGCTCGCTCCCTCAGACTTTTCACCAATACAAACGTCTCAAATATCGAGTCTCCCAGAAGAAGAAAAACGAAGAGAAAAAGAAAAGAAAAAAGAGAGAAAAAACAAACAAACAAAAAGCGGGGGGAAATGTACATCTACCATCTACGAGAGAAGCAAACCAGCTTCCAGGAAACAGTTGCTGTCTTTTCATCTGAACTGGAACAAACTGATAAGGTACCATAGAGAAGAAAGAGAGAGAGACAAAAAAAAAAAAAAAAAAGGAATGCAAATGTGGGTATTTTGAAAACTGTTGAAAATGATCCTATAATTTATTTCTTTTAAAGAAAAGAAAAGCTGTACCTGTGGTGGAGTTTATGTACCTTGTATTTACAGGTGAGAGACCGTTGGTGACTGAGGTCTTCGTTGTACTTGTGTTACGTATTTCGAGCGCTAATTAACTCCTTTGTGTGTTGATCCTATAATTATTATATTAAGGAAAGAACGGCCGTTAATGGAACAAGAAATCTTAGCAGAAACCCCAGCAATGGTCCGCTCTTAAAAATATACATGAGAGAGGTCACGTTGGGTCACGAAATCCAAACCTAGATTTGGCACAATACTGAACTGGGGTCATTCTTAATCAGCTTGGTCGCGAGTGATCATCAGATCCAAAGAGAGGACGGAATGTAAACAAGGCACTCCAGCCTCACTTTCGATAACATGACCCACCTTGACCTAGCTCATTAAAAATAAATAGACGTCGAAAATGTTCCAAATCTTGCTTTTAATTTGGTCTCTCGCCGTGACCCATCTCCTTAAAATGATAAAAGTTTCTCTTTGAGGATGGAGTAGTTCATTGACATTTCAGGAGCCTATGGAAGAAGACGGTGCATTTTCCACAGTGTATAAAAAGCAGTCTGCTACGAATCTACCTTCTTGGTTTCTGAGCTCAGGAGCTGTGTGAAAGTCGAGGTGGCCGTCCCGGGCTCCCCGTCCCTAATAGTGCTTACGGTCTCTGTGGACGTAAAGCAACATTGAACTTGAACAAGCAAGGAGTACAGAGCTCAGGAGCTGTGTGAAAGTCGAGGTGGCCGTCCCGGGCCCCCGTCCCTAATAGTGCTCATGGTCTTTGTAGACGTAAAGCAACACTGAAATCTCCCTCTGACGGTCGGGCACGTTTGCCGCCCTATCGACTTTCCAAGAGAAATCTAGACACGTTCCGCTCGTGTAGTCTGTCACGTTTTCTTTGGAGTCCGTCTGTTTTTAGCTTCTGTTAAAATCGTCTACACTATAACGAGTGTGACCGCATGTAGACCCGATTCGTACTGGAATGGTTATTATGACTGGACGCCACAAGCCAGTCACCTAGAGCTGCACACTCCGAGACTCGTTTCCAGCATCCTTCCTCCCAAAACTCTGCCGTGATTGGTTAAGACATTGCAGGGGCATTTCTTACGTACGCGCATCTGTCTACCGAAATCTCTCCAATATCAAGTGTCACGCTCTTAGCGTCCTCTGCAAAAATTGAGAAAGATCTGCGTGCCAAGACTGTGGAGGTAACTTTTCGTCAATGTCAATGAACGCATGCAAACATCGTGCGCGTGTGCCCCGGATTTAAAAAAAAAAAAAAAAAAAAATTAGAGACAGACAGAGACAGAGACAGAGACAGAGAGCAGAGAGACACAGAGAAGAACAAGAACAAGAACAAGAAGATTAAGAACAAGAAGACAAGAAGATCAAGAACAAGAAGAACAAGAACAAGAAGAACAAGAGGAAGAAGAAGAAGAAGAAGATCGGTCCCCTTTGAACTTTGTGTGTGTGTGTGTGTGTGTGTGTGTGTGTGTGTGTGTGTGTGTGTGTGTGTGTGTGTGTGTGTGTGTGTGTGTGTGTGTGTGTGTGCGGTGTGTGTGTGTGTCTGTGTGTGTGTGTGTGCTGGCGCAAACACTGTGAGCGATTACAAGAGAAAGGCAGCCGGATATTATAAACTGATGTGTCTGTGTGGTTACAAATTTACTGCCACTGGAGCACCACCAACAACAAAACTGTCAGCTACCTGACAGATCTCAAACATCTATGTCGTAACCAGTTATAGCAATGGTTGGAGGAAGGCTTTGGTGAACAGATACTAAGAGTTTCTTATTGCTGTACAGCTTGATCAACAGTCGGGGTAGTGTCATCGTTTTTTTGTTTTTGTTTTGTTTGTTTTTTGTTTTCTGTCACTGCGGACAGACTCTATAAGGTTCACTGCCGTCCCAACACAACACTCGCGTGTCTTGTTGTATTGTCCACCTTGACAAACCGACTGATTAAGCGGTTTTGGTCGTTTTTTTATAAATTTAAAATTCGTTGCTGTTATGATGTTGCATTCTAGGGCCACATCTTGTTGTTTTGATTATCTAAAGAGCAGTCTAGTATCACTAATGTGACAAGTCTAAAGAAAAGGCTGAAAATCTTTTATATATTATTGCTAAAAAATCTGAAACATGGATGACTGCTACCGTTCTAAAAACAAAATCCAAACAAATGAAATGAGTTTAGTTTTTATCCGTCGTGTCATATTAAAATCACGTTCTTTTTAACCTTTCGTGTGTTTGGACTTTACTTCAAAATGCACAAGCTAATCCCTAGAGAAGACAAAAAATGAAAAGAAAACGATAAACAAAAATTTAAAAAAAAGAAGAGGAAATGCTCACCGTGGCCACATCCTGCTTTTTTTCACACAAGCAGCGTGGTTGTAAAGTAAGCGCTGGTTTCCGTTTATAACCCCCGTGTTTCCCGTTGTTCAGAATGTCAAGTTAACACTCCTGACACATCTCGGCCAGCTGGAAATGTTCATAATGAAAATATCTCTTCCTGGTAGGATATAAGTGGTGACTTCAACTCCATAAAAGATGTGCTGCTTGTTGAAGCAAGAAACAGAGAAAGTGAGACAGAAAGTGAGAGAGAGTGTGACTAGTGAGAGAGAGAGAGCGGGGGGGGGGGGGGGGGGGGGGGGTGAGAGAGAGAGAGAGAGAGAGAGAGAGAGAGAGAGAGAGAGAGAGAGAGAGATTTTGAATGAATGGAACAATGCTAGAATCTGGAACAGGATGAAGATCCAGAGAGCTTGTGTAGACGCTATAATCCAGCTCTATTAACTTTATCCGTTTGTTTGGACAGTCAAGTGTCTGAAAGCAAAGAAACCAACAACATTTAAAAAAAGAAAGACGCTATAATCCAGCTCTATTAACTTTATCCGTTTGTTTGGACAGTCAAGTGTCTGAAAGCAAAGAAACCAACAACATTTTCAAAAAGAAAGATTTTCTTTGTGGGGTATTGCACACCTGTAAATTTTGATGAGTCTGTGTCAATGGATTGACCAATCAGAGTGTCAGAAACACTGAAACCAGACCGCCTTGTCTTGGGTCGTCACAACACATTACAACACCAGCAAGAACACCAGTGCTATATTTAATTTAAAATGGTTTTAACATTGCATAGTTATATGGGAGATATCTTCAGTGATAATAAGCTCCTTGCATAAAGGAAGCCACCCTCCAGAAATAGAGATCAGTCTTCCGAAGACGGCATGTGGCTGCCCATATGGCGGGATAATAGCTTCTTTTTTTAACGGTCGCACACGCAGTCTTCTCACCCTAAGGAATGTACTTGTCAATGTGCAATCCCATACCGGGTGATCCCCAGACTGTTCTGCTGGGAATGCTACCACAACAACAACAATCGAAACCAGACTCAACTACAATGTTTTACCTAGTAGGCCCGCCTACTCGCATCTATAAGGAAAGAGGCCGTGCCTGAAATGGGTTGAACCAGCGCTGTAGGTCGGCCGTCACTAATTTTTGAGAGAGAGAGAGAGGGAGAGGGAGAGAGAGAGAGAGAGAGAGAGAGAGAGAGAGAGAGAGAGAGAGAGAGAGAGAGAGAGAGCGACGAGAGAGAGAGAGAGGGAGAGAGAGCGAGCGAGAGAGCGAGAGAGAGAGAGAGAGAGAGAGAGAGAGAGACAGAGACAGAGACAGAGACAGAGACAGAGACAGAAACAGAGAGACAGAGCGAGAGAGAGACAGAGAGAGAGACAGAGAGAGCGAAGGGCAAAAAGAAAAACGCCGCCTTGCGGTACTGGAAAGCATTTTACGAGGAACTCCCAGTCATAAAGAAGAGCCCCGAAGCCGAAAACACAAGGGATAAATAACAACGGATTACAAAAGCATCAATCATGCTTAAAAACTGTCTCGGTCTCGACTTCAAGACCTCCCTGAGCCAAGTAGGTTAATGTCTGACCCCCAGAGTCCTGCCTGTGTGCAAGTCCTCCGCCCCGCCAAGCACTGTGCTGATCCTGCACAATCATACACGTCGGTCCCGCGAGAGCACGACAAGGCTCATGCTCAGTCCTGATGGACGTGGGCAGGTAGGGTGGGGTGTGTGTGTGGGGGGGGGGGGGGGGGGGGGGGGGGGGGGGGGGGGGGGGAGGGGGGATGGGGGAGGGGGAGGGAGAGTTACGCGGAGGTCTGTGGTCGTTAGGTCGGGTGTGGGGTTCGGGTGGTTTTGAAAGGGTGGATTGTGCACCGTTGTGACATGTCGTGCAACACCGCTGCCGGGGGGCTAGTCTTCTCCTGTCGTCTCCGGTGACACGGGGGCGACTGCCTGCTCAACGGACTTGACACGGGGTGCAGATATGTGACGACGGGGTAGGCCACCCGAACCCACCCGCCTGGAGCTCGACTCCTCCCTTCCTTCCCCCCCCCCCCCCCCCCCCCCCCCCCTCCTCCCTCCGCTACCCTTCCCTCCCACCCCCTCCCCACCCCCCTACCCCTCCTCCGTTCGTCTTCCCTCCATCCTCTTCAGTGCTGCTATACGTCCACAGAGGACATAGGGACTATTAGGGACGGGGGTTCAGGTCCACCCCCTCCTTTACGCAGGTCCTGAGCATTAATTTTCTTCTTCCTCAAATGTTGCTTTACGTCCACAGAGGCCATATGGACTAATACGGACGCGAGCCCAGGACGGCCACCTCGACTTTCACATAATTCCTGCGCTTTGACCTGAGGATTGTGCCCTCCTTCTACTTATTGTTAGTGATGGGAGCCCAGCACGTCCACCTCGTCTTTCAAACAGCTTCTGAGCATTTTGCCCTCCTTCTACTTGTTAATAGGGACGGGAGCCCAAGACACCCGTCTCGACTTTAAACCACAAGCCCCCTTCTTTTAGCATTATGCTTTCCCCCCTTTTTTTCCCCCCAAAAAATTAAGTTGAAAACCCGGAAGCCCCCCAGGGGGCCCGGGGCCACCTCGTCTTTCACACAGCTCCTGGGTTTTTTTTTAATGGGGCCCTCCTTTATGTCCTCCTATGTCCTCCTTCTACTCGACGGGAGCCCAGGATGTCCACCTCCTCTTTCACGCAGTTTGAAGAATGGAACAGCAACAGGCCTACAGAACCGTGAATTTTTATTATCAGGATCTACGCTAAGATTTTGTCACTCTTTAGCAGTCGTAAAGCTCCAGGTCGACACGACAGCTGCCAAGTGCAACCACTCACAGCTGATCGTTTACACCAATCGCCGTTATATAACCGCACCGGTTGACTGGGCGTAAAACACCAACTTAAACCTCACAGTATGCCCCTTTGAGTCCAAAGCACCAAGGACTTAAGAGATTGCTGACATCTGCTACTGCCATTGCCGCCTCCCCGTGTGCATGTGCCACTAAACAGCGTCAAGCAATACGGCAACAACAGGACACTGAGACAACCCGGTGCAACAGCAACACCTACACGCAATCACCCTCTGACTGTACAGCCATATTTTTTAACGGGACTGTAAAAATGCCCAAATTGTTTTCTCGACGAAGACGCTACCACGGATTAATTACAAGCCTTGGAATATTGTACACAGTACAAGCCTGCGTACCTTACATGTCATAAAGCATGCGTCTTACTTCCTCAGTTCTGTCTTTCCCCTTTCTAACCTTCCCCAAAGTCAACCA
>JABMCL010001218.1:167500-177500 GCA_018857735.1 Alviniconcha marisindica | reverse complement strand
ATCGCCATTTGTCCACCACCTACGGGAAAGAGAGGCCAACACCAACAGGAAGAGAGGAGGTCCACACCGACAGGAAGGGAAGAGGCCAACACCAACAGGAAGAGAGGAGGCCAACACCAACAGGAAGAGAGGAGGCCAACACCAACAGGAAGAGATGAGGCCAACACCGACAGGAAGAGATTAGGTCAACACTAATAGGAAGAGAGGAGGCCAACACCAACAGGAAGAGAGGAGGCCAACACCAACAGGAAGAGATGAGGTCAACACTAACAGGAAGAGAGGAGGCCAACACCGACAGGAAGGGAAGAGGCCAACACCTACGGGAAGGGAAGAGGACAACACCAACAGGAAGAGAGGAGGCCAAAACCAACACTAAGGGAAGAGACCAACACCGACAGGAAGGGAAGAGGCCAACACCAACAGGAAGAGATGAGGCCAACACCAACACTAAGGGAGTAGGTCAACACCAACAGGAAGGGAGGAGGCCAACATCAACACTTAGAGAGTAGGCCAACACCAACACTTAGAGAGTAGGCCAACACCAACAGGAAAAGAGCAGGCCAACACCAAAAGGAAGAGAGCAAGCCAACACCAACAGGAAGAGAGGAGGCCAACACCAACAGGAAGGGAGGAGGTCAACACCAACAGGAAGAGAGGAGAGGAGGCCAACACGGACAGGAAGGGAAGAGGTCAACACCGACGGGAAGGGAAGAGGACTACACTAACAGGAAGAGAGGAGGCCAACACCGACACTAAGGGAAAAGGCCAACGCCGACTTGAAGGGAAGAGGCCAGCACCAACAGGAAGGGAGGAGGCCAACATCAACACTAAGGGAAGAGACCAACACCGACAAGAAGGGAAGTGGCCAACACCAACAGGAAGAGAGGAGGCCAACACCAACACCAAGGGAGTAGGCCAACACCGACAGGAAGGGAAGATGCCAACACCAACACTTAGAGAGTAGGCCAACACCAACAGGAAGAGATGAGGTCAACACCAACAGGAAGAGAGGAGGTCAACACCAACAGGAAGAGAGGAGGCCAACACCAACAGGAAGAGAGGAGGCCAACACCAACAGGAAGAGAGGAGGTCAACACCAACAGGAAGAGAGGAGGTCAACACCAAGGGCCATGTCCAGCTCAGCGCGGCATCACGCGGAGACAGCCGTTCCCCGAGTTCACTTGTTTCCCCGAGTTCACTTGTTTCCCCGAGTTCACTTGTTTCGGTGTCAGGCTTTATCAGTTGATAAACAAACCAACGTCTCTTGGCATCAAGACTCTGGGACCAAGACCGTGCAATTTACCACCAAACGCCGGTCAGGCAAGACGCAGATTTTGTTCAAGCTCAAGGCCTATTCGGACCTTAGAGGTATGTGGAAGAATTTCCTATGGTTTTTACTGTCAATTTTGGTATTGTTTGATGTTATGGTTATGATGAAATTGTATTTTATGCATATTATTTTATATTTATTGTTTACTGTTTTTTGGCTGAAAGATAATGAAATTATTTTTGGTTGTATTGGTCTAAAGGACACAGTCGTGTGCAGTAATTTGAGTTATAGTCTGTTCAGTGCGTTGTCTGTATAATATTTGTTTGATGATGCTTTGTGCTATTTTGGAAGAGATGGATAGTCGTATTATTAGCGTATGATACAGTTTAGTAGGAGGTGATGTTGAAGTTATTATTACTTTTTTATTGTTGTTATTATTATTATTGTTTTTTAGTGTAGTTTATAGTGGAATTTTATAACTTAGATTTTAGTTTTATATAAAATGTCTGAATACGTGCAGATATTAGACAGTTGGAATAGGAAACAATGTAACAATAGGAGGACAAGGTGGACATGCTGGTCAGTGTTGCTCAGGTCTTATCAGCTTTGGAGCTGGCACTGATGGTGGTGGCGACAGCAGAGGCGGGGGGTGTTCAGATGATTCGAGTTGAACCTATGATGGTTTCTAGCAGAATAGGGGTGTGTTCGGATCAGATGTTTTTTACATTTTCTGTAACGTTTGTAGTTATCGGGAACTGTATAGAGGAAACTAGTTGTTTACAACGGTGGAATTAATGACTTTAAGCCATTGAGGTTTAAGCTTTTATGTAAAAGTTACCTCACATTAATGGATGTTTTTACATACCATCAAGTACAGGTTGGAACTGATTTAGACTTATGTTCCTCATTTTTTGGAGCTAATTTATGAAGTCTAATCCAACTTTACATACCAGATGATAGCGTATACTCTAGACTGCATTATTGGCAGTGAGTTCGCTTGTAAGGTATTGTGCTTTTTCCTCTGAGGCGATGTTCTGATACTATAAATTTGTTATGGGCAATGTTCAGTTAAGATGTTTGTCGTATAATTGCTTTGTTTTACTATGTGGTTGCTTTTTCTAGCCTTTTGCTAAACATTGGTTGTCCATTGCAGAAATCTGGCTAGAGCCCTTTTTCTTTTTTCTTTTTACCCTTCTCTTTTCTTAGTCTTTTTGTTTTTCGGTTACTTATGCAAGTATAAGAACTCGCTTGCGGGCCGACCGGCTATTATTATCATTATTAGTCTGTGTCTATCAAGATTAATTAAAGTATAAAGAAACGTAACATCCCTTTTGTAGTCTTTCCTATATCGTACGGTGTGAATGACAGACACAACGATCCCACCCCGTAAATCACCTACTCTCAACCATTGTCAGGTGGTTTACATAAGAAATTTCTTTAAAGTTCCTCTTTTCTTCAAGGCGAGTCACTGGAGAACCACAGCCATTTTCAGCGGGCTTCCTTCTCTCCGGGGGTATTTCTGCCAGCGATATCCCCCCCCCCCCCCCCTCACCCCCGATACCCGATACGATGCCACCTGCTCGATCCTGCTATGTATCTAATTAGAACAAAGGTGTCTCTTTCTACCAGCCCCAGAGACATACAAAAACACAGCTAGGTATCAGATCTTGACACTCGAATAAAAAAGTTATTAAAGCAAAACACAGACAATTTGAAATTCAAAACGAACGAATAAAGAAGAAAAGGGAGCTCTTAAAAACATATTTGGAAATCAGAAACGCTTGTGAAATAATTAGAAGTACAAATTGAATGAAATGAATCTCTCTCTCTAACTGTCTCTCTGTCTCTCTATCTCTGTCTGTCTGTCTGTCTGTCTCTGTCTGTCTCTGTCTCTGTCTCTGTCTCTGTCTCTGTCTCTCTGTCTCTCTGTCTCTCCTCTCTCTCTCTCTCTCTCTCTCTCTCTCTCTCTCTCTCTCTCTCTCTCTCGATCGCTCGCTCTTTGCATTCTTGCCGGTGTCACTACCTACCTGCATGCCTGTCTACATGCTTGCCTGTCTGTCTCTGCCTGGTTGCCTGTCTCCTACCTGCCTGCCTGTCTAGAAACCTGCCTGCCTGTCTATCTCTCCGTCTACATGCATGTCTGTCTACCTGTCTGCTTGTCTGTCCGTTTACATGCATGTTTGTTTATCTGTCAGTCTGTCTGCCTGTCTGTCTGTCTGCATGTTGTCTGACTGACTGCCTGTCTGTCTGTCTACCTGAGTGACTGTCTGGCTGTCTGTCTGTCTGTCTGCCAGCCTGACTGCCTGCCTCTCTGTCTTTCTACCTGCCTGCCTGCCGGAGTGCTTCGACGCTATTTTACTACCACAATCTGACCAGCATTAGGGCTCTGACCATGTCGGTGGACAGATGTCGGAGATAAGGAGTGCCCTATCAGTCGCGTAACAATTATTATGGCAGAGTTTGCAGAAAGGGGGCCGGAAAGTGATGCTTGCAGTGTGCACAATGCGTTGTGGCAGTGGAGACTGAGTGGAGAGAAAAATCGAGGGAAGTGGGGGGGGGGGGGGGGGGGGGGGGAGCGCGAATGGAAAAGGGCATTTTTCCGTCAACAGCCGAGGTTAGAAATTGTGCATTTATCTGTGACATCATTTCCTGTGCCAGTCAACGCCCAAGCAGGTGGTGGCGTCTTGGACAGGGCCCGTCACTCACGTCGCCTTCTTGTCACATCATAAACTCATCACCCTGCAGCCCGTACCTCTGGGTTATCGCCCCTTAAATGGGATTGCAGCGTCAAAGGGCAACAACCCAGCTTTGCACCGCGCCCTCCATAAACGCCGACTGAAAGGAGAAGTACCCTAAAGGTCACAACATATTTTTAGCGTGTCTACTGCAGCACAGCTGTGAACAACTGCAGCGGAGCTCTACAACAATAACACAGTCAGGGAGTTGGGCTTTTCCCCAGCTTTACACAACCGTTTGTTTAATGGCGTTGTTCCGGGCTCTCGCTAGATTAATGCTCGGGTGTAAGTAAGTAAGTAAACATGGTGCTTAACGTCCACAGAAACCATACGGCTTATTAGGGACGGGGAGAAGGGGGGGGGGGAAGAGGGAGATACCTATCGCTACACTGTCACCATCAGAATGACTATTGCATTAAGATGGGCAGCGATAAGAGCCATTTTAATGCTTCATTAATTGTAAGTAAGTAAACATGGTGCTTAACGTCCACAGAAACCATAAGGCTTATTAGGGACGGGGGGAAGAGGGTATGGATTTGGGGGAAGAGGGAGATTATATTCCTATCACTACACTGCTACCACCAGAATGACTCCTGCATCAAGATGGGCAGCGATGAGAGCCGTTTTAATGTTTCGTTAATTGTGAGGGACAAAGTCACAAGACAGTGTCCACAGACCACAACTTCTGAACAAAAAAGAGAGCCGAAGCGGAATCGAACCGAGGTCCCTTTGCTTACCAGCCTAACGCCTTACCGCTAGGCCACACCGGCTCACTAACTGCTCGGGGGCAGAGGACAGGGAGAGTGAAGGTCGCAATGAGCTGTTGCTGTCCCCTGTCAAACGCGTCAAGATTTGACAGCGGGCGTGTTAGCGTATTAGAACGAACGGTAATCGGTATGCACGAAGCTCAACTCAAAGAGCGCAAACACTCATCGATGGAACATGTCCCGCCATAGAAAGTTCCTATGCGGCCAGTAGCTGACACACATCAGTGAGATGTGAAAAGCGTTGAAATTGTTTCACGCACGTCAGTGTCTTTTTTGTGTGTGTGGTTGTTGTTTGCTTTGTTGTTGTGCTTTTGTTCTGTTGTTGTCGTTGCTGTTGTTGTTGTTTTTGTTGTTGTTTCTTTGTTTGTTGTTGTTTGATTTTGTTTGCTTGTTTCTTGTTTTTGTGGCGTTGTTGCTGTTCTTGATGTTTTTTGATGTTTTCATTGTGATTTGTTGTTGTTGTTTGTTGCTGTTGTTTTTCTGTCGTTGTTTTGTTGTTGTTTTTTTTTTTTTTTTTTTGTTTTTTTGTTTTGTTTTTCTCTCTCTCGTTGTGCTGGGTTTTTTGTTTTGTTTTTGTTTTTTGTTTCTCTCTCTCTCTCTCTCTCTCTCTCTCTCTCTCTCTCTCTCTCTCTCTCTCTCTCTCTCTCTCTCTCTCTCTCTCTCTCTCTGTGCGCGCACGTGCGAGTGTGTGTGTGTGTGTGTGTGTGTGTGTGTGTGTGTGTGGTGTGTGTGTGTGTGTGTGTGTGTGTGTGTGTGTGTGTGTGTGTGTGTGTGTGTGTGTGTGTGTCTGTGTCTGTGTCTGTGTCTGTGTGTCTGTGTCTGTGTGTCTGTGTCAATGCATGAATGATTTGGCACCAGACCCGCTGAGCTGCTGAACGTTTGTCCCGCAAGACACTGAATCTAGACGTGATCCTTGCTTTTGGGGGAGCTGATGTTTTATGATATTATAATCCCCCCACAAATATTTTTCGTAGTTACCCCACGTTTGGGGGGGTCGCGGGGCTCCCCGGAATGGCTTACGTAAAGCAACACTGATCAGTACTGTTACTCGGCTCAGGAGCTGTGTGAAAGTGGAGGTGGCCGTCCTGGGCTCCCCGTCGCTAACAGTCCTTACCGTTTCTATGGAAGTAAAGCAACAGTGAACTTGTTCCTGTTTAGTTGTGGCCGGTCAGTGTTGTCTGCTTGGGCAGATTGTCGACCGCCAGAGGTCCAGCATGACTGCATGTTTTTTTGTTTTTTTTTTAAATAACACAATAACACATATTGTATATTTTTGAACTCAAAGAGCAGTTATTGAAACACAAACGTTGCATATTAAACAAACTAGCAGTTTACACACACACACCCCACACACACACACACACACCACACACACACCACCCCCCAAACCACGCACGCAACGCACGCACGCCACGCAGCAGTACACTGAAAACGCATCGGGCCCCACAAGCATCGTACCACACACTCACACACACACACACACACACACACACACACACACACACACACACACACACACACACACACACACACACACACACAACCACACACACACACACAAAACCCCAACACACACACACACACACACACACACACACACACACACACACACACACACACACACACACACACACACACACACACACACACACACACACACACACACACACACACACACACACACACACACCACTAAACAGGGTGGGTGGGAGGGGGTGTGTGGGGGGGGGGGAGGTTAAGGGGGCTGTGACAAAATTAATGAGAAAGTTTTCATCACGTCATTGATGCAGATTGCCAGGCACAAAATGACAACACTGGCAGTTGTGTTTTCGCGAATTTCACCCATCGCTTTTTAACGAACAGGACGGCGGAAAATCGGTTTAATACATGCCCTGCATGACGTGTACTTGTTATTCCAGCATTTCTATGGACAGGGCGCTTGGTGCTACTTCATTCTGCTTCCCACTTTTAATACATATCACAGCTAAATGCAGGGAAACCAAGGACAAGGGGTAATAGTCTCGCTAAAGCAGGTTTCTGCAGCGTCTACAAGGATTCTCGTCAAAAGAGCGGACTGGTTGGTGGGAGATTTACTTGTTTTCCCGCTGGCGTGTCTACGTGTCTAAATCAAGCTCAACCATCAGCGTGGACGCTGCTTGGCATTGCACAGACAGCATGAGGATTATGCTTTTAAAGTATCTGTCTGTCTGACTGACAACTCTAGCGGATTACGCCCCCTTGCGCCCACTGGGCATTCTCGAACCATAACTCCAGTGTCCACCTTTCTGAACACACCATCTAGACATACTTGTGTAACTAGGACGTGCAAAATAGTGTTTTGGGTATTTCTGAGCAATCCGAGCAACAGTCGTTTTTTTGTTTGCTCGTTTGTTTTTTTAGTTGGTGGTGGTGGTGGTGGTATGTGTGTGTGAGTGTGTGTGTGTGTGTGTGCGTGCGTGCGTGCGTGCGTGCGTGCGTGCATGCGTGCGTGCGTGCGTGCGTGCGTGCGTGTGTGTGTGTGTGTGTGTGTGTGTGTGTGTGTGTGTGTGTGTGTGTGTGTGTGTGTGTGAGTGTGTGTGTGTGTGTTGTGTGTGTGTGTGTGTGTTGTGTGTGTGTGTGTGTGTGTGTGTTGTTGTTGTTGTGGTGGTGGTGGTGGTCGTGTGGTGGTGGTGGTGATGGTGGTGGTGGTGGTGGTGATGGTGTTGTTATTGTTGTTGTTCTTGTTGTTTATTGTTTGTTGTTTGTTTGTGTGTGTGTGTGTGTTGTGTGTGTGTGTGTGTGTGTGTGTGTGTGTGTGTGTGTGTGTGTGTGTGTGTGTGTGTGTGTGTGTGTGTTGTTGTGGTGTGGTGGTGGTCGTCGTTGTCGTCGTGGTGGTGGTGATGGTGGTGGTGGTGGTGGTGATGGTGTTGTTATTGTTGTTGTTCTTGTTGTTTATTGTTTGTTTGTTTGTTTGTGTTTGTGTGTGTGTGTGTGTGTGTGTGTGTGTGTGTGTGTGTGTGTGTGGGTGTGTGTGTTGTGTGTGTGTCTGTCTGTCTGTCTGTCTGTCTGTCTGTCTGTCTGTCTGTCTGTCTGTCTGTCTGTCTGTCTGTGTATGTGTCTGTGTATGTGTCTGTGTATGTGTCTGTCTGTGTGTGTGTGCCAGAGGGGGAAAACAAATCACAATTTATTGGCTTCGACTCTCCCACAGTTGCCGCCTTGTTTGGTCATATGATTGTACATAGCAAGTCACCTCCGACCGTCGGTTGCTAATGTTTGGTGGCGCTCGCCACTAACCCCCCGTTGCCTAATCCAAAAAAAACACAAAACGTGCACCGAGCGCTTGCGGTACGCTACGCACTCCAGTTGTGATTGTGGTACTGCTCCATTGACATTGCATGCAGCTTAATTCTTCATGTCGTCATTCACAACGTAATTTTGTGCCCATCTTTATCATACAGTACACCTTTATTGCCAAATGTCGATGTAATCGCATAAGGGATGATTCGTGGTGTCAAGTACACACTTCACACATCCACGCCAATAATGAAAGAAGAAATTGCATAGTAGGAAACATTGGGGTAAAAAATCAATAAATACATATAAATGCATAATTATTACATCATAATTGGAGAGACCATTACACCAGAAACAAAACTCTTCCATAGACAGACAGAAACACCAGCTCCTCTCACAAATTATGCCGTCATCCTTAAGGCTGCCAGGTCCCAGTTCTCCGTTATCCTTAGGGCTGCCAGGTCCCCGTCATCCTTAGGGCTGCCACGTCTCTGTTCTCCGTCATCCTTAGGGCTGCCATGTCCCCGTCATCATTAGGGCTGCCAGGTCATCGTTCTCCCTCATCCTTAGGGCTGCCAGGTCCCTGTTCTCCGTCATCCTTAGGGCTGCCAGGTCCCTCTCCGTCATCCTTAGGGCTGCCAGGTCTCTGTTCTCCGTCATCCTTAGGGCTGCCAGGTCCTGTCTCCCGTCATCCTTAGGGCTGCCAGGTCCCGTTCTCCGTCATCCTTAGGGCTGCCAGGTCCCCGTTCTCCCTCATCCTTAGGGCTGCCAGGACCCTGTTCTCCCTCATCATTAGGGCTGCCATGTCACCGTCATCCTTAGGGCTGCCATGTCCCCCTCATTCTTAGGGCTGCCATGTCCCCGTTCTCCGTCATCCTTAGGGCTGCCAGGTCCCTGTTTTCCGTCATCCTTAGGGTGCCAGGTCTCTGTTCTCCGTCATCCTTAGGGCTGCCATATCCCCGTTCTCCGTCATCCTTAGGGCTGCCAGGTCCCTGTTTTCCGTCATCCTTAGGGCTGCCAGGTCTCTGTTCTCCGTCATCCTTAGGGCTGCCAGGTCCCTGTTCTCCCTCATCCTTAGGGCTGCCATGTCCCCGTTCTCCCTCATCCTTAGGGCTGCCAGGTCCCCCTGCAGCTTCTCCTTCAGGGACGGATTCTCGGGCCAGGCGGTCTTCCGCAGGGTGTCCTGGAGCGGGCAGTGTCGGATGAGATCATTCTCTGGTCCTCGGAGTGATGCTGCACTGGCACTTTTCCGACTGTCCTGTCTTCAGATTGTTGAGCATTCCCTGTCAGACGTAGCCAGGAGCCCGCCGCAGCTTGTGAACTGGTAAGCGTTGTGGATGGCTTCTCCATAGGGCGGTTCTACCGTTGTGGATCGCTTCTTCTACTCTGGGCGACCTCAGCGTTGTGCGCTGTTTCTTCTAGTCTGATCGGCCTGGCCGTTGTGGATTGCTCGTTCTACTATGAGATGCCGCGGCGTTGTGGTTGTGGGCTGGGCGTTGTGGATTGTGGGCTGGGCGTTGTGGATTGTGGGCTGGGCGTTGTGGATTGTGGGCTGGGCGTTGTAAATTGCTTCTTCAGTTGTGGGCGGGCTGGGCATTGTGTATTGCTTGATCTACTGTGGGCGGGCTGGGCATTGTGTATTGCTTGATCTACTGTGGGCGGGCTGGGCATTGTGTATTGCTTGTTCTACTGTGGGCGGGCTGGGCATTGTGTATTGCTTGATCCTACTGTGGGGCGGGCTGGGCATTGTGTATTGCTTGTTCTACTGTGGGCGGGCTGGGCATTGTGTATTGCTTGATCTACTGTGGGCGGGCTGGGCATTGTGTATTGCTTGATCTACTATGGGAGGCCTGAGGATTGTTTCTCCTGCTCTGGGCGGGCTGGGCGTTGTGGGTTGCTTGTTCTACTCTGAGCTGTGTGCACTGTTTCTCCATAGAGCGACTCAGTCGCTGTTT
>JABMCL010001218.1:142500-155000 GCA_018857735.1 Alviniconcha marisindica | reverse complement strand
TAACGGCTGTAAAAACGACAATTCAAACTGAAAACAAAGATTATGCATGTATGAATGAAATAATTTGTTTCTGATATTTGACAATAAACATAGTGCCTCAGTTCGCTGGCCAGTGATTCAGTTTGTTTGCCAGTGATTCAGTTTGTTTGCCAGCGGTTCAGTTTGCTTGCCAGAGATTCAGTTTGTCTGCCAGCGGTTCAATTTACTTGCCAGTGATTCAGTTTGTTTGCTAGTGGTTCAAATCGCTTTCTATTGTTTCGGTTCGCTTGCCGATCATTCAAATTGTTTGCCGATGTTCCAGATCGTTTACAAGTCGTTGAGATCGTTTGCCAGTGGTTGAGATCGTTTGCCAGTGGCGCAGGTCGTTTGCCAGTGGTGCAGACAGTTTGCCAGTGGTGTGGATCGTTTGCCAGTGGCGCAGATTGTTTGCCAGTGGTTGAGATCGTTTGCCAGTGGTGCAGATCGTTTCCCAGTGGTGCAGATCGTTTGTGATTAAGTTCTTCTGCTGGTGGTTCAATTTGTTTGCCCGTTTGGTTAGTATGCCAGCGGACAATGTTCTTTTTTTGGAAAGTCTTTCGACGTCAGTAACCCAACCACACAAACAAAACATTTTTAATCCAGTTCGGTAAAATGGACTTAGAAAGACTGCTTCTTCTTTTTTCAACATTGCCAACAAAATTGAATTAAAATGTTTCATTAATTCTCCGCATCTGAAATTCGGATAAACACTCAAGCTGTGCATAACTCTCAAAAGCGAAATCCACTAGCGCTCAAACTGTAACCAAGCAGATGCGGTAAGCAAAATCTACTAGTGCTCAAACTGTAACCAAGCAGATCTATGCGGTAAGCAAAATCCACTAGTGCTCAAACTGTAACCAAGCAGATCTATGCGGTAAGCAAAATCCACTAGCGCTCAAACTGTAACCAAGCAGATCTATGCGGTAAGCAAAATCCACTAGCGCTCAAACTGTAACCAAGCAGAGCTATGCGGTAAGCAAAATCCATTAGCGATCAAACTGTAACCAAGCAGATCTATGCGGTAAGCAAAATCCACCAGTGCTCAAACTATAACCAAGCAGATGCGGTAAGCAAAATCCACTAGCGCTCAAACTGTAACCAAGCAGATCTATGCGGTAAGCAAAATCCACTAGCGCTCAAATTGTAACCAAGCAGATCTATGCGGTAAGCAAAATCCACCAGTGCTCAAACTATAACCAAGCAGATGCGGTAAGCAAAATCCACTAGCGGTCAAACTGTAACCAAACAGATCTATGCGGTAAGCAAAATCCACTAGCGCTCAAATTGTAACCAAGCAGATCTATGCGGTAAGCAAAATCCACCAGTGCTCAAACTGCAACCAAGCAGATGCGGTAAGAAGCAGACATGAACAGCCCAAAGGAAAAACAACAACAACAACAACAACCAGAAAGCAACAACAACAAAAGTCAAACAAAAATGAACGAAATGCTGCCAAATGCTATCAATTCTAGGGAAAATTGCGTGAACGTGACGAGAAACCCTTAGGAAGAGCCCAGGGACAGGAGAAAGGATCACGCAAAAAAGAGCTGGAATGAAGGATGAGGACGAGGGGGGAGGGGAGAGAAGAAGGGGGGGGGGGGGGGGGGGGGGGGGGGGGGGGGGGGTGGTTGGAAGAGAAGGGGTGGTGGTAGAGATGAAGGGGCGAGGGGTCCAGAGGCGAGCCATGTCGGTCACGGAGGGGGCGGGGTGTCACTTGCATGCACAGAGCGCGCGCTATGCACGTGAGTTGAGGTCAGGGGTCAGGGGAGGGGCTAAAGATTCATGCATCACGCTGGCACGTAGCACGGCTTTTTCGGTCTTTGACTCCTCGCGCCAAGAAAATAGTGCCTGCCTCGGGCACGGGCAAAAGGCGAGAACGAGGCACGTGTGGAACATGGAAGGTTTTGTCGAGAGGGATTTGTTCACTTTGATACCAGCCTCGCGATCGAGGCGACAGAAGTCACGTCGACGTGATCCCATTTCTGCGGCACTGACTCGCAGGCTTCCAGTTTTTTGGTAGGAGAACATTTTCTTCCTTTTTTTTTTCCTTTTTTTTTTTTTTTTGTGTGGTTCTTCTTCCTCCTCCTCCTTCTTTTATAACTTTCAATTCGCGAAATAAACATGCCTAGTTATGAAACAAAATGCCTTCTAGTTTATGGAACAAAATGCCATCTAGTTTTCACAAAGTTTTTCTTCTTCTTCATCTCCTCCCTCCCCTCCCCCCCCCCCCCCCCCCCCTCCCCCCTCCTCCCAACCCCCTTTTCCATTCCCCTTTTCCCCCTTCTGCTTGGGGTTTGAGTTGGGTCTGTTGCCATTATTCACTGAAGTTGTGCCTTCTCGGTGAAACTGTACTACAACGTTTTCTGCCTTCGTTCTTTACGGGTGAGAGGTGAAAACGAAAACGCCGTTCGATGTGTGACTGAGCAAGCTTCCAAGCAGTGAATAGGGTCAGCAATGTGGACGGCATTATTTTGTGTTGTTTGCACTTATATTTACCTTGCGTTCAAACTGAACACTTCGCTCACGTTTCTTCTGGAAGTGACGCAGTACAAACCCAAACAGCACGCACGCACGCACGCCGCACCCCCGCCACACCCCCCCCACACACACACACACACACACACGCACGCACGCACGCACGCACGCACGCACGCTCTTCTCTTCTCAATAGGTTTGAGTGAAGCGAACAAATGTGCATTATTGTTATTATTATTGTTGTTGTTATTATTTTTATTATTTTTATTGTTGTTGTTGTTGTTGTTGTTGTTCCTGTTATGTTTGTTTTTGTTGTTGTTGATGATGATGATGATGATGATGATGTTGTCATACGACAATAATAATGATGACAATCAAATAATAAGATAAATAAACATATTAATAATAAGGACAACATGACTACCAGTATTATCATCAACATCATTATCATCGTCGTTGAGATACTATGTACATACTCCGGTTAAATTTCCCTTCACATCTGCTTCTCAAAATATTAGATATACTGGGTCGGGAGGGGGGGGGGGGGGGGGGGGGAGGGGGGGGGGGGGGGGGGGGAGGGGGGGGGGGGTGCTTAACACCACGGTTTTTACCTGTTAGACTGAAATACCCATGATGCATTGGTTAGACAGGTATATTGTTTTACCATGTATTTCTATGCGATTACTTCCTCTTCGAGTTTCGTTTTATTTGTTGTTATTCTCCCCACCACACCCACCAGCCTGCCCCAGACACTTAATTTTTATTTTTATTTTTGTTGTTGTTAATTCTAATTGCGACACTGCATGGTAAATTTGATTGCTTCAAGACGTTATTCGTGAGGTTTGTTTTGTATACTGCTGTTTTTGTTTGTTTTTTGTTGTTTTGGTGTGTGTGTGTGTGTGTGTGTGTGTGTGTGTGTGTGTGTGTGTGTGTGTGTGTGTGTGTGTGTGTGTGTGTGTGTGTGTGTGTGTTTTGTTTGTTTGCTTGTTTGTTTTCATGGCATTTGGATAGATTAAATAATAAAACAAGCAAATTCTTACGAGAAAACACGAAGAAACACGAAGAAATATTGCAAATTGTCAACAACAGTTTTCTAATATCTAGGAAACTTTCCTCGCCAAACTGCTACATTTTTGAAAATTCCAAAGCATTTTGCAAAGAGAAGTACACTGAACCTCAAAAGTGATGCAATATTTTTTTCAAACAATCTAACACGCTCAGCTATCACCAACATACATTTACAAAACCATTACAGATCCAGTAATGATGTTTTGGCCTGGCTCCGTTCGACATGCAGTCAGTTTTCTCATGTCAGTGCTAACTATGCGGAGGCAACGTGAAAACTGTGCAAACTGTGTGTAAATTTAAGATTTAAAAAAAAAAAAATTTTTTTTTTGAAATGGCGTTAGGCTATTACGGGTGAAACAGTGAAGTCTGGGGATTTTTTTTTTTTTTTTTTTGCCAAGCACATCATTGTGGAGCGTTTATTTAGAAACATTCATCCATCGTTACAGTATTCCTCTCACTCACGCATTCACACGTCTTTGTATGATTTTTTCCTCACATGTACATCCCGCACTATGCCTCTTCCCCTTGGTTACAGTGTGCACAATTTTCGTTTTTAAGCTTTTTACAATAATTATTAAACATTTTGGAACCTGAGCTGATTTTTTGTGGTGAGTAATTAAATTGATGCGACCGGGTCGCTAAATATGGCTCAGTTCAGTATGCAATTGCTGGACAGTTTGAAATATCAGCTTGCAGTCAGCAGGCTCTCCGATGTATAGAGACAGACAAACATCTGAAACAGAATGACTGCTAGCGTTCTAAAACAAGATCCAAACACAAAAAGGTTCTAAAGAACGCTTATTTATTATGACATTATTTATTATTTGTCAGTGTGTCCGTGTCATAATAAATAAGCATTCTTTTGAACCTTATTTATTATGACATTATTTATTATTTGTGTGTCCGTGTCATAATAAGTAAGCGTTCTTTTTAACCTTATTTATTATTTGTGTGTCCGTGTCATAATAAATAAGCGTTCTTTTTAACCTTATTTATTATTTGTGTGTCCGTGTCATAATAAATAAGCGTTCTTTTTAACCCTATTTATTATTTGTGTGTCCGTGTCATAATAAATAAGCGTTCTTTTGAACCTTTTTGTGTTTGGATCATAGAGACAGACAGTTAAGAAATGTGACAGTTATCCACAAAAGTGGCCGTTCGGCACAAAATCGATGATTAAAATTTGTCAGTTCATTATCATGTTTTTGAATGTTTGATGATGAGCACTGATGAGTATTGATGGGTATTGATGAGCATGTCTGACCGAGCAGTAAGGCTTTCGGCTACAGGGTAAGCAGATAGTTGTTGGTTCGATTCCGCTTCGGCTCTCCTTCCTCTTCAAAATCCATGGTTTATGGACACTGTTTTGTGGCTTCGAAGCTCACACTTAATGAAACATTAATGTCTCACACCAAAGCAGGATCATTCTGTTAGTGACAGCGCGGCGATAGGTGTGGTCTCCCACCCAACCCCATTCCCAGTAAACCATCTGATTTCTACGGACTAAAGCCAAATTATATATCACCCAAGTATAAAAACACTATTTGCGTTTGCTGCCGGGCGCACACGTAAAAGATCTCAAGGCAGTTTGACGAGGAAGGGTAGGGAAAGTTTGTCATTATAGGTGTTTAAAAAACTAAAATCATCCAGCATACACTAATATACAGACTAATAGTATATAATATCCATGGTAAGGCGACCCCAAATCTTAGTCCCACTTGTCTGCCAGGGATTAATAAAATGAAAATAATAATACTAATAATAAACCATGGTATATCTTATAATTATATTATGTTTGATATTACATATTATTCCCTACTTGGGTAAAATGTTGGGAATATATATTATATACACATTCAGGAAAGCGCGTACACAAAGATTCATACGTTTAAGCAATATATCATTATGTATATAAAGGACAGCTTCGAATTGTCATGCCATACAATCTAAGAACCGACAAACGCAAAACGCAAAGATTTCAACATCACTTTGGACGAAAAAAATTATAATCTGAAACAGAATGACTGCTAGCGTTCCCAATCAATATCCAGACACCGAAAATTTGCATTCTGTGTGTCCGTGTTAAAATAAATAAGCGTTCACTTGGGACGACCCAAAAATTAACAAACCACACACACACACACACACACACACACACACACACACACACACACACACACACACACACACACACACACACACACACACACACAACACACACACACACACACACACACACACACACACACACACACACACACACACACACACACACACACACACGCACACAGCTACATCAAATCGAACAGGGCTAAATAAGTCAGATTCACATAGGTTCAAGAGATGTGTTTTCACAGCGGACTTGAAAGTATTGATTTTAACAGAATTTAACTTGGCTAGAGTTGTGCTGCTTTGGCAAAATTACGCCTGTGAAGATTATTTTCCACCAAAGCAGTCATACGGACGTGACTAAAATCCATGACTGAAATCCCAGAAGTCGGAGTGCGGCTACCAGAATGTCTGTTAACAGCACACTTGTCTGTAAGACAATGTGTACAGTGCTGGGAAACGGTTGCATGTGTACACCAACCGTCGCTTTCCGACTCCCTTCCTCCAAAACCTGCAGTAATTGTATGGTTACACTACTGAAGGGGCACTGCCTATCTCCGCGCATCTGTCTACCAAAACCACCTCTATAAGTCTCACAGTGTCAGTGCCTCCTGTAAAAATTCACGAAATTCAATGTTGTTTTACGTCCAGAGAACCTTATGGACTATCCTGGACTATCACCTCGATTTTCACACAGCTCCCGAGCTCTGATTTTTACGAATCTCAAACAGAACGAGTCCGAGAGTGCTCGTGCAGAATCAACACACAAGGGAGATAATTAGCACAACAACAAAGACCTGAGTCGCCTACGGTAACTCTTACCTGACATGCGTGTAAATACAAGGTACATAAACTCCACCACTGAGAGGTACATCCTCAGTGATGTTACCGTAGGCGACTCGGGTCCTTGCTGATGCGCCTGTGTGACATCTTTCGAGTACCAATTAACTCCTTTGTTTGTGGATTCAGATTTTTACGAAATTTCACATCAGGTTCGGTTGTGTTGCTTAATGTCCTCGGATGTCGGTTAACATATTATGGACAAGCATGGTTCAATATAGCTTTACGTCCACGGAAACCAGAAGGCTCATTAGGACGGACAGTCCAGGACGGCCACCTCGACTCTCACACAGCTCCTGAACTATGATTTTTCTTACATCAGTCCTTCGTGTTCTTTTTTTCAGTCTTTCCTGGTCGTGTCAGTACCATTTCGCGCAGACGAAGGGGAGGGAAGTAGTACTCCAAGCATTGCAGGGGAGGCCACCAGGTGCTGGAGAACTTTCGGTTGACGGCCCTTGGACACTTGGTTCCTTGTGAACAGTCTAATGGACGACTCGAAGCTGGCTGACTTGCATTTATGCGCCACTTCCGCTGCCTCCTGGCGGCTGGTTTGCGTGGCATCAGTGTCGGAGCTGTGTATACATTGAGAAGGACAATATTATGCATACGTGGAGGAAGTCAATATTATCAATTCGTCGAGGAAAAAAAATCTGAAACAAGAATGACTGCTAGCGCACAAGATCCAAACACATAAACGGTTCAAAAGAACGCTGTCTAGTAGGACTGTAAACAATATGCGAATTTTCGGGGTAATCCCCTTTGTCAAAATAAGTGTCTTGGTCCTACATCTCATTGTTCACCGTTTAATTGTTGTTTTGTAACGTGATAAAGTTAAAAAAACGCACGTTGTGTTTTGTCCTAATAAAGAGCGTTCTTTTGAACCTTTTATGAGTTTGGATCTTAATAATCGGCGACCAAATTGGTCAATTTAATAGCAAAACAAGCAAAAACAGAAAACAACAAAACAAAAACAAATCATGGGTACGTGACAGTGGGGGGGGGGGGGGGGGGGCTATGTGGGTGGTGGGGTATATGTTGTTGTTTCGTTTTGAAACTCTGTGTGTGTGTGTGTGTGTGTGTGTGTGTGTGTGTGTGTGTGTGTGTGTGTGTGTGTGTGTGTGTGTGTGTGTGTAAAAAATACAACAACAAAAAACAAGAAAAACAAACAAACAGCAACGACAACAAAAACAGCAGTACCAACGCTAATAACATCAATAACAAGTGAATATACCAATAATGAAACCCTGTTTACCTGACAGTGGAGTGAATCCCCACACACACCAATACCAGTAATAAAACCCTCTTTACCTGACGGTGAAGCGAATCTCCACGCATAACAATGCCAATAATTATGGACGGAATCCCCCTGCTTCTAAAAGGATAACAACTCAACCATAACAATGCCAATAATGAAACCCTGTTTACCTGACAGTGGAGCGAATCTCCACACATAACAATGCCAATAATGAAACCCTGTTTACCTGACGAGTGGAGCGAATCTCCACACATAACAATGCCAATAATGAAACCCTGTTTACCTGACAGTGGACTGAATCTCCACACATAACAATGCCAATAATGAAACCCTGTTTACCTGGGAGTGGAGCGAATCTCCACACATAACAATGCCAATAATGAAACCCTGTTTACCTGGGTGTGGAGCGAATCTCCACACATAACAATGCCAATAATGAAACCCTGTTTACCTGGGTGTGGAGCGAATCTCCACACATAACAATGCCAATAATGAAACCTTGTTTACCTGACAGTGGACTGAATCTCCACGTATAAACCACTTTCACTGCAGTCGCTGTTGCTGCTGGCTCTATCCGCGGGATGGTGATGAAACTGTTGCTCTGCGGCTCTGTCCAGCATCTTCATCTCTTTCTCAGCCAGCTCCAGCAGCTGTCAGAGGGTTAAAATACACGGTACTTATGCCCAGCTGCTCCAGACGTGGTCTCTCAGGATCAGAGACCAAACTGAGCGAGTCATTTAACCCCTTCAATGGAACCGCCTGTAAATTTTCGAAGCCTATATAACAAGTCATTTAACCCCTTCAATGGAACCCCCTGTAAATTTTCGAAGCCTATATAACAAGTCTACTTTTAATACTGTACATTTTTATGTCAATTCTCCACATACTGGTGAGATAAACCTTCCCCTCCCCCAACACCCCACCCCCCACCCCCCCAACACCCACCCCCAAAATATCTTAGATTTTGCACTTTATTTTCCAATCTATGGTGTATAAACATGCATAGCAGTAAAGGGGTTAAAATTGTAATAAATATAATAATGGAGTATCAGAGCGCCCTTTCTCAGGTCAACCCTAGGCGTGCACATCAGTTTTGTAATCGAGCAAAATCAAATCACATCAAAAGCACACAATATTAAGATGCATACATTTCTCAGAAACACACGCACGCACGCACGCACGCTCGAACACACACACACACACACACACACACACACACAAACGTGCGCTTACTCGCTCGCTCGCTCGCATGCACACGCACGCACGTACACGCACGCACTCACACACGCACACACGCACGCACGCACGCACGCACGCACGCACGCACGCACGCAACGCACGCACGACACACACACACACACACACACACACACACACACACACACACACACACACACACACACACACACATACACACACACAGAGTACCTGAGATCTTTGGTAATACGGAGACTCTGAGTGGCAAACCAGCTTCTTCACCAGGTTGAGCACTTCTCTCGCACCTGCGTCACTTCCGGCCATTGTCGAATTACGTTGCTGAAGACGACATAACGGTAAGCGACATCGCGGAGTAATGTCTTCAATTCGTTTGGCGCATTCTGTATGTAGTCCGCTGGAAATGAATCACTTCATTCTCTCACAACAGTCAATCAATCAACCAGTCGATTAATCAGTCAATACAAAAATAAAAATCAAGTCAGCAGATACGGGTAATTATGGATGTTACGTAAATAAGTAAATTGATCATCGCTCGAAAGACGTCACAGCAACACAACAACAAAGGAACACAACAACAAAGACCTGAGTCGCCTACGGTAACTCTTACCTGGTATTAGAGTAAGTACAAGGTACATGAGTTCCACCAAAGCTGCATCCTCAAAATGGATGCTATGATCAAAGAAGTCCCTTAGAAGACGACCGAGGGCTATGTTAAGTGCTATCTAAAATCTTTTGTTGATAACAGCATAAAAACAAAGCCAAATTTCCTGGGGGGAGGGAGGGAAAGAACACTGACATGAGCTTTACCATCTCATTGACATGACTCCCTATTCACATCAAGCTGATGCAACACCAAACCATTCAATGCCTTGGCTGCTAGCTGAACAATGCCCGAGTGTAGAGCACTTGCGACCAACAACAGAGGCCAAATTATGACGAGTAAGTAAGTAACTTGATGCTCTACGCCCAGTCAGCCAGTGCGGTTATATCAGGGTGTGAAAATGTGACGAATAGGGTTGAAACGTAAAACAAAGTATACAATAGTTGTGGTAAACAAAATGAAAGAAACTGTGCTGAAAAACATATAACAAAACCACACACACAAAAGAAGACTTATGCAAGGAGGGAGAAGAAGAGAAGAGTGTAGAGTACTTGTGATTAACAAAACGGAAAGTTGTGATATTAAAAAGACGGGTTAAAGGCTTATCAGACTGTACCCCATTTAATGTCCAACCCATCTCCTTTAACGCGCACCATGGTGAAACAGCACAGGACTCAAACACCGAAGAATTAGTCATCGCGACGGTGGACAAGGACTAGGACTAATCAAAAACAAACACACAAATTTATGCAAAAACGAAGCAAAACAAACGAGATACATCTCATCTATCTTGACTCCTTTCCTGTCCAGTTCGTCTCCTTTGGTGAAAACCACGATGGTGTGCTGCATCACGCTGTCGCCGAAGAAGTCCTTGACTTTCTGAACGACGAGCTTCTCTTCGTCGGTGAATCGTTGACCAAGAGCAACGGTCAGAAGAATGGCGTGAGGTCCAGGCGCCAGGAGAACAGGTCATGGCCAGACTGTGCTGGACACGCTCGGTGGTCATCTCTGGCCGCGAGTCGAACAGGCCCGGTGTGTCCACCACCTGTGGGCATGAGGTTCAAATCTTACGTGATGAAGGGGTTCCTTTGACGTCCCAGTGCTGGGTTTCGTGTCATGCACACATCATGGAAGTTCAGATCCTGACTGTGATGTGTGATGCAGACTCAGTTCAAAAGCTGCACTCATGGCCAAATGCAAAACTGAAGAAGGAGCACTTATATTGTATAAACCTCTTCCTCATACACAGACACACTAGGAGCAACCAGACAAAAGCAACAGCAAACAACAACACACAAGCACAGCACGCACACACAACCAGCACGACACACACAGCACACACACACGCACCACACACACAGCACCACACACACACGCACACACACACACACACACACACACACACACACACACACACACACACACACATCACACACACAACACAACGACACAACACCACACACACACACACACACACACACAGACAACACACACACACACACACAACACACACACACACACACACACACACACACCACACACACACACACATCACACACACACACACACACACACACACACACACCGTCCTCAGCGACACACACACACACGCACACCACACACACACACACACACACACACACAACTCCACACACACACACAACACACACACACACACACACACACACACACACAAGTGCGACACACAACACACACACACACAACACACACACCCACACACCACACACACACACAACACACACACACACACACACAACACACAACACACACACACACACACACACACACACACACACACACAACACACACACACACACACACACACACACACACACACACACACACACACACACACACACACACCCACACACACACACACACACACACACACACACACACACACACACACACACACACACACACACACACACACACACACACACACACACACACCACACACACACACACACACACACACACACACACACACCCCAACACACACACACACACACACACACACACACACACACACACACACACACCAACACACCACACACACACACACACACACACACACACACACACACACACACACACACACACACACACACACACACACACACACACACACACACACACACACACACACACACACACACACTGATTTCCACATGCACCCTAAGCGCTTTACAATAACTGTTAATAATGAGATATTGCTGGACAGTCATGTAGGATAATAATGATAATGATGAACACATTTCAAGCGCGCCATCTCCACATGATCCCTAAGGGCTTCACAATAAATATTGATAATGAAACAGTTGCTGGACAGTCATGCAGATAATAATAATGATAATGATAAACACTTGTCGAGCGACTCATACCCACATGGAGTGCTTTACAATAAATATTAATAATGAGACAGTTGCTGGACAATCATGCAGGATATTGATAATAATGATAATGATGAACACTTGTCGAGCGACTCATCTCCTCATGATCCCTGAGGGCTTCACGATAAATAATAATGAGATAGTTTCTGTACAGGTTGTGTATGATTTTGATAATAATCAAAATAATAATCGACACTTGTCGAGTGACTCATCTCCTCATGATCCCAAAGGGATCTACAATAAATATTAGTAATGAGATAGTGGCTGCACAGTCATGTATGTTGATGATAATAATGATAATAAACACTTGTCGAGCGACTCATCTCCTCATGATCCCTAAGGGATTTACAATAAATATTAGTAATGAGACAGTGGCTGCACAGTCATGTATGTTGATGATAATAATGATAATGAACACTTGTCGAGCGAGTCATCTTCAGAGGAGCCCTAAGGGCTTTACAATAAATCTGAAACAGAACGAGGCCCAGACTGCTCGTGCAGA
>JABMCL010001218.1:120000-137500 GCA_018857735.1 Alviniconcha marisindica | reverse complement strand
CTCCTTCTTCTTCGTCTTCTCCTCCTCCTCCTTCTTCTCCTCCTCCTCCTTCTTCTCCTCCTCCTCCTTCTTCTTCTCCTCCTCCTCCTCCTCTTCTTCTTCTTCTTCTCCTCCTCCTCCTTCTTCTTCTTCTCCTCCTCCTCCTCCTTTCTCTTCTTCTTCTTCTTCCTTCTTCCTTCTTCTTCTTCGTCTTCTTCTTCTTCTTCTTCTTCTCCTCCTCCTCCTCCTCCTTCTTCTCCTCCTCCTCCTTCTTCTCCTCCTCCTCCTTCTTCTTCTTCTCCTCCTCCTCCTTCTTCTTCTTCTTCTGCTCCTCCTCCTCCTCCTCCTCCTTCTTCTTCTTCTTCTTCTCCTCCTCCTCCTCTTCTTCTTCTTCTTCTTCTTCTTCTTCTTCTTCTTCTTCTTCTTCTTCTTCTTCTTCTTCTTCTTCTCCTCTTCCTTCTTCTTCTTCTTCTTCTTCTTCTTCTTCACCGCCTTGATGTGTGACCCTGTGCGGTTGACTGGACGCTAGAATCCCACAGTTAACTTCTTTTCCTCCTCCTCTTCTTCCCCTCGCCCTGACATAACCGTAACGGTTGACTGGGCGTAAAACACCAAGTTACTTACTCCTCTTCTTTCTCCTCCTTCCGCTCATCCTCCTTCCTCTATTTCTTTTTTTAAGCTTCTTCTAAAGCTTTTTTTTCTTTTTCTTCTTCTTCTTTTTCTTCTTAGGCTTAGTTTCAGCTGAACTTTTAAGCTTCTCTTTCTCCTCTTTGGTCCAGATCGCGATTCGCTTCTTTTTTCTTCATCTTTTTCTTCTTAAGCTTAGTTTCAGCTGAACTTTTAAGCTTCTCTTTCTCCTCTTCGGACCAGATCGCGATTCGCTTACCCCGCACCCACCCCCCACACCCACCCCCACACCCACCACCATCCCCACACCCTAACCCGCACATTCGTCCATGCAAAAATGTATGGCACTATTTTAAACGTCACTCATGAACGCCTTCTTAATCTTCCCCATTGAAGAGCTGACAAGACAGCCATTTGTCACCCGAATCGAAACGATTTTTCGTAACCACAACTACCACCACCAAAAACGAAGCAGTCTGTAACTTCCAGCGTCTGCCTAATTTCTCTAAAAGTCCCTTCTCCGTTTGCCAACCACCACGACCACAAAAGAGCTCCGGCGATGGCGGTTTCCTTTCAACCGCAAACCGCAGAGCGGTAAAAAGACGACAAGCGAATCGGTTTATTTCACCGAGACTAACAAAAAGGAGGAGGATGCAGAGGCAGAAAGCGAGCGGCGGGAGAGCATCAGGGACATAATGCTTTAATTAGGGAGACACGAGGCGGTCGCGTCCCTGGTGTAAGAAGCTTGAGCTGCCGCCGTGCAAAGTAACGAGACGTCATCAGCACGCCCAGGCATGCCGCCGTGTCCATCACAGTCTGCTCGGACTACCTCCAGATCAGGGCCTCTTCACAGAGTGCACCCAGAAAGGCTCTGCACGGACTAGGATCAGAAGTGCTTTAAGACTTCATCCAGAAGGGCTTTACACCCAGAAGGGTTTTACACGGACTACATCCAGAAGGGCCTTATAAGGACTACCACTAAAAGAGCTTTACATGGACTACACCCAGAAGGGCTTTACACGGACGACAACCAGAAGGGCTTTACACGGACTACGATTAGAAGGGCTTTACACGGACTGCATCCAGAAGGACTTTACACAGACTACATCTTTATACGGACTACATCCAGAAGGGCTTTGCGCGGACTACATCCAGAAGAGCTTTACTATATTTTATTTATAGTTAGACTACATCCAGAAGGGCTTTGCACGGACTACATCTTTATACGGACTAAATCAAGAAGGGCTTTACATGGACTACATCCAGAAGGGATTTACACGGACTACGTCCAGAAGAGCTTTACTATATTTTGTTTATAGTTAGACTACATCCAGAAGGGCTTTGCACGGACTACACCCAGAAGGGTTTTACACGTACTACATCCTGAATGGCTCTGCACGGACTTCACCCAGAACTGCCATTGAAGGTACTCTGCCTGACTGGGTGACAACTCAGAAAATGGCCTCGTTCGAAGCTCCCTGTGAAACAGTTTGGCTGCAAAACAAAAACAACAACAAAACGACGCATTCTGGCTAACATCTCCTGGCTGAACAGCTGATTGCCTCGTCAGTCCTTGATGATTTTGCCAATAGATGCGCCTTTCCGTTCACACACAAAGATATTTTATAACATACACAACATCCAAAAATACAGTCACTGTCCACAGACATCTGAAGATTGTAAAACTCCCTTAAAGAGGCCATGAATCGTATATATTATAGCATATTACAAACACTGAAGAAAGAGGTTTGGTTAGGTCTTGAATTTTAAAGTGCCGTCAGCTGCACAGGACCACACCAGGACGACTGGCAGCAAGGACAATGAATAAAATCCACACACTACACTTCAAGAACAGTCTCTTCAGCTTAAAACACGTTTCAGCTCGAGGCAGTTTAAATGAATCGTGAATCATGCTGCAAAAGACCGTGTGTATTTTGAAAACTGCGTCCGTTCTGGAGCTGCCAGTCGAGAGACACTGAGTCGCTTCTCCGTAGTTCACATGTCACCATTAATATTCTCAAGAAAATTCTCAGCCAGGTTAAAAAAGGGGTGAGAACGTTTGGTGACACTTTATGCTTGTGGGCGAAGCTGTACTTTTAGTGGAGGTTTTCCGTTTGTTTCTTCGCTTTATTTATTTTATTGTTGGAATACGGAACAGATCTAGGAAAATGTACTCACCGGTAAGACTAAAAACAGGGAAAGAATTGGTGAATAAATTTTTCTAAATCTATTCCATTTGTCAACCTCGCCAACAGTTGTTCGCTCATTCTTTGTTTCATTGTTGTTATTGTTGTTGTTGTTGTTGTTTGTTTTTTGTTTGTTTATTTGTTTTGTTTTGTTTTCCACAAGTACACACTTCTTCCGCTTGCTTTTGGGTCAAACGGAAACTACAGCAAGAAAAACAACAATAGCAACAACAATAATCGACTGTAACTGCAATACGCGTTAAACCCAAGCCTGCCATTTCAAAACCTACCAGAGAGAAATATGTTGAAAACACAGTCACAAAAGTGCAAAGGCTGATAGCTAATTATCCTGCCAAGAGTAGGCGACCCAGACGTTGATTTGTCGCTAATCCTGTCAGGCCGGAAACAACAGACGAGGACGCAGGGAAGACAGAGGACAGGCGCCTGGAGAAGACTTCAGGGACCGAAGACGATCCTCTAAACTAACACTTGTGCCGCAACCACAGCTAGGTGACGCGTTTTCATTACCCTGGCTATAGGCTACCCCTGACTTGTAAACTGTCAAAAATTCCCTCCGCTATTCTAGGAGTAAGTCAGATACAGCGTTGCATTTTTTATCTACTGCCAAGACATCCGCCTTTATAATTTATATCTTCCTGGTTCATTCAATTTTATTTTCAATTTGTTCTCTTAAGGCGTAAAGTAAAGGTTGTCCTGGGCAAGAAATCAGACTTTGCTATTATCGCTAATGTGAAAAGACTAAACAAAAAGGAAGATAAATCAGACTTCTACCTACGATTGGACGACGTACTTGTTTGATAGGACGTTAAATATCTAGTACCTGGCTGACCTGCTAACTAACTCACTCCTGCCTTGTCAGACTACTGGATTTGACAACGAAAAAACTAAACAAAACAAAACTGTGGACAGAAAGCTGGCTTTGTATATCTATCTGCTCAGTACGTCCGTCGTGTAATTTTATCCGTCAGTTCTAATAGTTAATGCTAAAGTAATCTTACAAAGTTTGATCTCTAATTTAATTGCAAAAAAATCTTACGAAATATAACCTAATTTTAACATCAATGCTAACAATTCATGCTCGGACAATCTTACATAGAACGACTTTATCTATTTTATGTAATTTTAATTATCTGAATCTAACGTTATCATCAGTTCTGACAATTTATATAGTAACATAATCCCTAATGTTACAATCAATTCTAACAATTTACGTTTTCAAAAAGGTTCTCCCCAGCAGCGGTTTATCGACAGGACTACAAAACACCGCAGCGAAGTTATAACGAAAACGCAGCAGAAGTCTAAAAAAAGAAGTGGCAAATGACGCTATCATGGCGGAATTAAACGTGAGCGCCATCTGTGGTTTTCTGACAGAGACTGATTAAAACCTCAATGCTTCACTTCGGCCTCCTCCGCTCCGCCATTGTGCTTCCCGCCCGCACCACATACAACTTTCATCAGCTTATTAGTAGGCCACGTGCTCCCGTCGCGCGCATGCGCGCCCTCTGCACGTGCTCTACGTTGTTACCTGCGTGGAATAAACAGGTACTTGGTTGTTAAAGCTAGGGAAGATTACAAGTCATTAGAGGATGAGGGTTCTAAGCCAATGAATCAACGTTGTGTGTCTGCCAAGGACAGATTCACCTTGTCCAGTCTCTTTGATTTATAGGATGGACAAGTGACTGCAGAGCGGGACTAATTCGTAACGGCGATTAAAGTCCGTGTCCGACGCATGTGTCGCCCGCGGAAACATTGCATAAACTAGGCTTCTTTGTTACACAGTGAGAGACCTATATGTTTCATGGATTTAAAACTGCAGTTCATTATCTTATCTGGCTAATTAGATATTAATGGAGCAGTTCATGCTTCTTTGCTCTCTCTTTCTCTGTGTCTGTGTGTGTCTGTCTGTCTGTCTGTCTCTGTCTCTGTCTCTGTCTCTCTCTCTCTCTCTCTCTCTCTCTCTCTCTCTCTCTCTCTCTCTCTCTCTCTCTCTCTCTCTCTCTCTCTCTCTCTCTCTCTGTGCTGCATCTACTGTGTGGAGCAATACCAGTGAGGTTCACTTAAAAAAACTCAACTCCCTCCACAGACGAGCAGCAAAACTTATATTACCTGATCACTCCCTGTCAACGACGGCAAAACTTAAGAAATTAGACATTCTTCCACTTCAGGAACAATTTGTGTACAACACAGCTGTGCTTAAGTTTAAAGTCCATATGGGTTGGGCGCCTCAATATGTATGCGACCTTCTTAACAGAGCGCCTGCTCGATATGAGTCAAAAAACTATGTCTTACCGCGCACTCGCATTGACCTATATAAGATGAGTTTTGCGTTCTCTGGGTCATCTGTCTGGAACTCTCTTCCTCCGAAAATGAAAACGTACAAGTCTGTGCGTGGCTTCAAGGTAGGCCTTCGTAAGATCCTGATTGACAATTGAAATCGTGTTCAGGGGAATCTTTGGTATATCTATGTTTGTTAAACTTTTTTGCCTATATATTTACTGTTTTTGTTTTCATTATTGATAAAAAGGAACAAAATGTAAATGCTTGTAAATGCTTTTTTTTGATGGGGGGGGGGGGGTGTTGTTATTTGAATGGCTAACTTATATATATATATATATTCCGATTAACATTGAAAGATTTGCTTTCCATTATCGGTAGTATTAATACTTGTTGAACTTCTCTCTCTCTCTCTCTCTCTCTTCTCTCTCTCTCTCTCTCTCTCTCTCTCTCTCTCTCTCCTCTCCCCTTCTCTCTCTCTCTCTCTCTCTCTCTCTTTGTACACGCTATTGTTATTTGAACGTTCGCAT
Organism: Alviniconcha marisindica; assembly: GCA_018857735.1. Taxonomy (NCBI): domain Eukaryota; kingdom Metazoa; phylum Mollusca; class Gastropoda; family Provannidae; genus Alviniconcha; species Alviniconcha marisindica. Next base: position 131,883 of record JABMCL010001218.1, on the reverse strand, counting down.
TGTTGCTGCCCTTCTCACTTATTGTGTGTCTGATTCAGGCCTACACTTACTGTTCTTGCTTCCATTATTTGTAATCACAGTGCTTGTCTGAGCAGTGTTTTTTGTGTATAGCTCTATGCAATATTGTCATTTGAATACTTCGTTGTTCATTGTGTATCTGAACCCTATTTTTATCATCATCATTATTTTTATTTAATTTTTTCCCTTTCGTCGGGTTTTGGCTCTGATTTTAAAACTAGATCTCATCTCTCTCTTTTTCTTTTTTTTTTTTTTTCTCTTTCACCGACATATTTTTTTATCATTACTCGGTTAAAGTTGTTACTATTGTTTTATGTGTAGCCTATTGGCATGTAGATTAGCAGGGACAGATTGTAAGAATAGGCAACTGCCTAAAATCTTAATCCTTGAGTAATAAAGTTCTGAGTTCTGAGTTCTCTCTTATTATTATTATTGATGTTCTATTTGTCTATATCCTTCTGTCATAATATTTCACTGTGAATGTCTTGGTTATTAGTAGTACTGTAACAACGGCAGATATGTGAGTCGGCCTTTGTGCTAATATCTTCACCGTTGAAAATAAAGTTTATCAATCAATCAATCAGTCAATCTCTCTCTCTCTCTCTCTCTCTCTCTCTCTCTCTCTCTCTCTCTCTCTCTCTCTCTCTCTCTCTCTCTCCGTGCTGGTTCGCTTCGGTGCGGTTGATATGTTGTTCAAAAAACAAACCAAAATAAAATATAAAATTAAAATTTGGTTTTGGTTTTATTGGTACAACTGTGCATGTCTTTTACAGAGCTTCGGGCAGGGCTGTGGGCATGTAGACAGATTAAACACACAAACACACACTCACACACACACACACACACACGGTATACCACTTCGCTGCAGACACTCATTTAGAATCATATGCGACAAAAGCGCGATGTGTCTGCTCGAGAGCGGAGAACAGCGCTATATAACAGTGACCATCATAGACTCAACACACAAGGGAGTTAATTAGTGCTCGAAATACGTAACACAAGTACAACAACGAAGATCTGAATCGCCTACGGTAACTCCCACCTGGCATTCGTGTAAATACAAGTTACTGTAGGCGACTCGGGTCTTTGTTGTTGTACTTGTGTTACGTATTTTGAGCGCTGATTAACTCCGGTGGTGTACCGTAGGCGACTCAGGTCTTTGTTGTTGTTGTGTTACGTATTTCGAGCGCTAATTAACTCCCTTGTGTGTTAATTCTGTACGAGCGCTCTGGGCCTCGTTCTGTTTCAGATTTTTTTATCATCATGCACTGTTCACTGCGCATTGTGCCCTGGTTTTACCTAGCAGTAAGACCCTGTTTAAATATCCACTATTACTAGTAGTGGCATTACTGCTTCTGATTGGTTTCCATGACGACCAAGCAGCTCAGAAACTTAATAATAAAGGGAAGAGGAAACATAAAATAAAACGGAACGAGAAGAAAAGGATGAAGAAGAGTCTTTGGAGGGATGAAGTGGACAAGGAAGTAGGGGTGGGGGGGGGGGGGGGCGAGGGGTCGGGGGGGTCGGGGGGGGGTTGTCGGTAGACAGTGCAGAACTGAATAAAGCCAAATAGGTGACGGGGAGCAAAGAAGAAAAAAAGGAAACAACGAAGAAAACGGAAGGAAGAAGAGGACGAAGAACAGATGGAGGGAACGTGGAAGTGTGTGTGTGTGTGTGTGTGTGTGTGTGTGGCGGAGGGGGGTCGGGGGGGGGGGGGGTCGTGGAACAATGACAACTGAATAAAGCACAATAGGTGAGGGACCGGGGGGGGGGGGGGTGTGGGAGGGAGTGGATGAGCGTGCAAGGGGGGTTTGCGGTAGGGGAGGGTGACATAGCCATTATGACCGTTGGCTCGGTGAGATGGGTGTCAGCACAAAATGATGGATGAGAATTTCCCTCAGTCCCCGCCCTCTCTGTTTTGCTCTCAAAATGGCGCTGTGGCTCGCTCGCTGTGGTCCCCCTTCGGAGTGAGCGGTGTCAGAAGTTGTGACATTCATAACCCCCCATCATCTGTCTGTGATGTCACCGGCGAGCTGTAAACCCGCTCTGATCACAGCAATTAAAACGGGATTTGGAGTCGGGCGGAGAAGACCAGAGATGGATGTCAAAGTTCAGCCAAAGCGACGTCGGAGATTTGAACTTCAAGTCGTCTAAGGCTAAAAATGCATGTTTCAGAGCCGCGATTCTGTCCCGTGGTGTTTTCTGGTGATGTTGCGGTGTTGCGATGGCGTAGCTCTTTTGCTGGCCGCAATTAAAAACAGGATTATTTCCAGTCAGAAATAATATCAATCAATGTCGTATGAATAATAATTACACACGAGTGCAAACAGAAAGAAAGAAGAAAGAACAGAAAAATAGTTCGACATTGAAAGAAAGAAAGAAAGAAAGAAGAAGAAGAAGAAAAAAGAAGAAGAAGAAGAAGAAAAAGAAGAAGAAGAAGAAGAAGAAGAAGAAGAAGAAAAAGAAGAAAAAAAGAAAGAAAGAAAGAAAGAAAGAAAGATGGCTGATAGTTACTCTGTTTAAGGTCTTCGTAGATCTAAATATTACTCCTCAACGAATAATCACCTGCTTGTTTTGTTTTTCTACTCTCAGACCTGAAATCAAAAAATGAAAGACAGAGAGAAAAGAGACTGAGAAGGGTCGAGAAAGGAAATAAGTAAGCAAATGAAAAAAAGAAGGAAAGAAAGAGAAGAAAGACGGTTCGTGGAAGAAATGACAGAAAGTATGAAGAAAGAAAGAAAGACTTAAGACAGAAAACGAATAAAGAAGGAAGACGACCGGCTGGCAGTATGAAAGAGGAGTGTGAATAAATGAAGTAATGAATGGAAGAAAAAAAAATATAACGGCAGCAACTGAACAAGAAAGAAAAAATATATGACCATCGAAACGTAGGCTACATACCTGTTGATGATTTCATTCATATTGTATTGAACTAGTTTATATTTTGAAAAGAAAAGAAAATCTTACTTAAGCCAAGTACACAAAGGAAGCAAGAGTAAAAGTAAAGCAAAGTGGAAGGAAAGGGTGATGCAGGGTGGGTGTGGGTGGGGGTGGGGGGGGGTGGGGTAATTCGGGGGGAATAGTATTAATTTTAACTACAGATGAAGTGTGTAACTTCTATGCAAAAAGAGGCGATTTTTCTTCTTCAAATTCTCTACGATCGAAATCTTATATCATGCAATCAGAATTAAAAATTCATCAGATTACATCAGATTAAAACAAAGCTGATCCGCTAGAGAGAGAAAAATTACAGCGTTAGTCATAAACCATTAAGGAAAAACGCGATTCAAACGCCCCCAACATCCGGGAAAAAAATCCACCCACACAGTACTACGCTTCCCTAATCATAACCATCAAAACTGTCTCTTCGCGGACAAGCCGAGAGAAGGACGAGGGTGTAAAGAGAAAGCAAACGGGCGGGTCCTTCATCAGAACCATTATCAACCACGCTGCCTCCATCCAGATGAGTGGAAAATAGGAGGTGAAAAGTCGACAAGACCAAGACTACACGACCGCAGACGAGAGGGTTGGGAAGCTGACGATGATGGCAATGATTGTGTAATCCCTGCTGTTAGCGTTGTCGTATCGCCGACGGGGAGTCTGCCACGCTGGCTCCAGTCCACCATTGCACGAGCAGCTCGTTTGCAGTGTGTGTGACACGTGCGACCAAAGGTCAACCGCTCCTTGCTAACTCTCACGCAACTTTTGGACGTGAAAATTGGTACGTAACGACGCCAAACAGTCGCTCTGAGCTGCTGGAGGTGCTGGGAAGGAGAGGTGGGGGGGGGGGGGGGGGGGGGGGGGGGGGGGGATGGGGATGGGGGCTGAGGGAGGACATGGGCCGGAAAGTGGAAGGGAGGAGAAAAGATTCCTTCCTGGAAAGGAACCGTGGAAGGTTCATTGTTTACCATCGTGAAGTTTCCAAAGCCACGATCAGAGTTCTATACAGTGAGCGTAGTTTCTTTTGAGCCCAACACCACAGCTACGAGACTATTACGTCAGCATTGGATCAATGTACGTCACGATGACGCAAATTTCTGCTGAGACTGAAGGAGCTGAGCGGGGACAGGGGTTGAGGGGTGGGGGGTGGGGGGTGGGGGAGGGGGGGGGGCAAGAAGGAAAGAGGGCTAACAGGAAGGGTGTGGGACTTGTGAGGGGGGTCCAGAAGAAAATAAAACTCTGGCTGTGTGCATTGTTCTCACTAAAGATACGAGTTTTGTACATGTGTATTGAACTATTTTTGTTTGCATTAACTAGTGAATCATTTCTCTCTCTCTCTCTCTCTCTCTCTCTCTCTCTCTCTCTCTCTCTCTCTCTCTCTCTCTCTCTCTCTCTCTCTCTCTCTCTCTCTCTCTCTCTCTTTTTTTTAACCTGCTGTCATGAAAAGATTGTAAGCTGAAATACCTTTTGAAGTTTTAATTTTCTTTTCAAAACATGGACCTTTGCTATAATAACTATCCATTACTGCTACAACCTTTTTTGGCTTTGTAGTAGTACTTTGCTGACATGATAATTGTTGTTTTTTAAATCCAACATGGGGAGGGATGTTGTATTTACAATATCCGTGGTACCTATGAGCTACCGTAGATCTCTGTTGGTGACAAAGGTTATTCCCCTTGTCAAGAATGACGAACAGTTACCTTCGTCTCTGAGAACCTACTGCTGGTGTCTGTTCAGTTTAGTTTATTTCTTTGAACTTTTTTTCTTTTCTTTTTCCAGGCATATGAACATATACACATAGACTAAATATACACATAATACAAAGTTAATATGAACAGACTGACCCCATTGACCGGGTCTATATAATGCTGCTGAAGAAGCAAAAAGACAAAAAGAAAAATCACACACTCACGCACGCATGCACGCCCACCCCCCCTCCACCGCGCGCGCGCGCGCACACGCACACACACACACCCCACACACACACACACACACACACACACACACACACACACACACACACACACACACACACACACACACACACACACACACACACACAATAAAATGAACACGCACACTGCGTGTGTGTACCGGCCTGACACAGCTTCTGGGCTACGAAATGAGACTGGTACCCAAAGACCTGCCACAGTTGTTGTTGTTCTTCTTGTTGTAGGCCCCAGTTGTTGGGAATGTTCTACTACTGAATATCCGCCTCTCCTCGCCTTTGTCATCTTTTAAAGCTGGACTTTAAACACACCTCTTCCGTACCGCTTTTCCGTAGTATCTACCTGCCCACCTTTGAGGCACACATGCTCGTACGCAGACACATATAAACGCACTCGCATGCCCCCCCCCCTCCCCCCCCCCTCCCCGCTCCCTCCCGAGTCCTGACATACTACATGGCACGGTATACTACAAATGATCAAAATCATAGTTCAGGAGCTGTGTGAGAGTCGAGGTGGCCGTCCTGAGCTGTCCGTCCTAACCAGCCTTCTGGTTTCCGTGGACGTAAAGAATTATTGAACCGTGCTTCGGCATTGGTCACAACTTGTCCCTAATATGTCAACTGACATCTGAGGACAGTAAGCATCACTTCATCATCATCATCATCATCATCATCATCTGTTCGTAAGAAAGCCTGGGACCAAAGCGGGGTGATGTTAAGCTATTCCGGTAATTTGTTTAAAGATTTTTGCTCCTGGGAAATCCCCCTGTACATGTCCTCAAGTACTACATACGAATCAACAAAGGGAAAAGATAGCGCTTGGATGACGTCACGTGTGCAACAAGGGAGACCACCACCGCGGATGAGAACTCTCACCTGGCGGAGACTGAAACAGTGCAAAGAAGGCGAATCCTAACATGAGGCTTTCTGGAGCATACGTGTCCAAAAGGAGAATTATGTCTTCTGGTTTTAAAAGTCTGTGGTTTCTCAATTAAGTCAAGTCGAGTCGAATCAAAATACTTTAATCATCCCTCGCAAGGCTGTTAGACTAAATACTAACTTTAAGGCTCATTATTTTAGAAAATATGTTTAAAGAACGTCAACAGTAGTATGATTTGTCACACTTGATGATGATGATGATGATGATGATGATGATGATATTGCTTTTATATTGCTTTCATTGTCCATCACCCCTATCAGTCTGTACAGTGTGTGTGCGTGCGTGCGTGCGTGCGTGCGTGCGTGCGTGCGTCGTGCGTGCGTGTGTGCGTGTGTGTGTGTGTGTGTGTGTGTGTGTGTGTGTGTGTGTGTGTGTGTGTGTGTGTGTGTGTGTGTGCATCTTTCGCATAGTTACGCTTGAACCCTTTGTCTACGTTATGTGTTAGCTTTTTCCTCTCTTTGTTGTTGTTGTTGTTGTTGTTGTTATAGACATTTTTATTTCTGATAACATTTCCATCTCGATGTACATTATGTGTGTTATACTATGCTTGTCCAGCGCTTTGAGCCGCAGGGTAGGCACTTTACAAATTATTATTATTAGAGAGCTATTCTTCGCCCTCGAGCCAGACTCACTGCGCCTTTGTCGCAGGTCATTCTAAATGAGTGACCGTAGATTGAATACATGTGGATACAGCGCGTTTCGAATATCCACCGATGTGGTGTACTAACAGTGGCGTTTGGCAACTTATAATAATAAACAGATATATATACACACCGATGTGGTGTACTAACAGTGGCGTTTGGCAACTTATAATAATAAACAAATATATATACACACCGATGTGGTGTACTAACATTGGCGTCTGGCAACTTATAATAATAAACAAATATATACACACCGATGTGGTTTACTAACAGTGGCGTTTGGCAACTTATAATAATAAACAGACATATACACACCGATGTGGTGTACTAACAGTGCCGTTTGGCAACTTATAATAATAAACAGACATATACACACCGATGTGGTGTACTAACAGTGGCGTTTGGCAACTTATAATAATAAACAGACACCGATGTGGTGTACTAACAGTGGCGTTTGGCAACTTATAATAATAAACAGACATATACACACCGATGTGGTGTACTTACATTGCCGTTTGGCAACTTATGATAATAAACATTCATATACACACCGATGTGGTGTACTAACAGTGCCGTATGGCAACTTATGATAATACACATACATATACACACCGATGTGGTGTACTAACAGTGCCGTTTGGCAACTTATAATAATACACATACATATACCGGCAAACACACAGCGATTGCTCAGCGGCTTCCTTAACGGTTTGTTTTTGTTCAGGTGGAGGGAAGGGGAAGGGGGGGGAAAAGGGGGGGGGGGGGGGGGGGGAAGAGGGGGGTGGAGGGGGGGGTTGGGGGGGGGGCCGGGGGGGGGGTTTGGGGGGTTTGGGGTTTTGAAAACAGCGGGGCTAATTGTCCTCTTCACGCGCTGCAATGAGAACGGGCGGGGATCGAGCCCCTGTGTCGACGACGTCAAGACCTCTCATTAGTGGGCCGCAGGGCCTAAGTGTTTCATTTGTCACAAAAGATAAGCGCCGCTCGCAGGCAGGCAGTTGGGGAAGGAGGGAGGGGGGAAGGGGGAGGAGGGGAACCCGAGGATGAGGCCCAGCTTCTGGACCAGGAGGCAAAAAGACCGTTTGTTTGTCCTGGGCTTGCACCGACACAAAGACACCCTCGACAAGAAGCTTGCTTCGCTCCGAAACACGACCAATGCCTTTTCTTCTTTTTTTTTTTTTTTTTTTTTTTTTTTTGGTCCTCGCTTCCTTTCACTCCACGGCTTCTTCCTTCTCCTTTTTATTTTTTGTGTGTGTAGTCTTTTTGTCAACCCATGCAGTCTCCTACTTCTCTCGCCCTCCTTCTTACGGCTTCTTTGCTCCTTCCTTTCCGTCCTTTTTCTTCGTCTTCCTCTTCAACCCCCTGTCCGCCCTCCTCGCGCGCAATTAGACAAACCGCAGGGCCCCGGGCGGCCTCAGCTTTGTCAGACAGGCCGAAAAAGCGTTAATCACGAACGTAAATCACTTTCAACAACACGGTTCTGTTTGTCGCGGAGAATCGGTCAATATCTTTCTCCCCCGGCCAAGGCTTTTCAGCTTGATGAGCGGTTGGAGAGTGGGGGCGGTAATCAGGCAAATCGTGCACGACGACAGCTAATCGGACCACTTCTTCTGCCTCGCCCTGGATCTTGCTCCGCGCGCGTGCAACCTTGCCCGCCCCTCTGGAAGCTGCCGTGGCGCCCCCTGTGGACAGGGACTCGTGTCTGGGAGGGTCGGGGTTCCTGGGAAGTGAGGGGGGGGTGAGGGGGAGGAGAACCATGACCGCGACAACGTCCATGAGGTAGTTGCGGCCTACTGCCAGGACTCGCAGGGATCGAGGACTCGCTGGTGTTGGTTCTGGAGATCGTGCCCGCGCCCTCTGACTGTGCCGCTGGCCGTGAGGGTTTCTCAGTTTGCTTTATCTGCTCGTGAAAAGAGCTGCTTGAGAAGTATTAACCGGCTTGGTTCACTGGGTGCGTAATATCAAGTGGCTGTACTCGCGAAGAATTAGGGTTGATTCCAGCTTCTCTCTCTCTCTCTCTCTCTCTCTCTTTTTTTTTTTTTTTGGGGGGGTGGGGGGAAAAAATTTTTAAGGGGGAGAGGTCCGCAGTTCCCAGAGGGGTCTCAGTTTTTGATTTTTTTGGGGTTTTTAAAATTTTAATCTTTCCCGAATTTTTATTTTTTAACCTTTGCACGGATACTTTCAGACCTTCTTCTTCTTCCCCCTTCCCTCTTCTTTTTTCCCTTTTCCCTTCTCTCCCCCTTTCCCCTCCTTCTCTCCTCTCCTCTCTCTCTCTCTCTTTTTCCCCATTGCTTAACATCCCCATTCCCTTTTTACCCTTTTAAACTTTTTTTTTGTTAAAATTTTGGCCTATGGCCGATGACAATAAAAAATTTCGAGTTCGGGGGTTTGGTTTCTTTTTTCCCCCCCCCCTCCCCCCGCCACCCCCACCCCCCCTTTTCTCTGTCTCTCTGTCTCTTTTTTTTCTGCGTTTTTTGTCTCTGCTTCTTTCCTCCCCTCTCCTCTTCTGTCTGTCTGTCTGTCTGTCCCCGTCTTCGTCTGCTGTCTGTCTGTCTGTCTGTCTGTCTTCTTCTCTCTCTCTTCTCTCTCTCTCTCTCCCTCTCTCTCTCTCTCTTCCCTCTCCTCTCTCTCTCTCTCCCTTCTGTCTGTCTGTCTGTCTGTCTGTCTGTCTTCTGTCTCTCTGTTGCGCTGCTGCTTCTCTCTCCTCCCCTCTCCTCTCCTCTCTCCTCTCTCTCTCTCTCTCTCTCTCTCTCTCTCCTACCTTCAGTCTGTAGACTGATTCCAGAGACAGCCACGCTGGAGGACTTCAGGTCCGGTCAATGGCTGCTTTCATCCCGTCGCTCCGTTGGCTACGATGCTCTTCTCGTCCTCTAGACTGTCTGGCGATCGAGAAGGCAGCAGCTGCTCTTCGCTTACCACGTCCATTACCTGAAGACACCTCCCGTTCCTTTCCTCGTTCGTCCCTGGACAAAGAAGCATCATGGATAAACACCAGCAACAGCGTGAATAAGGAAACGGCACCAATAAAATCATTTGCACATCAGTTTCTGATGTGCAAATGACTTTATTTGCGCCGGGTTCTTTTTTTTATTTTTTTATTTTTTATTATTTATTTTTTGTGTTCTCTCTCTCTCTCTCTCTCTCTCTCTCTCTCTCTCTCTCTCTCTCTCTCTCTCTCTCTCTCTCTCTCTCTCTCTCTCTCTCTCTCATTAATTGTGTGTCTTGGGTAAAGAAAATGGTACTCAGCGCTGAAGAAAGGGTATGCTTAAAAGATGTACATAGAAATGGCGTCGATAGAGCGCACTTGGCACACAGAAACGACAGGGTCGAAGGGTGCTTGGCACACTTGGCACGAAGGGTATTTTGCACACTGCTGAAACGGCGCGGATAAAGGGTACCTTGCATCACAAAACTACAGGGTTCAAGGGTATTTTGCACACTGCTGAACGGCGCGGATAAAGGGCACCTTGCATCACAAAACTACAGGGTTCAAGGGTACTTTGTACACTTCTCAAACGGCGCGGATAAAGGGCACCTTGCATCACAAAACTACAGGGTTGAAGAGTACTTTGCACACTTCTCAAACGGGGCGGAGAAGGGCACCTTGCACTTGCACATACCTAGTACCTAAGCTGTGCCTGTGTGTGTGTGTGTGTGTGTGTGTGTGTGTGTGTGTGTGTGTGTGTGTGTGTGTGTGTGTGTTGTTTTGTGTGTGTGTGTTCTGCAAAAATGGCATGTACAAAAACAGCATGTATAAAGGGCACTTTGGGCTTCAAAAACGTGGTATACAGAGGACATTTTGCACCGAAAAAAACAACAGCCAAAAAACGGCATAGATAAAGGACACTTTGTACTTCATAACCTTCGAAATGCAACCAAGTCTTTTCTTGTTGTCCCCGATTTCGATCCTACAACCATCACCACTTCTTCCACTGTGAGGACGCACTTTTATTGGTGAACCATTTCGCTTGACTTCAGCGCACCATCGTAGAAAAATGGCACGTCCCAGAAACTCCCCCGAGCAGTCCCCCTCCCCTCCCCTCTCTTCCCTTCTAAATAAAAATAAAAAATAAAAAATAAAAAAGAGAGAAGAAAAAAAGCTGGGGGGCAAGCTAGTGTACGCTGACGATATTGAACAAATTAATTTATTTATTACAGAGCCATCATATTTTTGCCTAAAAACGAAAAGCGGTCGAGGCTAGGCATACTGCTGTTGGTAATGGTAGTGGTGTTATATTATTTAAAAAAATCTTTGTTGATTGGCTGGCTTTTATACTAATTTTGCATTCATTTATCTGTTTTAGGAGAGAAGTGCAATTTTTTTGCGCAATCGAAAAGGAGTATGTTAATAAAAATGACATCAACAAAGAAATCTCTATGCATCAAACCGACTCCCTATCACCCATCCCAAATCATCTTTTTTTTTTCTTTCTTTCTTTTTTGTATCCTCTCTGTTAATTTGTTCTCACTGATGACTAACTTTCTCTAACTCCCACTCCAAAGAGCAACAACAAAAGAACCGCTAGAACGAGGGAATCAGAAATCAGCTCAGAGTTCTTCCCCCTTCCCTTGATCCGACCGCAAAAAGCAAGGCGGACGCGTGCCTTTTTGTGAGTGCGGTTTGCCTTCTCCGCCACAGGATCGATAAGCGCCACTAGCCACAGAGGCTTAGGGCTAGCCTTGGCTGTGTTTGGTTTAATGCGTGTCTCTCTCTCTCTCTCTCTCTCTCTCTCTCTCTCTCTCTCTCTCTCTCTCCTCTCTCTCTCTCTCTCTCTCTCTCTCTCTCTCTCTCTCTCTTGGTTGCGAATACTTGAGTATCACCCTATGTGGATGTCCAGAGATCCGCTCTGCAAACATGTGTGTTTATGTGGACATTGCAATGACTATATAATTATGGGTAGAGATTGCATTAGCCCATTGCAGATTTAGCTGAAGATGTCACTGAATGTATATTAATTTTGGGGGTTCTGTGAGTCTCTTGTTCCCCCGTTGAAAGGGGCTGTTGGCCTATTTAATTAAACATGTCAGTGTCAGTGTCAGCGTCTGTCTGTCTGTCTGTCTGTCTGTCTCTGTCTCTCTGTCTCTCTGTCTCTCTGTCTGTCTGTCTCTCTGTCTGTCTATCTATCTCTGTCTGTCTGTCTATCTATCTGTCTGTCTGTCTCTCTGTCTGTCCCTCTGTCTCTGTCTCTCTGTCTCTCTCTGTCTCTCTCTGTCTCTCTCTCTCTCTCTGTCTCTGTCTCTGTCTCTGTCTCTGTCTCTCTCTCTCTCTCTCTCTCTCTCTCTCTCTCTCTCTCTCTCTCTCTCTCTCTCTCTCTCTCTCTCTCTCTCTCTCTCTCTCTCTCTCTCTGTATATTATGTGTGCAGAGTCCCCCATCTCCCTCCTTCCTACCTCCACC
>JABMCL010001218.1:107500-117500 GCA_018857735.1 Alviniconcha marisindica | reverse complement strand
TTCTGTTTTGTGTTCCTCTCTCTCTCTCTCTCTCTCTCTCTCTCTCTCTCTCTCTCTGTGTCTCTCTCTCTCTCTCTCTCATGGGGAAAAACCGTGGACTTCTTTTTGTTTGACATTTTCCTCATTTTTTTCATCTCAAGTCTTTTTTCTTGCGAACTCTCTTTGGCATTTTCGCCTGATTAGGACAGCGGACTGAAGCGGACAGTAGAGAGGGTTTGCACGTGCAACACACAATAAAGCCTGTCTCTGCTTCTGGCGTTGCCTGTTAGCAAGAACCAACCTCCACATCTCCATGAGCTTACGCATCTCTGCTCCGACAAAGGGTCCGTGTCAGATAGCCGTTGATGTTGTTGTCGTCTTCGTTTTCTTCGTGCAAGAATACAATGAAAAAAAATATTATTATTTTTAGAACACAGACACTGTATAAATCACATATGCGATGTTTTCTGTAGGCTACACATGTGTAAAACTGTTGTCACGTCTTGTATGTCGAGAGTGCGGCATGAATATGAATGCTCTCCCCACTATGCATCATTCCGGTTGTATTTTTATTTGACATGTGGCAATTTTAAGACCGGTTGAATTCAAATGAATTGAACTTTCTCCTGCGTATCGTGTACATGAATTGCAAAATATTTTAAACCTACAAAATGCTTGCGCGTGCATACACGCCTCTCTCTCTCTCTCTCTCTCTCTCTCTCTCTCTCTCTCTCTCTCTTTTCTCTCTCTCTCTCTCTCTCTCTCTCTCCACACACACACACACACACACATACACACGCACGCGCGCGCGCACGCACACACACACACACACACACACACACACACATGTATGGCGGCGGGGAAGTGGGTAGGGCACCACCACCAACCTTAACAACGAACCCGGAAGACGCCCACAAACGAAACCCGGAATAAAAAAGACCCCCCCACCCACCACACACACACACACCCACCCCCCCCCGCCCCCCCCACACACACACACACACACACACACACACGAAATAAAAATTTAAATAAAATAAAATAAAAATCCCTCGGCACGTGAATCACGGACACAGCGGTCAAAGAGCGTGTAACTTGTGCAGCAATTAATCACCCAGCGCTGGCCGGGGCCTGGCCCCGCGGGTAGAGAGAGAGAGGCCTCTGTCTGAAGGGCCCAGGGTGCGGGGTTCAAACCCCGGAAGCCGTGACTCAGGGCGGGGGCGCGTGACTAGCCGTCGGCCGCTTGCAAGGAATAACACTCTGGGCCAAGGGGTCGCCTCGCAAAGAAGGAGGACCCGCAGCCAGCCGCTGACATAAATAAACACTTCTGGAAGCAGGGGATGCCCGGAGAGGCAGGCACTTTCTGGGCAGGCTGAGAGAAGAGGGAGAGAGCGTGAAGGCAGAGCAGTTGCTAAGGTGTGTGTGTGTGGGCAGGGGGCGTGGTGGGGGAGGGGACTGTGGTCAGGTTTTTTGTCGTGGTTTCGTTTTAATCCAGTAGAATTTCTCTCTCTCTCTCTCTCTCTCTCTCTCTCTCTCTCTCTCTCTCTCTCTCTCTCTCTCTCTGGTTTAACCAGTACAATCTCTCTCTCTCTCTCTCTCTCTCTCTCTCTCTCTCTCTCTCTCTCTCTCTCTCTCTCTCTCTCCTCTCTCTCTCTCTCTCTCTCTCCTCTCTCTCTCTCTCTCTCGTTTTCAGTACATCTCTCTCTCTCTCTCTCTCTCTCTCTCTCTCTCTCTCTCTCTCTCTCTCTCTCCTCTCTCTCTCTCTCTCTCTCTCTCTCTCTAATCCATTAGTACTTCAAGGACTAGGTCACGAGTTTGTTTTCCGCCTTTTTTAAATCCATTAGGAGCTTAGCAAGACTAGATCAGTTTTGTTTGTTGTTGTTCTTGTTGTTTGTTTGGTTGGTTGTTGTTGTTGTTGTTTTTAATCCATTAGCTTAGCAAGGACTAGGTCTCTTTCTGTTCTTTCTCATGTCATTCAATAAAACGTAATCACAACACGTGTGAAAGATATCTGTCTCTAAAAGCACCGACAGTCGCACCTACCACCCCCCACCACCTTTATATATATATATATATATATATATATATATATATATATATATATATATATATATATATATATATATATATATAATAGTAGATAGATATTATCTCATACATTTTTAATTTAGCACGTGTACTGTTATTAACAGTTCTAAGTTTTCTTTTGGTCTACTTGCTGATGAAAGCAAACCCGAAGTTGGGTTGCCGTTTGTATATTTGCTTATACACATTAGAATCAACACACAAGGGAGTTAATTAGCGCTCGAATGACGTCACACAAGTACAACAACAAAGGCCTGAGTCGCCTACGGTAACTCTCACCTGGCATGCGTGTAAATACCAGGTACATAAACTTCACCAGAGGTACATCCTCTTCTTTCTTTTTTATACACATTAGATTCTTAATTCCGCTGAGGAAAGTAATCCTAACGCCATCAACCACGACGATAACACCACTACAACCTACGACGACGATACTGATTAGTAATAATAATAATAATGATAATGTTATTGTCAGCTTCATCACTATTGTCAGCTTCATTCGCCCTGATATAACCGCAATGGCTGACTGGGCGTAAAACACCAAGTTACTTTCTTGTCAGCTTCATGATATTCCTAACTCGTGACTTTGAGTAGAGAATTGCCTCTAACAACGGTATTATGGGCGAGTGTTCCGCTTCTGGAGTGGCATTTTCCTGAGAAACAGGCGACCGAAGAGAGAAGCTTAAGGATGGGACAGAGGAGTTTTACGGTCACACCAGAAAGTTTGTCGAAAGGCCGGACACATCATGAGTTTCAGTCAGGAATGTGGCAGGTCAATATAAAGGGTCGGACAGAAAAAGCTTGACGATAGGTCGGACACATGATGAATTTCAGTCAGGAATGTGGCAGGTCAATATAAAGGGTCGGACAGAAAAAGTTTGACGAGAGGTCGGACACATGATGAATTTCAGTCAGGAATGTGGCAGGTGAATATAAAGGGTCGGACAGAAAAAGTTTGACGAGAGGTCGGACACATGATGAATTTCAGTCAGGAATGTGGCAGGTGAATATAAAAGGTCGGAAAGAAAAAGTTTGACGAGAGGTCGGACAGATAGGCTTCAGTCAGGAGTGGGCCAGGTGAGTTTGAAGGGTCGGACTGGAAAGTTTGACGAGAGGTCGGACAGACGAGTTTCAGTCGGGAACGGGCCCGTTCGGACAGATTATGAGTTTCAGTCAGGAGGGTGGCAGATGAGTTTGAAGGGTCGGACCGGAAAGTTTGACGAGAGGTCGGACAGATGAGTTTTAGTCAGGAATGGGGCAGGTGAGTTTGAACGGTCGGATCCAAATGTTTGACGAGATGTCGCGGGACAGAAGAGTGTGAGGATCGGGACAATGAAGTGTGAGCGTCGCGGGCAAAAATATCTGCGGGATTCGCGGGACAGCGACGTTTGTCGTTTAGTGGTCTTGGAGGTCTGGGATAGTCATGTTTGAAGAGTGGGACAGAGAAATTCAAGGAGCTCGACACATACGTTTGATGGCGGAGCAAGGAACAAGTGATCGGACAGAGCTGTTTGAGGGGTGGAGACAGACCAGTGTGAGGGTGGGACAGAGCAGTTTGTGGTGTGGAACAGAGAAGCTTCAGGGGTGGGACAGTGATGTTAGCCAGATGGGACAGGCTTAGACGTTTGAGGTGTGGGACAGAGATGTTTGAGGTGTGTGACAATGAACTGTGACGGATGGGACGGAGAAGTTTGAGTAGCTGGGTACAAACGTTCGAGGGGTCGGACAAAAAAGAAGAAGAGATCAGACAGAGAAGTTGGAGCAGCAGCAATGGAGGGGGTGGCGTGGGGCGTCTGGGGATGGGTGGGGGGGGGGGGGGGGGGGGGGGGCAATCGCATACAGATTCCCGGGCCCTATGGTCCCGGGTCCCATACCCTAAAGATCCTTGCCCCGACCCCTCCGTGGTTAGGGGAGGAGGAGGGTCAGACCTCATCTGCATGCTAAAACATCTCCCATCGAGTAAGGGTATGCCCCCCTCTCCCCTCCCTCCCCTCCCTCCCATCCCCACCTCAGTAAAGGTCGCGGTTCCACTCCCCCCTCCCCCTCCCCCAGCCCCACTTCCCCCGCCCCCCTTTTCAGCGTGGAAAACGGTCCTGCTGGCTAATTACTCCCGAGTTAATTGCTAATTTTCTCCCTTCTGTTGACGCTTCGGCCGCTGGATGTATTGGGGCAAAATAACGTAAAAATTATAGATGGCTTCTTTCTGAGGGCCCCGCGCTGCCGTAACAGCGGGTGCTGGAGCCAAATATTGGCCTACGTGATTCCAGAGAGATGAAGATGGGTTTTACGGTTTGGTTTGTTACCATGGTGAAATGGGAGGCTTGACCCTCGGGTTGCCAGTGTGACCACAAACACTACGCGGCTCGCATTCGAAATTGGGGAATCGTTTTTCGCTGGTTGGTTTTATTTCTGTCTGCGTCGTGATTTTTCTCTCTCTTCCCCCCCCCCCCCCTCCCGCCCTCTCTGTCTCTCTGTCTCTGTCTGTCTTTGTCTGTCTGTGTCTGTCTGTCTCTCTCTGTCTGTCTGTCTGTCTGTCTGTCTGTCTGTCTGTCTGTCTGTCTGTCTCTCTCTCTCTCTCTCTCTCTCTCTCTCTCTCTCTCTCTCTCTCTCTCTCTCTCTCTCTCTCTCTCTCTCTCTCTCTTTCTGTGTCTCTCTCTGTCTCGTCTCTCTCTCTGTTACAAAACAAACGCATCTCTCTCTCTCTCTCTCTCTCTCTCTCTCTCTCTCTCTCTCTCTCTCTCTCTCTCTCTCTCTCTCTCTCTCTCTCTCTCTCTCTCTCTCTCTCTCGCTCAGAACGTTTTATTCTTCTTCTCCTTTTCTTTCTGTTACTTCCAAAAATATATATTACTCTCTCTCTCTCTCTCTCTCTCTCTCTCTCTCTCTCTCTCTCTCTCTCTCTCTCTCTCTCTCTCTCTCTCTCTCTCTGACCCCCTCCCCGCCTTTAGTTCTTTTTCTTGCTTTCGTGAGTTCACATTATACACGTCAGTTTCGTGCTTGCATTCTCAGTTCTCAGTCCACTGAAATGTCTCCACCAAATGAAAGCTGAGTAGATCAAAATAACTGCGTTCCTATCGTCGTTTGTTACTGTTTTATCTGTCTGTTCGTTACCTCATAAAGGTACTTTCAGTGAATATATTCTGCAGGTTTTCTGTTGTCTGACTATAGAATAAGCGTCCTTTTTAAATATGTTGTGTGTTTATTTATTTATTTATTTTACGAATACGGATGATTTATTCATTTAGGCCATTGCCTTTCATGAAGGGGTACAGATGGATGACCTACCACCTCACAGTACATACTATAATTATACCTATGAACAAGAAAACCATCAAACTAACGACGATGCAATTGACTAGGTACAGACAATGACAATGTGATTTAATTATGAACTTGAAATGCTACGAAACTTAACGGCTTAGTAAAAAATACACTGACAAATTTCTCACAATATTTTCATTGATGGATGCCAGCAGCAGGCTCAATCGAAAAAGACTTGGAAATTTGTAGAATTTTAACGGAATAAATTGCGCTCTTAAGGTTCTTAGCACAGGGCAACATAGAACAAAATGTAATTCAGTTTCTTGTGCTACTCTACATAATGGACAAATCAGGTCTTTATCAGTATGTCTTTTGTATCGGTAATGATGTACAAAAATGTCTGAAATACCCAATCGAAACTTTGTCATTATGAATTTCAAATGCCTATCACTATTCATTTTCAGATACGTTTTTAAATCATGAATGGTGCAAAATGTCCTATAAACATTAAATCTATCATTAGTCTCAACATGATAATGCCATTCTTGCCATCGACAAAAAACATAAAAACTGGTTCATTTCTTCCACACCTTGATTCAACCATACAAAACCAAATCCACATTGATACAACTTACAACGAACATTTGAGGCCCAATTTCTTTTACTGCGTCCATCTAATACATATGCAACATCCTATATGCTTTGCTTGGTAATTTGGAAGCCTCCATTCTCGTTAATTTCAAACAGTAACGTATGCATCTTACTGCAGAGTTCACAAATAATGGATACCTATTCGTTTCGCCATAGACAAGGCCATTTGGTCTTCGAATCTCAACTCCTAAAAACTTTTTTCAGCGCAAATAAATGTCCTTTCTCGCAATGAACAGCTGTTGTCTTTCTGTCTCTGTCTCTGTCTCTGTCTCTGTCTGTCTGTCTGTCTGTCTGTCTGTCTGTCTGTCTCTGTCTGTCTGTCTGTCTCTCTCTCTCTCTCTCTCTCTCTCTCTCTCTCTCTCTCTCTCTCTCTCTCTCTCTCTCTCTCTCTCTCTCTCTCTCTCTCTCTCTCTCTACGTGCCAAGGCCAAGGCTTGACTTATTTAAAACTAGCATAACCTTCGCTGGAGCGTCCCTCTGGAACTCCCTGCCTCAAAATATAAAATCATGTATTTCTGTTCCTCATTTCAAACGTAATCTGCACAGATATAAGTCTGAGAATAACCTTTCGTCAAATTTGGACGGATTTGTTTGAATCACACGTTTGCCTAAACATTGGAGTGTTGTATATATGTATTCCCATGAATTTTCTTTTAATTCTGATGTTTCTGCTCATTTGTAGGTACTGTGAAACTGCATTAATCAATTGCTTAATCGTGCTTATAATATTTGTTTGTGGTATTGTCGTGTTTATTTGTGTTTGCAGTTTAGCAAGTATTGGCTGTTAGATAGGTCCAAATGGACCTAACACTACTATCCTTGAGTATTAAAGTTTTCGAGTTCGAGTTCGTGTTCGAGTTCTCCCTCTCTCTCTCTCTCTTTTTTCTCCTCTCTCTCTCTTTCACCGTCTCTACCCCTCTCTCCCATCCCTTCTCTCCAGTTCCTTTCAGTCAGTATATGGCTGCAGACAGGTAGTAGTTACTTCCGGATCTTCTTTCTTTTTTCTTTTCTTTTTTTTCTTCTTCTGGGCTCGCTTTCTTTCTTCTGTTTTGTGTGTTGTTCTTTTTCTGTTCACTGTTACTTTAAAAGATTATTGTTAGAATACGTCATTATACCTGCATTACAATAAACAAATATCCTACAGTGCATGTATTCACTGAATTAAAAAAAAAAAATCACTGTTTCCAAAGCAGACAATAGAGAAGATACATCTTCGCATCCAATAAACTGGGCATACTTTTAACAATCAAACAAACAAAAAACAAAAAAACAAAAACAAAAAGGTGCACGCCCTCGCACTGACTCACGTACGCCTGTTCTCATTATATATTCAAACATTGCTGCATGCACGAGCATTCAAGCACCAGCCCCGCCCATTCACACTCAAACCATCAGACAGACACAAGACAGAAACAGTTAAAAGTGACCTGAAACAACTGCGGATAAAAATGCATAAAACGTCAGCATTTACATCAGTCAATTTTCCAACGATCTTAGTTTTGCAAAGCAAAATACTCTTAGCAGTTATTTCTCGTGGGTAAAATTCCTGTTTGTGCTAAAAATCAAAGACAGTAGATGTCTTTGCTGACCCAAAAAGGATGTACCTCGGGGGAGTTCATGTGGAGTTCATGTGCCTTGTATTTACTCGAATGTGAGGTGAGAGTTATCGTAGGCGATTCAGGTCTTTGTTGTTGTGTTTGTGTGACGTCTTTCGATCGCTAATTAACTCCCTTGTGTTTTGATTCTGCACAGCGCTCTGGGACTCGTTCTGTTTGACATTGTCTTTGCTCACATTCGGCACCTTTTCTAGAACGGTTCGTAGATATCGGTACTCGGTGACTCTTTCCACAGTAAAAGTTCCAAACCATGGGAGGAACCTTTTCTGAAATCAGTTAACATTTTCTTTGGATCCTTTTCGCATTTGAATAAAGAAAATCATACATCACGCATCGGAAATAGATGTATTCCTCTCTCTCTCTCTCTCTCTCTCTCTCTCTCTCTCTCTCTCTCTCTCTCTCTCTCTCTCTCTCTCTCTCTCTCTCTCTCTCTCCCTCTCTCTCTCTCTCTCCCTCTCTCTCTCTCTCTCTCTCTCTCTCTCTCTCTCTCTCTTCTCTCTCTCTCTCTCTTTTGAGTGCTGGATGAAAAAAAGAAAAGTTATTGTACTTATTCCTTTACCCACGTTAATAAAAAATTCGTTCGTTTTGTTCGTTTGTTCGTTCTCTCTCTCTCTCTCTCTCTTCTCTCTCTCTCTCTCTCTCTCTCTCTCTCTCTCTCTCTCTCTCTCTCTCTCTCTCTCTCTCTCTTTTTTTGCCCGAGTGCTGGATGAAGAAAAGAAAAAAAGTATATTGTACTTATTCCTTTACCCACGTTAATAAAAAAAATCGTTCGTTCGTTCGCTCTCTCTCTTTCTCTCTCTCTTTCTCTCTCTCTCTCTCTCTCTCTCTCTCTCTCTGTTCTCTCTCTCTCTCTCTCTCTCTCCCCCCCCCCTCCTCTTTCATTTACCTTCTTTCTTTCTGTGTTTCTGTTGTGTGTTTTTTATCATTGGCACAGTGGCAGTAAAAATAAATATATATTTCTTTTCTTTCCTTGCTCTTCCCCCCCCCCCCCCCCCAGGCCTCCTTTTTATTTTTGATTTCTTCTTCTTCTAAGATTCTTCTTCTTCTTCTTTGTTGTTGTTGTTGTTGTTGTTGTGGTGGTTTTTTTTCTTCTTTTTCTTTTTCTTAATTTAAATCTCTCCTCCTCCTCCTCCTTCTTCTTCTTCTTCTTTTGAAAAATATTGCTCCAAATTGCTAGTATTTTTCATTCTTTCTTTTGATCTGTCCGTTAACCTATCTGTGTCTTTCTTTCTTTCATTCCTTCTTTCTTTCTTTCTTTCTTTCTTTCATTCATTTCTTCTGTCTTTCATTCCTTCTTTCTTTCTTTCTTTCTTTCTTTCTTTTAAAAGCTGTCCGTTAATCTGTCTGTGTCTGTTTTTCTTTCTTTCTTTCTTTCTTTCTTTCTTTCTTTCTTTCTTTCTTTTCTTTCTTTCTTTTTTCTTTCTTTTTTCTTTCTTTTCTTTCTTTCTTTTCTTTCTTTCTTTCTTTTTCTTTCTTTCTTTCTTTTCTGTTTCCTTCTTCCTCGTCAACGTTTCTCTTTTATCTTTCAAAGACAAAGTGTTCCTCAATGAACTCCAACCCCGCCCTCGAGTGCCCC
This sequence comes from Alviniconcha marisindica, assembly GCA_018857735.1. Classification (NCBI taxonomy): domain Eukaryota; kingdom Metazoa; phylum Mollusca; class Gastropoda; family Provannidae; genus Alviniconcha; species Alviniconcha marisindica. The sequence goes on along the minus strand of JABMCL010001218.1, from coordinate 108,336 downwards.
AGCGCCGCTATCGCCATATCTGTCTGCGGACAGCCGCCGACGGTTCGTTACCCTCCCCATCGCTTTTATTTCATCTGATCAATTATTCCGCTCATTTCCCGTCCTCCTTCCTTCCTTCCTTCCGTCCTTCCTTCAACTCCTGACCGCACTTGCCATCGGTGTTTATCTTTTTCCCTCCCGCCATCTGTGCCAGGCGAAATGAATTCTTCACCTCAGTCACGGCTTTGAAGAAGAGGAGCTGAAGAAAATTATTCCAAAAAAACAAAAACTCGATTCCACTCTAAAATTGGAAAGGGGGCTGGTAGTTTGGAGCTTGCTTCCCTGTGCGATTATTGTCCGGTGGGTTCTGGTTTGGTAAATGAGCACTTTAACTTCTTGTTCGTTAAATCACATTTAATGTTCACGCTTGGGCGAGCTGATCAGAGCGATTGTTTCCAAGTGGAATCATTTCCAACGTCTTGGAGAGGGTGACAAATGGGTGTTGGTACTCGAGGCGACAGCAAGCGATTTATTGTGCAAACAACTTCGCGGCGCTCAAACTGATCTCGCAGTTCTTGGCGGCATAGAGGGGCAAGCATTCCCTAGACCAGGGCCAGATAGAGGTCTGTACACTCCTAAACAGGCAGGAGACACACAGAGCAAAGCTGCATATCATGATGGTGGTGGTGGTGGTGGTGGTGGTGGTGGTGGTGGTGGTGGTAATGATGATGATGACGAAGATGATAATGATGATGGTGGAGTGATGACAACGACGATGACGGTGGTGGTGTTAATGATGACGGTAGTGGCGATGGTGGTGGAGATGATGACGGTATGGTGGTAATGATGATGATTAT
>JABMCL010001218.1:5000-102500 GCA_018857735.1 Alviniconcha marisindica | reverse complement strand
TACGGAGCGCTAGGAATCTTGGGATAGCTCTTCGGCCGCGCGGTGCACGAAGGGACCGATTGAGGTGCTAAGCATGTGATGGACGTTTGTGATAGCGTCGTGGTGGTCGTCGTCGTCGTCGTGGTTGTGGTTAGTGGCCGTGGTGGCGTTTATTGTTAGTTAAAAAAAATAAATCAAATGCATATAAAAAATCTCTCTCTCTCTCTCTCTCTCTCTCTCTCTCTCTCTCTCTCTCTCTCTCTCGTCTCTCTCCGCCTCTGTGTGTGTGTCTCTGTCTCCTTTGGGTGTGTGTGTCTCTCTCTCCTCTGTGTGTGTGTCTCTCTCTCCTCTGTATGTGTGTCTCTCTCTCTCCTCTGTGTGTGCGTCTCTCTCTCCTCTGTGTCTCTCTGTCTCTGTCTCTCTCTCCTCTGTGTGCGTCTCTCTCTCTTTCCTCTGTCACTGCGTGTCTAGTCTCTCTCTCTCTCCTCTGTGTGGTGTGTGTGTGTGTGTGTGTGTGAGAGAGAGAGAGAGAGAGAGAGAGAGAGAGAGAGAGAGAGAGAGAGAGAGGAGAGAGAGAGAGAGAGAGAGGTCATTCCACGCTGAGGAGCCGAAGAGAGAAAAGATGCGGGAACCAGCAGTGACTGAAAGTCTGGTAGGAGTAATCTGGAGACCGCTGAGAGTATCAGAATTATCATCATCATCTTCGTATTAATACAAATGTAATGGCCAGTTCACTGAGATGTCATGTACACAGCCACATAGCTACAGCTTCCATTCGTAAACCGATATTCAGTTACGAACCGTTGCCAGAAAGACTAACTGGGAGAGAGAAAAAAATGGAGAAAGAAAAAATCCCCCCCCCCTCCCCCCAACCCCCACCTCTGCGCCGCGCTTCTCCCGCCCCCGCCCCCACCTTCTTCTTCTTTTTTTCTTCTTCTTTTTTTCTCTTTCTTTTTTCATTATCCTCCGCCGATCAGTTATTTCCTACTGCTAGCGGCAAGAAGGTTACGGTTTCGCATCGGTGTGCTTCTGTGGTTTCCCGCGGTCACGAACAAAGTCCATTATCGGCGAAGAAGACCAGTCAGGGGGGTAAAAAGGCCGGACTTTTTCATGACCGCTGACCTCAATACCACGGCTGACCGGATCATTTTCCTCCGCCGTCTCGCATGCTCCAAAAGCGAGCGCGTGAAGACGGTCAGCATCACAATTATAAAAGTAATCAGAGAGTTTGAAACGTGATGAGGCCTTGGCCTTGACCTAACGGTAAAGCGTTAGGCTGGTGTGCAGAAGGACCTCGCTTTGATTCCGCTCTCATCTCTCTTCAAAGTTGTGGTCTGTAAAGCGTTAGGCTGGTGTGCAGAAGGACCTCGCTTTGATTCCGCTCTCATCTCTCTTCAAAGTTGTGGTCTGTAAAGCGTTAGCTGGTGTGCAGAAGGACCTCGCTTTGATTCCGCTCTCATCTCTCTTCAAAGTTGTGGTCTGTAAAGCGTTAGGCTGGTGTGCAGAAGGACCTCGCTTTGATTCCGCTCTCATCTCTCTTCAAAGTTGTGGTCTGTAAGCGTTAGGCTGGTGTGCAGAAGGACCTCGCTTTGATTCCGCTCTCATCTCTCTTCAAGTGTGCACGCAGAGGACCTCGCTTTGATTCCGCTCTCATCTCTCTTCAAAGTTGTGGTCTGTAAAGCGTTAGGCTGGTGTGCAGAAGGACCTCGCTTTGATTCCGCTCTCATCTCTCTTCAAAGTTGTGGTCTGTAAAGCGTTAGGCTGGTGTGCAGAAGGACCTCGCGATTCGCTTCATCTCTCTTCAAGTTGTGGTCTGTAAAGCGTTAGCTGGTGTGCAGAAGGACCTCGCTTTGATTCCGCTCTCATCTCTCTTCAAGTTGGGTCTGTAAGCGTTAGCTGGTGTGCAGAAGGACCTCGCTTCGACTCAATGATTCCGCTCTCATCTCTCTTCAAAGTTGTGGTCTGTAAAGCGTTAGCTGTGCAGAAGGACCTCGCTTTTTTGATTCCGCTCTCATCTCTCTTCAAAGTTGTGGTCTGTAAAGCGTTGGCTGGTGTGCAGAAGGACCTCGCTTTTTTGATTCCGCTCTCATCTCTCTTCAAAGTTGTGGTCTGTAAAGCGTTAGGCTGGTGTGCAGAAGGACCTCGCTTTGATTCCGCTCTCATCTCTCTTCAAAGTTGTGGTCTGTAAAGCGTTGGCTGGTGTGCAGAAGGACCTCGCTTTTTTGATTCCGCTCTCATCTCTCTTCAAAGTTGTGGTCTGTAAAGCGTTGGCTGGTGTGCAGAAGGACCTCGCTTTTTTGATTCCGCTCTCATCTCTCTTCAAAGTTGTGGTCTGTAAAGCGTTAGGCTGGTGTGCAGAAGGACCTCGCTTTGATTCCGCTCTCATCTCTCTTCAAAGTTGTGGTCTGTAAAGCGTTGGCTGGTGTGCAGATGGACCTCGCTTTTTTGATTCCGCTCTCATCTCTCTTCAAAGTTGTGGTCTGTAAAGCGTTAGGCTGGTGTGCAGAAGGACCTCGCTTTGATTCCGCTCTCATCTCTCTTCAAAGGTCTGTAAAGCGTTAGGCTGGTGTGCAGAAGGACCTCGCTTTGATTCCGCTCTCATCTCTCTTCAAAGTTGTGGTCTGTAAAGCGTTGGCTGGTGTGCAGAAGGACCTCGCTTCGACTCAGTGATTCCGCTCTCATCTCCGGCTCCTCAAAAGGCGTGGTCTTTCACAGTGCTGACCGGCACTGTCTCATTGCGACTTTCAGTGTCCTTCACGGTTAATAAAACATTATAATAGCTCTCATCTTTGCCCATCATAATGCAGAATTATTTTGGTGGCGACAGTGCAGCAGTTTGGGTATATTGTCTCCCTCTTTCCCCACCTCCTAGGACCAGTCAGTGCAAGCCGGTGTGATTCGGAATTATTATGCCCATAGATACTCTACATTTTCCTTGCAGTCTTTGATCTTTTGAGACAACTTTCTGTTAGAAGTAAGTGTGATATTCCATGACACCTTGAAGTTCCGACTGAGGCGATTCGGCCGGTGTGAAGTTGCTGAGGAAAACGATTGAAGAAAAAAATCCTGGTCAGCATAGACTCCAACACACACACACACACACACACACACACACACACACACACAAGCACGCGCGCTCTCGAGCATACACACACATGCACTGAATGCGCGTACACCGCGCATACGCAACAGCAACCAAGAAGGGGAAAAAGACTGAAATCCCATTGAATACTGTATCCACGCTTTAATCAGCAAACCTTGGGGTCATAACTGTGAACAAATTAAAGGAATGCGTCAACACAGCTATTGCACAATGTAACTTAAAATCACACACACAATGAGCGCGCACAGGAGTTCACTAAGAAGAACTCTGGTAGAAAACATGGCCTCAATAACTAATTTAAACTATGAAGAAACGACCTTTTGGGTCACACTGATTAATTTTGTCTCCCGAGAGTTTTGAGATAGCGTCTGCCCGAGTGCGAAAGCTGATGTAAGGGAACTAACTCCTGTCAAATCTTTCAAACAGCGGAACACAGAAGAGATACCCTCCCTTTATAACAACGCCTTAACCGCATCAAAATCACTAGTTCAGCGAAAACAATCGGAAATTATTGATGCATTGAGCTTTTGCGGGAGCTTGAACGTATGCACACACACACACCACACACACGCACGCACATACCACACACACGCACGCACACACACCACACACACACACACAGATGCACACACTATGTACAAATGGTCACTGTAACTCCCATCCTGCTTTCTCTATGAGCCGTTTCACAGCCTACATCTAAAGCAGTACAGCAAATACAGTCTTTTCAACATAACAGTTAATGTTTACTGTACATTTTCAATCATTTAAAAAAAAAAAAATGTATGCCATGTACAATCAACAAACAAGGGAACAAACACAAACACGACAAAGACCTGAGTTGCCTACCGTAAACTCTCTTTGGCATACAAGTAAATACAAGGAACATAAACGTCACCAGGATGTACATCTTTGGTAACTCTCAACTGGCATGCGAGTAAATAAAAGATACACAAACTCTACCAGGATGTACATCTGGTGGAGTTTATGTACCTTGTATTTACTTGCATGCCAGGTGAGAGTTACTGTAGGTGACTCATGTCTTTGTTGCTGTTTGTGTGATGTCTTTCAAGTGCGGATTAACTCCCTTGTTTGTTGATTCGGCACAGGCACTCTGGGCCTCGTTCTGTTTCAGATTATGCCATGTAAAGTTTGGTGTTTCTCATTTGATTCCCATTTAATCTGGGCCTTTTTGTTAAATCAGTTCAAAAAACAAACAAAAATGACATAAAATCAAAATGAATGGCTGAATAAATCAGTTGATCAAACCAGTCAGTGAATCAGTTAACAAATCAAATCAGCCAATCAATCACAGTAAAACTGTTTGGGTAACTTGCCAACTTCAGTTCAAGTTAAACTAGGATGCTGACATTACTGTATATAATACATGTACAACAAATGGCACTCCACTGTGCAGAGTTTTTTCTCACACACAGGGATGGGGGAAGGTTCAACAAATCATCCTACACCTGCACCCGTTTTCTTCCTCTTCTTTCTTTTTCTTCTTCTTCTTTTTTTCTTCTTCTTCTAGTGGAAATCACCTTGTGTACATCAATTCCATTCTTTTAGGCCAAGGATGAATCTACAGTGGTACAGCCAGCTGAGAGGACTGTGGACAAACGTTCAGCCATAGAACCACACCAATCACACTCTCACCCAACCATACAGACCGTACCAATTACACAGAACCACACCAATCACACTCCTCACCCAACCATACAGACCGTACCAATTACACAGAGCCACACCAATCACATTCCTCACCCAACCATACAGACCATACCAATTACACAGAGCCACACCAATCACATTCCTCACCCAACCATACAGACCATACCAATTACACAGAGCCACACCAATCACATTCCTCACCAAAGAGCCACACCAGTCATGTTCCTTACCCAACCATACAGACCTTAGGCTTACCAATCACATAGCCACACCAATCACATTCCTCACCATAGAGCCACACCAGTCATGTTCCTTACCCAACCTTACCAATCACATAGCCACACCAATCACATTCCTCACCATAGAGCCACACCAGTCATGTTCCTTACCCAACCTTACCAATCACATAGCCACACCAATCACATTCCTCACCATAGAGCCACATCAATCACATTTCTCACCATAGAGCCACACTAATCATGTTCCTCACCCAACCATACAGACCTTACCAATTCCATACAGCCACACCAATTACATTCCTCACCCAACCATACAGACCTACCAATTCCATACAGCCACACCAATTACATTCCTCACCCAGCCATACAGACCTTACCAATCACACAGAGCCACACCAATCACATTCCTCACCCAACAATACAGACTTACCAATAACATAGCACCACACAAGCTGCAAAGCTAACAACAAAGATGACTGCAGGGCTGAATACAACAAGAAGGACGAAGAAGAGAGCTGGAAGTAAGTAATCCACTATGAAGGAAGGGTAAAAATGGAAAGAAAAGAAAGATGGGACGAAATAATTCTTTATACAGAACCTTTCCTCCGCAAACAATAAAAAGTGGAATTCCACTATCTATAAGTCCGCAACAACAGTGCAAACTAAGGCATCAGCAGTGACAGCCAAAAATCAGGAACACGACAAATACACATCTGATTCTTCTTGTGCAGTGCAGCAGCAAATGTGTACCAGTGGTGCAGAACTGTGTTACCGCATCATGGAGCAATTCATGCTGCTGTCGTACAGAGGATCCACTGTTTCTAGTTTCGTTCCTTTACCCTCGTTACTGCCCTGAAGAGCATCTTCATTTCCTACATTCCTGACTTTACACTGTTCCCAACTTTACTGGCGTTACCGTTGGTGCTTCTGCGCCACCATTATGGAATCGCACCATTACACACTAAATCAAGGACTGTCTCATACCACCACCCTGACACACAGGTATGTGACCACAACTTGTAAGCAGAACACCAATGAGGCGTTTTGTGTATGCACAGTATTATTTACATCAAAATGACTTCCACATGAGCCAAAATGTGTGAAAAATAAACTTTGCAGGAGATGAAAGACTCGTAGATCTGTTGGTGAAGCTCTTTATCCAAAAGCAGTGCTCTTTATCCAACAATCAGTGCTCTTTATCCAACAATCAGTGCTCTTTATCCAAAATCAGTGCTCTTTATCAAACAATCAGTGCTCTTTATCCAACAATCAGTGTTTTTCTTTTTTTCAAACAATCAGTGCTCTTTATCCAACAATCAGTGCTCTTTATCCAACAATCAGTGCTCTTTTTCAAACAATCAGTGCTCTTTTTCAAACAATCAGTGCTCTTTATCCAACAATCAGTGCTCTTTTTCAAACAATCAGTGCTCTTTATCCAACAATCAGACACACTAATGAAGAATTGGTACTGGTGAGTAAAGGAGGAAGTGGGAAGTGAGTGATGGAGGTGATGAAGGGAGGGGGGGGGGGGATTAGGGCAGGATACAGGTGGTATGGTGGTTGTGGGGGGGGGGGGCAAGGGATAGTATGTGAGGGCTGGGGGGGGGGGGGGGGTTGATAGGTGGGCCCGGGGGTGCGAATGAGTGTTAATGAGCAGCTGAGATGAGTTACGGGGGTGTGTGTGTGTGTGGGGGGTGGGTGAGGGGGGGGGGGATGGTGAGAGTTGGGTGAGGGTGGATGGGATGAGTGATGATGTAGTAATATGTGTGCAAAGGGTTTTGTGGGGGTGGGGGAGTTGGGGTTTCTTGGTTATTTTGGGGGTGGGTAGTGGTGACCATTGGGAGAGTGGGGTGGGGGTAGGGGGGAGGGGTATGGGGGGGGGGGGGGGGAGGGGGTTTGAGTAAGGGGAAGCTGCAAATGGAGGGCAGCTGATGGGAGAGATAAGGGGGAGGTGAGGGGGGTGCTGGAGGGGGTGGGGGGGAGCAACTGATTTCTTCCTTCTGGGGTCAGACTGGAGGGGTGGGGAGGTGGGGAGGGAGGGGGGGAGGGGGGTGTAATGGGAGGTGAGGAGGTGTTGAGGCTGACTGTGGTAATGAGTGGAGGGTGGGTGCTGGGGAAGTGGAGTTGGGTGCACTGTGGTGGAGTTTTGTCAAACAAACCCTACTTTGCCACTCATTCCTGTTTCCACACAAGCTTCACACCTCACAACTTCACAGGAACGCTGGACCTTTCACACCTACATTGCATTCATCCATGAGCTACCTCTTTAACACACACACACACACACACACACCACACACACACACACACACACAAAGCACATGCACACACACACATACACGCAAAACACACACACACAACAACAACAACACGCACACGCACACACACACACACACACACACTGTAGTGAGCTACAACCTAGACCTGTCACATACATTCATAACAGTAATCTATGATTTACAGTTTTTACATACACACTGTTCCATACACAAATATATTGATCTCTCACCTTGACCTTTCCTACATAGACATATCATAGTTGTCACCCTGATCAATCTGTAAAACGAAACAAAGGAGGAAACTGAAAACATATGTACAAGACAAAAAAAAATTAAGACAATAAAACAAATGCATCATGTCTTACCATAGTAGAAAAGAGAACTTAACTGTACATTACCAGAAAAGCAAAATAAAAGCTGTTTGTGACATTCACTTTGTGATAAGCATGCAAATGCAGCACCTTAAAAAACAAACATATTCAGCGTTTGATTGCACTGAGGAAAACACCGGAACGGACATCAACACGTAACTTGTATTAACACAAAGAGTCCTAAACCTGAAGAGGTCACTTCACAATCACGCATACATGCACGCACATACATACATACACACATACATACACAACCACAGACACACACACACACACGTATATACACACACACACACACATACATACATACACACACACACAGACACACACACACACACACACACACACATACATGTATACACACACACACATACATGTATACACACACACACACATACATGTATACACACACACACAACACACACACACATATACACACACACACACACACATACATACACACACACACACCGCACACACACACACACACACACACACACACACACACACACACACACATACATACGTACATACACAGACACACAGACACACACACATATACACACACACACACACACACACACACACACACACACACACACACACACACACACACAAGGATGCATGAGATATGTAATACTGAAATCTTCACAGCAGTGGAGACCACCAGCATCAAACCCAGCTCCTCAAGATAAAGCTGCACTGCACCATCCGCTTTAAGCACATTCTGAATTGGACAAACTTTCCCAGTAAACCTGCTGGACCCGATCCAGAAGCGTTCTGATTATGGCCACTTACGGCCATTATAGCCAGCATGCAGCCAGAATTGGCCTGGATCATATATATGCCAGATCCAAATTCTTGCATCCGTTTCAGTTCCGTTTTTCCAAAGAAGGTAAGGATCAGACTGTGCAAAACTGACCCGGAAACAATCTGGATGGCCTTGTCAGGGTTTGGCCAAACACATCTGGTCTGGAAGCAAGCTAGGGTGCAGGAATCATCGGGCCCCATTTCTGGCAGAATGCAACCAGTCCACTACCAGTTTCCCACTTTTGGACTTGGTTCTATTCTTCCACAGACATCCTGGACAATATTGTGCAAAACCAGCCTGGATCCGATTTAGTTCTGGCTGACTGTGTCAGGTTTTGGCCAAACGGATCCAGTCTGCAAGCAAGCCGGTGTGCAAGAATCATCCGGCCCACTTCTGGCCAATGCTTCCATGCCAATCTGGACCAGATGCAAATCAGATCCGGCATGTTTACTGGGTTTGCTTCACGAATGTAGTTTGAGGTGTTTGGCGAACCTGGAAAGGTTTGGCAAACTTAGTTCATTCTTAAATGGGTGAACATTTACTTCACGAACCTGCTTTGGGCAGTGTGACAAACTGCTACAAAGCTATATTCAGGGTCCAAAACACTTCACCTGTCAATATATTTTAATCATCCCCTCACAGGCCAATTCAAGCTAACTACTGTATGATGGTAATAATCATTCTGGGTCCCAGAAGACAATGCTGCTCCTCCTACAAGTCAACAAACGGATCAATTCCCTCCAAAGCGAGTGAAACATCGACACTGTCATTCATTTTTTTTTTTTTTTCTTCCTAGTCCTTTCTTCCTCCTCCACAGGAGAGTTCTCTCTGCTCCCAACCAAACAGAGGCAAGGTTTGCCGAACTGGGTGAATAGTTCCTAGAGCATGCTCAGTGAAGCATTTTGGACCCCAAATACATCTTCACTGCTTTTCGCTGAACTGCCCAAGGCAGATTTGTGAAGTAAAAGTTTGCCCAATTAAGAATGAAAAAAGCTTGCCGATCATTTTTTTCAGGTTTGCCAAACACCCTGAACTTTTTTTTACAAAGCAAAAAATCATCCAATTATGAATGAACTTAACATCACACTGTATGGAAAACAGTCTACTGGTCACTGCGACACTGGAGCACCAGTGAAGAGGTACAGAGACTCTTTGAAAACGTCCCTCACCACTTGCCACATTGACCACCGTCAGCGGGCAATGCAAGCAGCTGATCGTGAGGTCTGGTAACACCCAGTCCACTAGGCCACCTCCTTCTTTGAAGACACCCAAAGGTGTACCTCTGGTGGTGTTTATGTACCTTGTATTTACACACATGCCAGGTGAGAGTTACCGTAGGCAATTCCAGTCTTTGTTGTTGTACTTGCGTTACGTATTTTGAGCGCTAATTAACTCCCTCGTGTGTTGGTTCTGACACCCAAAGGGTCAGCACAGAGTAAAAGAGTCCAAAGCAGAAGAACCCAGGCCCTTCAGCATCCAGCCCGGAGCAGACCTTCATCTGCAGCGGCTGTGGCAGAGCCTGTCTGTCTGTCCCGCATCTATAAGCCTCATCAGTCCCTAGCATGCCTGCAGCAGATGCGGACCTTCCGCTTCCTGAAGCTTTGTCCGCAAAGCCAAGTCAAGTAATCACCTACTGATGGAGACATCATTGCCTTTTCCTTGGAGAATAGGTTACATGGAAAATGTCAGCCTCCTCAGTTCAGCTGTCAATCTCCTTGGATCCTGTTTTGATCATCTTCGGCACTCTAATTCTAAAGTGACCATTTCATTGTTTGTCAATCCCCCATAGTCTTTTATTTTTTAATCTTATGTGGGTCAATGGTAAACAGGTGGGTCAATGGTAAACAGGTGGGTCAATGGTAAACAGATGGTGATGCTAAGTCATGCTGGTCAAAGAGCTCTAAACAGCGTCAAGCTGTCAGCACATCTATGCCCCAACAACTCAAATGGCCAAGTACCAAATATCAATGGTACCTACTGATGCTCTACAAGACTAACACTGGCCTAGCAGACATCAACCTCTCACACTTCTACAACAAGTCTGCACAGAGGGGGAAAAAGTCTGTCAGTTTCACTTCCACATAATGTAATAACACTAATACATAGATGACTCTATTCTTATAATATAATCCAGTGGCAATATTCTAAGCCCCCCCAAAAAACATTACCATTACTAGTTACAGAGGCTTTGACTTAAACTGACCGCTAGAAGAGGTGCCAGAGGTGTGAGGAGACTCGCACTTAATGCCTCCCGTCGTCTGCTTGCTTTCCATTCTCGACCTGCTTGACTGCCTCACAGGCTGCGAGGAGGCGCCACCATCTCTACTCTTTGATGCTGATGTCGGTTTCTGAGGCCGCATGATCCTCGTCTTGCTTGCGCTCCCATCTGCATCAGCAGGTTTTCGCACAGCGGAGCCAGTAGGCTGAGGGGCTGATGAGCTGGTTGAAGGCTGGCTGGTGAGGTCGTCCTCCAGTTCCTCATCATCCACCATAATGATGCTGCTGCACGCTGCTTGCAACAGAGGCAAGAACAGGTCAGGACAGCAGGATGAAGCTCTTCAGGGATGGTATAGGTTAGTTCTGAGTTGGCTGGGAGAGAGAAAGGGGGGGAGGGGTGGGGGGAGGATGGATGGGACAGCAGGATGAAGCTCGTCAGGGATGGTGTAGGTTAGTTCTGAGTTGGCTGGGAAGAAGGGGGGAGGAGGGGGGGGGGGGGGGGGGGGGGGAAGAGATGGGACAGCAGGATGAAGCTCATCAGGGATGGTGTAGGTTAGTTCTGAGTTGGCTGGGAAGAGAAAGGGGGGGGGGGGGGGGGATGGATGGGACAGCAGGATGAAGCTCATCAGGGATGGTGTAGGTTAGTTCTGAGTTGGCTGGGAAGAGAAAGGGGGGGGGGGGGGGGGGGGAGGGGGAAGATGATGGGACAGCAGGATGAAGCTCATCAGGGATGGTGTAGGTTTGTTCACAGTTAGCTGGGGGGAGTGGGGGGGGGGGGGGGGGGGGGATGGATGGACAGCAGGATGGAAGCTCATCAGGGATGGTGTAGGTTAGTTGGAAGGGGGTGGGGGGTGGGGGGGGGATGGATGGGACAGCAGGATGAAGCTCATCAGGGATGGTGTAGGTTTGTTCACAGTTAGCTGGGATGAGAAAGGGCATGTGGGGGGGGGGGGGGGGGGGGGGATGGATGGACAGCAGGATGAAGCTCATCAGGGATGGTGTAGGTTTGTTCACAGTTAGCTGGGAAGAGAAGGGCATGGGTGGGGGGGGGGGGGGGGGGGGGGATGTGGACAGCAGGATGAAGCTCATCAGGGATGGTGTAGGTTAAGTTCTGGGGCTGGGAAGAGAGGGGGGGGGGGGGGGGGGAGGGATTGGACAGCAGGATGAAGCTCATCAGGGATGGTGTAGGTTAGTTCTGAGTTGGCTGGGAAGAGAAGGGGGGGGGGGGGGGGATGGATTGGACAGCAGGATGAAGCTCATCAGGGATGGTGTAGGTTAGTTCTGAGTTGGCTGGGAAGAGAAGGGGGGGGGGGGGGGATGGGACAGCAGATGAAGCTCATCAGGGATGGTGTAGGTTAGTTCTGAGTTGGCTGGGAAGAGAAGGGGGGGGGGGGGGATGGATGGGACAGCAGGATGAAGCTCATCAGGGATGGTGTAGGTTAGTTCTGAGTTGGCTGGGAAGAGAAGGGGGGGGGGGGGAATGGATGGGACAGCAGGATAAAGCTCATCAGGGATGGTGTAGGCTTCTCCACAGTTTAAAGAAGGCTGGATAGGATAGCAAAATAAAATTAATTCTTCAGGGATGCTGTAGGTTTGTTCAGAATTAGCTAGGATGGGGGTGGGGAGAAGGATTGGTAACAAGAAAATGGTAATCAGGGATAGAAAAAGATGATCAGGGATGTTGTAGGTTTGTTAAGAGTTTGCTAGGAACATAAAAGGGGGGAGCGGGAGAGAACAAAGGAAGGATGTTGTTTGTGTATGGGTATACATGTCTAACATTCATTTGACAGCCAAACATGCGACTATATCTATATTAACATGCACCAAGTGCACACAAACATAATAGTTAATACACACACACAAATACACATAAAAGGATGCATGCAAGTACAAACACACACACACACGCACGCGCACACACACACACTTAATAACATAAACTAAAACATTGACACTTAATAACAGACTTAAACTCACCAGCAAAAGCATCAGGATACGACTTGCTAAGTCTCTGCTTCAAAACCCTGTAAAAGAAGGCAAAGTTAGACGGTATAATTAAAGCAAGACTCTGTGGGTGCGCATGCACATACATGCATGTGAGTGTGTATGAGCAAGAGATAGATGTACACACACACACACACACACACACATACAGGAAGGCAGGCTCGCAGACAGACAAGTACAGACTAAAACAACTGCCACTATCATTGTATCAAAGGCATGGCATTAAACAAAAATGACAATGATTTAAATTTAAAATGGTCAATGCTTCTGATCTCAGTGATGGATTAAGCATGGTAGTTGGTACAGACCTGATACGCTTAAAGATGGAGTCAAGATCTTTCTTCATGTCAAACAGAAGCTGTGTGTGCTTCTGAAAGTCTTGCACTGATGCCTCATAACGTGAAAATGACAGCTGGTTGAAATTGATGAGCATCTCATTAGTCTTCTCAAACCTCTGTAACCTGTAAGAAAATTGTCCACATAATTCTAAGATTAGAATTTAGATGGTTTGCTTAATCACAGCAAACCTGCACGAAGTCACCCTAAAATTCCAATAATAAATAATACAGATCTAGGCAACCAAAAATTAAAATAACTGAGTAAATCAACTGAACAGAGAGAGATAGAGAAGGAGATGGCAAAGGTCACTATCAAAACTACTGTACACACACACACACACACACACACACACACACACACACCAACACATACACACACACACACACACACACACACACACACACACACACACACACACACACACAGAGTCACATAAACACACACACACACACACAAATGCATGCACACTACCCTTTCACCCACTAACAATAACATACACATCAGTCACACACACCACCACCACCATCCTTTCACCCATTAACATACATAAATAACATATTACATACTATATATATATATACACATAAATAAGACAAATCACACAAGCACGCATGCATGCACACACACACACACACACACGCACAATGTATGTATTTACAAAACTCACATTCCTCGCTGCACCTGTACCATGTTAGCAACATCTTCACGGTTGACTTGCTGCACAAGTGAGGCAGCAAACACCATGGCCTCACGTTTGTCCGATTCAATGTCCATCACGGTCTGTGATGGGACCTTGACCTGACCCGCTGACATCTGCAGTCACTGTCCCCATGAAATGAAATGCAGATTTACATTGACTGGTCAGGGTAATGATAAATGAAAACAGGATGGATATATATATATGCCAGGAGATGAAGAGCTACCCACCCACCATTTCACCACCACTATTCATGTACTGATAATACACTGCTCTTTTAAGAAACAAGGACTGAAGGAGTACTGCTTGTAAAGTTGTAGTCTTGTAAGATAGTTTGTGATGGATCCCACACCTTTCCCGGATATATCTGTTTATTTGGTTGGCCAATGATGTGGATGGTGGCTGCCTACACCAAAAGACAAAAGAGAGGAAGAGGAATTTCCATGTGCACCCCAGAACCTACTTTATCAGCTTCTAGTTCTACAAACAATGAGAAGAGAGAGAAATACACCACTGGCACTGATTACAAATAGTTGAAATACACTGGAACTATACGCTTATCATTATTATTAATGAAGCATTTGATCTCATCAAATGATCAAGTTATCAACAATTTGCATTGCGACTGATGACATTCAACTTCAAGCAAACAGGCTTCAGTTTCAGTGCCAAGTGTTTAGGCGACAGAAATATCAGCCATTTTATCGCGGGCCCTCAATTTGTCAATGAATCTTGAAGAAAATGACTGGTCTGATATATGATTATGTGCATTTAATCGATCTCAGCTGCGATGTTTTAAAATGTTTTATTCTGTTTTATTTTATGTGTGCTTTGTTGAATTGTCCGTTATGTTGAATTGTCTAACTGTTCTTTTTTCTGTTCTTTTTCTTTTTGTCGAATTCGAGTGACGCAAAAGGCAACTTTTCAGTTTAAGCATTTATTATGAATAATAAAGTTCTTGGTAAACTTGTATCACATCTGTTCGTTTCAACAGGTCTTTTCTTCTTCTTGTGTCATTTACTTTTATAAGATCTTACACTAAACGATATTACGAACACTAAATACTGTTGCAACAGTCAGCTTCATCTAGACTGAGCAATGGTGAGAGTTGTTTTTGCACTTCGGTCTTACCTATCGTGCAGCAAAAATAATGTTTATCGGGGAAGGGATGGAAAGTCGAGCTAAAGCGAGCAGTTTGTTTACAAAGGTAATGGCCTCCCTTGAACTTCCTTTTTCTATCGCCATACTGCTATGACCTTTCTGTCTGTCTTACTACAGCAATATAATCAAGGCTTAAAAACCTTTTGGGCGATGAAAGTAAAAAGAGTGTCGTTTAAAGTACAGATCTGAAAACCAAATCCAATGGGTAAAAATAAAATCTCATGAGTTCCCAAACGGTTTGCTGCATCTTTTCATGTGATTACCACAAATGAGTCTGCTTTTGCAACACACATGAGTGCTAGTAAATTTGGTTTATTTACAACCACATCATTAGATAGCAGACTTGTAGCCCATTTGACGCCAACTTTGTACAACACGATCCACAGTCTTGGGATGTCTCTCCAGTATTGAAGAACTTCTGTTACTCCGTGCTTTGTTTTTATTTACGACATTACAAATCATCAGGTGCGTAAAAATATGGTGTCTGTGTTGAGTGTGTAGCATTTAATTTTTTACACAGGGCATTTAGTGATTTGATTGAACCAAAATACTGTGTCCTTAATAGTCTGTATTTGATGCTATTGTGTTTTAGATTTAAACTGTAGGAAATTGCTGTCACCGAATTTCAGCCAGGCCTCTTGTTTCGATGTCTGGCTCTTGATCTTGTACGTCGTTGGACCTAACTTTTAGGTATAAATGCGACTTCCCTTCCTCCATATACCACCTACTAATCACCTACTGAATTCAATTTACATAGACTTACATTGTGAGATAGTTTAATGCTCCACATACCAAGCTGTAATCACAGGCACTTTCTTGATTCATATCCACCAACACTGGGACTGACATACCACAGACTGATCAGCCAAGGCATTACGACCATGACAGTGCACCTAGACTTTTTCTTTGGCTTGTGCCTTTTGCGCTTTTGCAGACACTGAGTTTGTATTTTTGATGATATATATATATATATATATATATATATATATATATATATATGTGTGTGTGTGTGTGTGTGTGTGTGTGTGTGTGTGTGTGTGTGAGAGGAGAGAGAGAGAGAGAGAGAGAGAGAGAGAGAGAGAGAGAGAGAGTATAACAAAATCCAAGCATGTCTTGGTTTGGAAACTTTTACTGCAAATTTTCACCCATCTTGGGGCTTTTTCAAGGCCTGCCTGGTCGGCTTGACTGATCAGTGATTCCTGCAAAATGCAATTTGAATATAAAATATGTCGTATTTTTATACGTCACACTCTCTTGCACAGGACATCATGGTGATCTGATTTACTTAGGCTAAAACAGTAAAAGCCTTTATCTGGTCTTTCCCAGCTGCTAAGCAATTCTAGCCTAATTTTAACGCAGAAGTCAAGTGTTGCATGGTAGCTCAGGACTTATTGAACTTTGGGAACCTAGATTCACATTGTTAGCTCTCATTTTTAACATTGTCATGATTTTGAGTTGATCACTGGATTTTTCATTCAGCCATAGATCCCTTTTGGCATTCAGTGACTGAGGCAATCCTGAGCAAACTTGTCAAACAGCCAGTCTCCAGTTGTTTCCAAATAACCAGTGTTATTGTTAATTGCCCTTTGGAAAAAATTCCAGCTGGGATAAGATCAAAATGCAAAGGACTTAGGACAAGTGGGACAATAGTCAATTTTGATACAAACTTGCAGAAGTTTCATTTGACAAGGCAGTGTGCATTCATTTTAACAGGGACACCATTCAGTGATTATTTAATATTAACATATTCTTGTCAGTTGTCTGCATAAATATATATATATATATAATATGCTATTTGTGATAACTTACATACATGAAATGTATTTCTTTGCTTATCCCGATATAACCATAATGGTTAACTGGGTATAAAACACCAAGTTACTTACTTACTTACTGTATTTCTTTGTTTTCAGGCATGGCGATTGTTATGAGCCAGGGTATGAGATTCATTCAGGACAAAGGAGGGATGGTTTTATGACCGGCTGCTGGCTGACTAGCACCAGTGCAGGCATCACAGAACACTTCCAGATAGGCAGGAAGTGCAGCTGATCCACAAATGACACTTACACATACCTCTACTATCTAAGGCTTAGAGCAGCAGGCTTCCAATCACAATGTTAGAAATAGAAAGACTGGACTCCCTCGAAGGTTGGGTGGCCGTCAGGGAGAATGCTTTCAAAGACGAGACCACTCCGCCCCGATTGGCGTTCCTGGTATCATGGCATGACGTCGAGCACAAGATTGCCGTCACCTGCAGAATGCGCAGCCGGGTCGCCCGTGACACGGAGGACTGCTCCAGCCGGTCCGCAGCGTTCACCATGCAGGAGCTGAAGGGCGTCCACCACGTGCTGAGGCTCATCCACCCCGTCCTTGACGACTACTTCCCCCACCTGCCGGACCAGCCCAGAGGAGTCTGGGCCATCTTTTACTCCCCCAAAGTGCCCAAGAACGTGGAGAGCATCTGCCAGGCCCTGGAGAAGTACTTCACCGTCGCCCTGGAAATATGCAAGGAGACTCTTTTGATGGCGACGCTCTTTGAGGAGCCGGACACCACCGAGTACTTTGAGAGCATGGGGGAGCTGAAGAAACAGGGCCTGCTGGAGGAGATCAGGAACGCGGAGGAGGAGCTGAGGAACGTGGGCTTTGAGCGAGACCACTGCACCACCATGAGGGACGTGGCGGAAGCGTACACCAGGGAAGACGTCACCATGGACAAGCTCCTGAACGCTCTGGCACACTTCTACAACTGGGAACTCCAGCCGTTTGTGGATCTGCGGGAGGTAATACTTCATCTTTCCTTTTTGTAAGGGATTGGTTGGACGAAGTGGAGGGGGTGGGCGGGGGGGGGGGGGGGGGGGGGGGGGGCGCTAGGAGGAGGAAGGGTGAGTTGCAGTTTGGGAAAGGAGTAACTGGTCTTTGACAGGAAATAACATGTTTTAGTTGTTTTGGTTTAGGTAGGAAATAACTGGTTTTGTTGTAAATTTTACTTTGGGCAGGGAATAACTGGTTCAGTGGTTGTATTGTTTTGGGCGTCTTGAGTAGAAATGGGAATAACAGGTTTTGTTGTTTTACTTTGAGCAGGGAATAAGTGGTGGTGGTGTTTTTGTTTGTGTGGGGAAAAAACACAGTTTTGTTCATTTTGTTTGGGCAGTGAGTGAAAGTTTGGGAAATGAATTTAACTGATTTTGGACAGGAAATAACATATTTTGTTGTTTTGGTTGTCTTGGTTTGGGCAGGGGATAACTGATTTTGGTGTTTTACTTTGGGCAGGCAATAACTGGTTTTGTTGTTTTGGTTGTCTTGGTTTGGGCAGTGAATAATTAATTTGGTTGTTTGGGTTGTCTTGTTTAGGCAGTGAATAATTAATCTGGTTGTTTTGGTTGTCTTGTTTGGGCAGTGAATAATTGTTTTGATTGTCTTGTTTGGGCAGTGAATAATTAATTTGGTTGTTTTGGTTGTCTTGTTTGAGCAGTGAATAATTAATTTGGTTGTTTTTTGGTTGTCTTGTTTGGGCAGTGAATAATTAATTTGGTTGTTTGGGTTGTCTTGTTTGGGCAGTGAATAATTAATTTGGTTGTCTTTTTTGGGCAGTGAATTAATTTTGGTGTTTTGGTTGTCTTGATATGGACTGGGAATAACTGGATCCAAACACAAAAAGGTTCAAACAAACACTTATTTAACATGGACACCCAGTATGCAAATTTTTGGGGAAATCCCCTTTATCAAGCCACAAAATTATACTTAACAGATAAATGGTCAAAAACGATGAAAAATGAAAAAAAAAGATCCACCTTGTTTTGGTGTGACCAACAATCTTCCAAGCACCGAACAAACTGTAAACTTCAACCAAAACAAGATAAGTCTTTTTCTTCTTTTTCTTTCTTTTTTTCATTTCTGACCATTTATCTGTAGTTTAAGTGTCGTTTTGTGGCTTGATAAAGGGGATAAATTTCCCCGAAAATTTGCACACTATGTGTCTGTGTTAAATGACTTAATGAGCATTCATTTGTACCTTTTTGTGTTTGGATCTTGTTTTAGAATGGGGATAACTATCTTTGTTAGTTTAGTTTGGGCAGGAAATAACTGGTTTTATTGTTTTAGTTTGTGCAGAAAAAAAAAAAAAAAGAAAAAAAAAAAAAGATAAAAAAAGTTTTATTGGTTTAGGGTGGGAAGGGAATAACTGGTTTTATTGATTGTTTGTTTCATTTGGTTTGAGTAGATGGTTTTAGCAGAGAATAAGTGTTCAGTTTGTTGTTTGGTTGTTTTGTTTAATCCATATTATATTTATATCATTATATATGTTAACAGTTTAAACTAAATGAAAGGAAACCAATGTGAAAAGATTCAGCAACAGTGCAGGGTCTTATCAGGACTCGTATCAGGACACTGGCTCACCTGACCTGTTTGATATAGGTCTCCTCACCTGACTGTTGTTGACAGGTCAACAAGCTTGAATCATATGCAGTGGGTATGGTCTGAACTTGAACTTTGGCTAGCAGCATGAGAACAATGCTGAAGCCAGCACAGGAGTTGAAAACCACTTCAAAATAAAGAAATTAAAGAAACAAATAAACAGCAAAAGTGCTAATTGATATAATAGCAAAAATAAAAAAATAAAAATCTATAACACCCATCTACCACACAAGGTGGAAGCACAGGCTGTTTTATAATGACACTAGTAACACACACACACACACACACACGTACGTGTGTGTGTGTGTGTGTGTGTGTGTTACTGGTGTGTGTGTGTTTTATACTAACACTAGTAACACATATGCACACGCACACACACACACTCTGGAATGGAGGATGGGCATGGCTATAATGGTTCATTCCCCTCTGTATGGGATCCTATACTAGTTGTGTGTTTTTTAATTGTAAGCTGAAAATTTGGAGTTGTACAGAATTTTATGAACAGACACAACTCTCTCAGTGTCAAAACATTGCATGTTACCATGTATGCTGCCATTTTGGACTGTCAGATACTACCATTTTGGATTGTTTCAGATGGCATTCATAAAGCTACCATTTTGGATTGTTTCAGATGGCATTCATAATGCTACCAATTTGGATTGTTTCAGATGGCATTCAAAAAGCTACCATTTTGGATTGTTTCAGATGGCATTCATAAAGCTACCATTTTGGATTGTTTCAGATGGCATTCATAAAGCTACCATTTTGGATTGTTTCAGATGGCATTCAAAAAGCTACCATTTTGGATTGTTTCAGATGGCATTCAAAAAGCTACCATTTTGGATTGTTTCAGATGGCATTCATAAAGCTACCATTTTGGATTGTTTCAGATGGCATTCATAAAGCTACCATTTTGGATTGTTTCAGATGGCATTCATAAAGCTACCATTTTGGATTGTTTCAGATGGCATTCATAAAGCTACCATTTTGGATTGTTTCAGATGGCATTCATAAAGCTACCATTTTGGATTGTTTCAGATGGCATTCATAAAGCTACCATTTTGGACTGTTTCAGATGGCATTCAGAAAGCTACAGGCTGCCAAGGACACACTGCAGAACCCAGATGTAGGTCAGCGGGTCAAGGACGAGGGAAAGCGGGCATTCGCCGAGTGGAAGGCACAACATGAACAAGCATTGGATGTGATACAGGAACTGTACATCACCTATTTCTCCCAAACCATGGAAGTGTACAAAGGTTTGTCTCCAGTTCGCAGGGCGGGGGTAATAGACAAACAAGCGCTATACATCATCTGTATTTACGGAGATCATGAAACACTCTTCCTCTTTATCTGTTTTTGCTTCTCACCACCTGTGAACCTTCCCACTCTCTCAGATCCAGTAACAAAAGGTTCCTTTCACTAGTTTCAGTCCCCAGAACAAACACCAAATCTTTTGGCCAACATTCCTTCAAGTTCCAAGCCCAGACTGTCTAGAACTTTATTCCAACCCACATTGACATTCACAACTCTGACGTTCTCTATTCATTGGAAAAAAATTCCCTCTAAACCC
This sequence comes from Alviniconcha marisindica, assembly GCA_018857735.1. Taxonomy (NCBI): domain Eukaryota; kingdom Metazoa; phylum Mollusca; class Gastropoda; family Provannidae; genus Alviniconcha; species Alviniconcha marisindica. The sequence goes on along the minus strand of JABMCL010001218.1, from coordinate 81,649 downwards.
ACCCGTTCAGACAAGCTTTCTTGGTGTAAATGATGGTACAAAAGTGATGATGACAGTAACTGCTATGTAATAATAAATTTTTTATACATGTACATGAATGTGATTCTTTATGTACCATGTCTTTGGCTTAATTGTTAGCACAGAGTCAAAGCACTTTACAAAGCATAACACATTCTGGAATCGGGATATATTATATATATATATATATATATATATATATATATATATATATATATATATATATATTGCCAACATCAGGTGAATAATAATATGCATCAACATACCTTAGATCCTATTATCATATTTTGAGTGCAGAGAACTAAAGACATGTTTGCAGTATAGTGTTTCAGTTTTGTCCTAAATCTTCCATATCACCAAACCAAGTGTCCACAGTACAATGTGCTTGACCAATGGTAAACATAGGAATGATCACTGAATGACAGCAAACAATTATGATAGTTTGTCTGTATCTTCTTAAGATGTAAGCAAATAACTTAAACTGCAGAAGATTGGAAAACAAGGATTTTTCTTTTTCACATACTTCTTACTTTCTTTTTTCTTTTCTTTTTTTCTTTTTTCTTTGTTTGTTTGTTTGTTTGTGTGTGTGTGTGTGTGTGTGTGTGTGTGTGTGTGTGTGTGTGTGTGTGTGTGTTATAAAATGCCATTATTTGCTTTTTACTAAATGCCATCACTTACTTATCATAAGAATAATGGTAATGGACTCTTTATGTGCTATTTCTCCAAATTGGAGCACATTACAAAGGACCAAACCACAGTCAAATCAAACTTACACTCATGCACATGCACACACACATACACGTGCGTGCATGCACACACGCATGTGTGCACACACATGCACACACACACACACACACACACACACACACACACACACACACACACACACACATACACACACACACATCACACACACACACACACACACACCACAACACACGCATCGCACACACACACACACACACACACACACACACACGCATGCATGTATACACACATGCACACACACACACACACACACACACACACACACACACACACACATACACACACACAGCCAATAGGACAGCTTAAAGAGGTGGTATTTCCAAGATGATTTGAAAGATGCGAGTGTGTTTGACGATCTATTCTAACTTTGTGAAAGGGAGGCTGCTCCAGACAGACAGTGCAGCATAAGAAAAAGAACTCTGCTTGTTACTAAATACCGTCAATTTCATAATCCTAGTGCCAGTTTTTGATGAGTTGTTGCTGCTTCATCACACTCACCCCTTGTGTGCAGGTTTGCTGTCTAAGATGGAGGAGGACCGACAACGCTTTGGAAAGAATGCATTTGAGCTGGTTGCTGCTGATCGAGTGCTACGGTAATTGTTTAGAACTTTAGATGATTTCAGTGAGCAAAGAATAAGGCTTTGTCTTGATGAATTTGTTAACATAAATCAATTCTGGTGTGATGAATCATCAACAGGGAAAACATGTCCAGACGTCATCACCTAACCATGCAATAAAACTATCCAGAAATGAATTTTCCCAAATGAATCAGTATTTTAGTTTTCACCATTGATTACTGATTTATCATAGTTTTGTGTTGCCGTGTTATACCTGGTATCAATGGCATAGGTCAGTTTCAGTGTTCTTGATCTAGGTCTGGTGACACTCAGTTTAAATGATGTCATCTTCTATTCCTAACTGGTCCCACTCAACCATGATCTCTAGGTCTGGTGACACTCAGTTTGAATGATGTCATCTTCTATTCCTAACTGGTCCCACTCAACCATGATCCGTACAAGGAAAGGCTTGGTGTTGAAGATGGCTGGCTTGTCATGAATGGAAGGGTCTCAAGTTGTGCCTGGTAAATCACTGAAAATAAATCTCTGGACTCATCACTAAAGGTTTTGTGTCATTGGAGGGAGGTGGAGGTGAAAGAAAGTCTGTTTATATCATGGTACCTTGGAGTACTGTGCCATTGAGCTGGGTTTTGTTCTTAAGAGACAGGGTTCAGTTGTTGTTGTTTGCATATTTCCTTTGGTTGTTGACCCTAGCTTTCTTCAGGTGTGACGGAATTTAATTCTGGTTTCACTCCTGCGTGTTTATGTAGGTTGAAGATTGGGTTGCACGGAGAGAACATACAGCTTCTACAAAACAAACGAAAACAGTTTATTCAAGAAAGAGACAAAGTAAAAGAAGAGGTGAGTAATGGTTTCTGTTGTTAGACTAGTGTGAATAATCATTTTCCTTCTTGTCAAGATAGTCTATCGTCTGTTGGTGTCTGCATATGACATTGTCAGCATGGTTCACCTTAACAGGTAATTTCCAATATTTTACTGGCTAAGATCAGCATACTCTGGGGGGGAAACTCAGCAACCCGTCAGACATACCAGTTCTGATTTTGTTTGGCTGGTTCTCAACAACAACAAAAAAGTGAGAGAGAAAATGCAGCACAGCAAGAGAGTGCATGTGGCATGTTTGCATGTTGCATGTGTGTGTTCTCGACGTGAAAGAGAGCAGGGTGTTTGCTAGTACAGTTCTAGTAGTTGTATGGACGGCAATGTATCTGACCGGTTACAGTGATTCTCTGACCGGTTTCCATGAACCACTTTCACCACCTTACAGATGTCACACCGGTTTGAAAAAAGATGGGGTGCAATCACTGATTGTCAGTCATGGTGTACCAGACCATACAGTGTGTGTGAAAAACACTGGTCATGGGCATTTGCATGACACGGCCACTGCCCATCTGAGTGCAGCAGTCACTGTGTATATAACTGTTAGCCTTAAGGTCACCACAGACATAAGGAACACACCACAGCTGTAAATCCATGCAACAGCAAAGTGTCAAGATTTTTGTGGAGTGGTTCTAAATTTTTGATCAGACATGTCTCGTAATGTTGCTGGACTGTGGCACAGACACAGGCAATGCATGTGCAAAGGATAGGACTGGTTCTGCTTCATGTGGCATGAAGCACTATAGCAGCCAATCACAGCACAGACAACAGTCAGCTCAGGTTTACACAGTGGCATGTCAAGTGTTTCTCCGATTCAGAAACGGTGATCCAAACACATAGAATGCCATTTATTATGACAAAACACAACATGCACATTTTCAGGGTAAGCCCCCTTTTCAAGCTACAAAACAGCACTTAAACTACAGTTAAACAGTGAAAAATGAAATATAATACTCAATTGCTTTTGGTTGAGCAGGTTTATGTTGTTTTGGTATCAGTTTTCTGTGTGTTTTTGTTGTTGTTTTCTTCAGAAATGTTGAGACTGGCTGACCGAGAAACTGAGAAATCATTTAGAATACATATATATATATATATCTATACCTCCATGTATATTACAATCAAAGCTGTTGCTAAGGTGATGACACAGGCGATAAGCATGAGATTGTTGGGGATTGTGGTCAAGGTTTATTTGCATCGCTACATGTGAGCAAACTGTGGTAAGTCACAGTAACATTGACACGATGCCTGTGTCATGTTTCCTATGTTGGGGCCCATCAGCTGTTTCCAGATTTAATAGAAGTTTTTTTATGGTATGAAAGATGATAGGAGTGCGTGCATGCATGCATGTGTGCGTGTGTTTGTGAGTGCAGGCATGGATGAGTGAAAGTTTTATGGTGATGCTGTGATACACTTTTTTTCTTCGGGGGGGGGGAGATAGTGTATGATTTTACACATTGTGATGATTTATTTTTGTTTGTTATTGCTTTTATGTGCAGATTGACACTGTAATTTCCCATACTGGGATGTATTCTGTATGACTTCTCCATCTCGCTCCACCTCTGTGTGCCCCTCAGCATCCTTCAGCACCATTTCAAGTTCTTTTATTGCCATGGTGACAGATTGGTTTCCTGGCGGAGGGCGGCAACATCCGGCAGCAGCTGGAGCAGCTGGAGAAGGAGGTGTTCATGTGGCAGTGTCGCATCATGCAGATGGAGATGGACATCATCCATCAGAGGGAGCTGCTCATCCAGGCCCAGATACAGAACCGATCGCGACAGATCAGCGGTGAGTCTTTGGATGTTCTGGTTTCATCACCTCCTTGGCTCGTTGTCTGCAGCTACTTGTACTCTTTGTACTGTTGCTGTTTTTTGGTGTATGTTTAAAAAAAAAAAGAAGACTATATTTAGTTTGCGAGTGCATTGAGCTTGCTGCTTCTGTACTGCCAGCAGGAACACCAAGGTTACATTAGAATGTTGTTATGTGCTGCATAGCGGGGGATAGTTCAGTGGTTAGAGTGCCGGATTCATGATTGAAAGGTCGCGGGTTCGAATCCCTGCAGGAGTGCTGGGAGAATTTTCTTCTCCAGGGTTGACTTGCTGTGCTGACTCTTATTTCGGTAACCATTCCACCCCCGTGTTACCGCAGTAGCATGTAAAAGATCCCGGTCATTCTGCCAAAAGTGCAGGTGGCAGGTTACAGCTAAACACACATACATCTTACGTATGTGGCTTTGCATGAAGTGACATGGAGCATGGTTGTATGGTGTACACAGAACTTGCGCCAAGACGGCAGCAGTTTCATGTGGCACCAGCCATGTCAGCGCTTAAGTACACCACTTCAGTGGATATTAAAAAACGCGCTATAAAAAGCTAGTCACTCATGCAGAACCACATGCGAGCGCAGTGAGACTGCTCAAGAGAGCAGAGAATAGTGCTATATAAGCAATCAGCAATCAATAGTTGTGTGGGGACTATCTTCAGTCATGATAAGTTTCTTGCATAACAGCATCCACTCTCCAGAACTGGAGATAAATCCTCTGAAGATGGTGTTTGGCTGCCCGTGTGGCAAGGTAATAATAATTTTTTTAAAAGGTCACATACACGGTCCTTTGGCCCTGTGGAATGCATTTGTCAATGTACAGCTGCATGATACCGCTGATTTAAAAGTCTGACTGGCAGTTGGAACGAACCTGTTAAAAACGCTCACGTACGCAGTTTCTGTGAATGCTACGCCAACAATTCTCCCCCCCCAGATCTGGAAGAGGAGAGCATCGTGTTCCATGATGCTGTGGAGGATGTGGATGAGCTAAGCGGTGATGAAGATGTTGCAGTCAGCTCCCAGATTCCTCGTGCCTCTGACGACCCAGAAATGACCCGCCTTCGCACAAAGCTGACATCTCTACACAGGCAGAGAGCTCGCATTCGCACCAAAAAGGTGGGTACATAAGACAAAATTGGATAAATTTATTTAGTTCAGTTGCCCAGTGTCTTGAATTTGAAGCTGTCAAAATTTTGCTATGGAACTGCAATGGAAGTGTAGAAATATGAAGGACAACTTTCCATATCTAATATGATTTTATTTGAATGTCATTTACTCTAAAATCATTTTAAAATGACTTTTTTGAAGAAGAAGAAGATGGGTTCACTGTTGATTGCTATTAATTAACAAAGGTGATAGGGAACAGTAGAGGGAACAGTAGAGATATGAAGACCAAACCTTTCCACTGACACGGGCCAAAGAGAGGCTCAGAATTTAACCACTACAAGAAATCTCCAGATGTCAGGTCAGGTTTATTTCTTTGCTATGCTGTATTGGGGGGACAGGGGGGCTTCTCGTCTTTTTTCTTTCTTTCTTTTTTCGTGAAGCCTGATGCAATCTGTTCTTTTTTGTTTTGTTTCTTTCTTTCATCAGCTTCATTTGTTTGCAAACTGGGATGAAATGGTGATAGTTTTGCTTTTTAAATGACAGAGTGCATGCTTAACAAAGTGAGTGACAACAGGAATTTAGGGTGCTTGGGCCTGTTAGCCTTTTGAAAGAAAGTATTGCTGAGAATATCAGGCATGTTTTTCAGATGAACCTGGAACGGAGACATATAGGCAGAGAGCAGCAGAAGGAGGAAGAGATTGATCGGTTCCGCATGCACCATTCCATTCAGATTGTAAGGCTGATTTTATTCTTATTAGATTATAACTTTTGTGTGCGTGCAGTGTGGGTGTGTGGGTGTCTGCGTGTAATGTCCCTGGGTCTTGCTGTGTGGCTTCTTGTCATTGGAATTGTTTGTAATCCTTTGTTATTGTTGTTTTCTGCTTGTGTGTCAGCATTGGTGTTTGAATTTTAATTCTGTACAGCATGTCAAGCTCTGCTTTTATGTTTCAGGTTTGTGATTTGCAAGTATTTCATTGTTGTTATTATTCTGCCACTGGATGCCATTTTTTTCAAAGGGGGATGGGGGTGCAGTATGTTCGTCATCCCTGTCTGCCTGTCTTTGTTTTTCTGTCTTCTTTCTTTTTTTCTGTCAATAATATATTGTGTTGTTTTTGTTGTGTGTGTTTTTTTTTGTTTTTTTTTGGGGGGGGGGGGCAAGGGGCTCTGTTAAGTGTTCATCTTGGGTTTTTCAGTGTCTGTGTTTATCTCTTTCTGTAATGTTTTCCACATGTCTGTGCGTGAAAGAGGGAGATAAAGAGAGGCAAAGAGATGGAGAGAGCATGTTTGTGAATGTGTTCATGGTTGTGTTTGAGATGGAGAAAGGGAGAGAGAGAAAAAAATGTGTATGAGCATATGTGATTCAGAGAGAGAGCTTAATTATGCACATGTGTGTGTTTAGTAGTGTGTGTGTGTGTTTATAGACATGTTCATGCGATGGGCTATAACAAAATGGTGCACATTTTGTTTCAGGTCATAATATGTGGCCAGATTGTGTATCGTTATGTTAATTTATAATTTAGTCTGCTGTATCATTATGTTAATTTATTATTTAGTCTGCTGTCTCCTGTTTTGCCAGATTTTTTTTAATGTATCATTATGTTAATTTATTATTTAGTCTGCTCTCTCCTGTTTGCCAGAAAAAGATTGTGTATAATTATGTTAATTTATTATTTAGTCTGCTCTCTCCGGCTTTGCCAGAAAAAGGTTGTGTATAATGTTAATTTATTATTTAGTCTGTTTTCACCTGCTTTGCCAGAAAAGAGAAGAGCAGAAGGCAGAGCAGTTCCGTAAGAAGGACTTCATTGATGAGGAGAGAAGAAAAACAATGGAGCGTCTAAGAACGTACAAAATGGTAAGTGCGCTGGAACCGACGACTTTAACACTGGATTTGCCCTCCAGTTGTCTGTCAGAGCCTCTCTCTCGCTCCCTCTCTCTCTCTGTCACAACATTTGTCCTCTCTGTCACAATATTATTTGTCCTCTGTCACAACATCTGTCCTCTCTGTCTCATTTGTCCTCTCTGTCACATCATTTGTCCTCTGTTATAATATGTGTCCTCTCCGTCTCATTTTTCTTGTCTGTCACATTTGTCCTCTCTGTCACAACACTTGACGACTTGTCCTGTCTTCCTCATTTGTCCTGTCTGTCACAACAGTTGTCCTCTCTGATACATCATTAGTCCTCTCTGTTTCTTTTGTCCTGCCTGTCACAGCATTTGTCCTCTCTGTCACAGTGTTTGTCCTCTCTGACACAACATTTGTCCTCTCTGTCACAACATTTGTCCTCTCTGTCACAACACTTGACGACTTGTCCTGTCTTCCTCATTTGTCCTGTCTGTCACAACTGTTGTCCTCTCTGATACATCATTAATCCTCTCTGTTTCTTTTGTCCTGCCTGTCACAGCATTTGTCCTCTCTGTCACAGTGTTTGTCCTCTCTGACACAACATTTGTCCTCTCTGTCACAACATTTGTCCTCTCTGTCTCTTTTGTCCTGCCTGTCACATTTGTCCTTTCTGTCTCATTTGTCCTCTCTGTCACAACATCATTCTTCCTCGATCATATTATTTGTCCCCTCTGTCTCATTTTTCCTTTCACAACATCTGCCCTCTCCATCACATCATTTGTCCTCTCTGTCACATTATTTGTCCTCTCTGTCACATCATTTGTCCTCTCTGACACAACATCTGTCCTGCCTGTCACAACATGTGTCCTCCCTGTTGCTGAGCAGAAGTACCCAGCCCCTGCGGCCATCAAGCCACCCCGTTACCAGCGCCCCAGCGAACGTCGCCTGTCTGGCTCCATGAGCGGCAGCACCAACTCCCTGGCTGCAGACACCAGCCTGCGGCCCGCACGCCGCACCCAGCAGGCTTCAGGCAAGATGGACGCCTCGTCACAGAACACCAACGATAACACCGCGAGGGGTAGAAGCGGCACAGCCAAGCCAAAGGAGGAGAAACAGAAACCTTGGGTTCGGCCCAGGAAGTGTGTAGGCAAGAAGGGCGCGGAAGACGTGAGCATCAGTTTCTACGTGAAAGGGGAGCCCTCTCTGGATGAGAGGGAAGAGGAAGGGGCAGCCATGGCCCCTCCCCCACCCCCTCCTGACTCAGCTCCACCTCCACCTCCTCCTCCTCCTCCTCCCCCGCCCCCGCCTCCGCCACCCCCACCACCTCCACCTCCTCCGTCGGTGTCTTCATCTAGAGGCGGCTTGCTGGGTGGGAATCCCTTTTCAGATGCTAAAAGTAGGTTGAAACCAAGAGATGCTGGGACGGAGGAAAATGGAACAGGAAACTCTGGGGGTGGCCTTGACCTTCAGGCAATTGTGTCAGGGCGGGGCCGCCTCAAGCCATCTAGTGAACGACCTCAGAAAGAAACTGTGGCTGCTGATGGTGAGCTCTTTTGAAGTTTTTGTGTCTGTGATCATTTCTGTCTTGCTAGAGAGAGAGAGGAGGTATCGTCCAAAAATGTGTACTTACAGATTTTTTGTTTAAATAAGCACACTTTCTCTCTCTCTCTCTCTCTCTCTCTCTCTCTCTCTCTCTCTCTCTCTCTCTCGCACGCGTGCGCACGCGCTCCCTCCCTCTCTCTGTCTTTATTGTTTCTGGTTTTGGAAGACATTCTACCTGCTTGTGACACTGAAATCAAAAGTTTTTGTTGTTGTTTTCTGCTCTCTCCATTCTCTTTTTTATTTGCATATTGTTTGTTAAAGGCACTTGTGCAGAACGTTTGCAAATGTTCTGTCTGGTCTGAATCAAAGCATTCTTTTTTTCTTCTGCTTCTTTTTCAAAAACAAATTGACAAGCAGCAGAGAACTTCTGGCTAAAGTCCACATCAGAAATGAAATGAACTAGCAAAATGTGCTTACTAACGAAAACAAAAACACTATGTGAGGAGTGGTGATGTACAACGATTTCTACAGAGTGTCTCCAGCAGGCACTACACACACTCTTCCACTGCCTGTATGGTGTGTAGTGTCTGACAAAGACATACATATAATAATAATAATAATAATAATAATAAAGACGATTTCTAGAGCACCCATCTACTGCACAAGTGGGTACACAGGGCACTTTACAAACACTAACAACACACACACACACACACACACACACACACACACACACACACACACCCAAAGACGTGTTGGACAGGGGGATAGGAACAGCTGTGGAAAAGGCAGTTTAGAAATAGTTATTGAACAGGTGCATCTCGAGGGCGGCTTTAAAAGAGGAGGCAGAATCAGAGTGGCGGAGTGTTTGATGTATGCATTCATTTTAAACCCTACCACATCCCAGGGACCATTCCTACAGAGCCAGGTCATGGCAGATGACCAGATCAAAAGCAAGGCTACCCGGAGAGCGTGTGGAGTCTTTGTCATTTGCACCATAGCTTATCATTATGCCCTTCAGGCTTGTTTTTGATCTCAGTTACCTTTGGTATAGTGTGAATCTTCCTTGGGAATGGATCCTCCTCTCTTTGTTTATCATTTTTATCTACTGGCAAGCATATTCCGATTTCACTGCAGTTTTCAAAAACAAACTAGAATCTTTCCATGACTGTTTTGTTTTTGTTTCATTTTTGTTGTTGTTGTTGTTGTTTGAAGCAGAGATGACTGAGCACTAGCATTCTAAAACAAGATCCAAATACATGAAAGGTTAAAAAGAACAGTTATTTAATTTGACAAAACACAACATGCGAATTTTCAGGGTCAGCCCCTTTTTCAAGCTACAAACAAGACTTAAACAACAGTGAAAAAATAACCCAGATCAGTGGCCTACATTTCATTTTTCACCATTTAACTGTTGTTTAAGTGTTGTTTTGTAGCTTCAAAAAATGGGCTTACCCTGAAAGTTTGCATGTTCAGTTTTGTCAAATTAAATAAGCGTTCTATTTAATGTTTTATGTATATGGATTGAATAAACATTCTGTTTAAGCTTTTATGTGCTTGGATCTAGTAGTTTATTTGTTTTAATTACTTTGTTGAGTGTAAAATAATGTGAATCTTGTGTTTGACTGCAGTGGACCCTTTGGCAAGCATGTTCGCCCTCATACGGAATGGTGTTCATCTCAAACCAGTGACTCACGAAAGCCCACCGGTGTCCATGACCGACTCACACCAGCAATTGCTGCGCAACACTCTGGCCAACATCAACCGCATCACGCGAGAAGCTTCCCCTGATGCCAACAGCAGTGACGAAAATGATGAATTTGAGGACTGAGTCAAAGGCACAATTCCAGTGGAATATCCAAAAATCTGAAACAGAACGAGGCCTAGAGCCGCTCATGTAGAATCAACAAACAGGGGAATTAATTAGCTCTCGAAATATATAACACAAGTCCAACAACAAAGTCCTGAATTACCTACGGTAACTCCAAAATATTCAAAAGAATATTACCTGGTAATGTTTCCCCTGTTTTAGCTTGTAGTTGTACCATGAAATGTTAAGATTTATAAGGAGGATTGAGCGAAAGGCAAAATGCCAGTCGAATATCCAAAAACATGAAATCATGTAGTGATGATAATGGCATCAAAAGGCGGAAGATTGATTTGCCTGTGTGTATGTGTGTGGTTTGGTTTTGTATTTTCCCGTTTTAGTTCATACAGTGAAATCTCCTTAAGACGGATAAAGTAGCTGTCAGCCTCAGAATTATCTCCTCTTAGCAGCCTTTTTTTTTTCAACCCATTGCCCTCCAGCGACAACAAGGGGAAGTAAATCTGTGCATGCTTGTGCCAAGCAACTACAAGGTTCTGAGTTAAGGACAAATAGAAAACGTTTCTAGCTCTTCTCACAAGCAAAGAAATCACATAAAAGTTACAGTCTTTCAACAGTTTATTTAACTGCGTATCACGTAATGCACTAATTGGTGAGAAAATGGGAAGCCTGGTTGGGCTTTTTTTGTAAATTTTTACGCAGGCATTGAAAGGTTCAGATGTGTTTCAAGCAACAAAAGCCTAATATGCCTTAAGCAGTGAATCATTGTTTTGTTCAGCTGTATGCAGCTGTCCTCACGGTTGCAGAAATACTCTCCCAGTCATTTGAGGCAAGTAGAAAAGCTGCCAGGTGAGTTTAAACAAATAAAATAAAATCCTTGAATCCTTAAATCCTTGCATAAAGGAGTATGATAGCTCGGGTGGTGGAGTGCCAGTCTAAAATGCCAGGCACAATACTGACATGGGTTCAAGACCCAAATGCAGCAAGAGATTTTTCTCCCAGGGTCTGCTTCCAGTGCAGACTCTTACAGTGTCCATACAGCCCGCGTGTGTAATTGCATGCATCAACATCTGCGCTCACATTAAAAAATCCCAAACGCTGGCAGCTGTACAATTGCTTGGACACACAAAAATACTGTACACACTGGTAGGTCGCACTGCTCTTGCCGACGAAGTGCCCACAAGGGGCAGTGAAGTATTATAAAAATATTTTAAAATTTGAATTAAAGATCAAAAACCACTACCCATCAGGCAAGTAATTTTTGCCTTCTGCCATGATCAGCACAGTGTCTGTCATCTGAAGTGCAATGTTGTCACAATTATGACAGGGCTTAAACTGCAAAAAAGAAATTCATAAACCTTTCTTGGGAAAGCATTCTTTGGCTAGCGATGATTCCTTTGGGCTAGTGGAATTTCGTATCCACTAGACTGACGGGATAGTAGAAAATGTTAACCTTCTGCAGGTCTATTTCCTTTCAATTCTGTTCCCTCGACATGGCCACCCTACTACCTCCCTTCCATCAGAGGCCATGAATTTTCTTCTGCATCCCTGTTTTTATGGAGGTACTCATGTTTTTCAGGAGATGCATTGCATATATATATATATATATATATATATACGTGTGACCGTTTTCAACCCCTCTGCCACACACACATGCACGCACGCACACATGCACACACATTCAGTCTTCAAGAGTTGACTTAGTGTGCTGTATTTTCATGTGTCCAAACAATGGAAATGGATGCCGAAGCTTGGGATTTTTAATGCGCACACAGATGTTGAATGACTGACTGACTGAAAATGTATATAAGTAGCGCATAAAAAAACTTCCACACAAAACCATGTGTGTTCACAGCGCCAGATACACGAGATAACATGTGAATTTTGATACACAAGATATATTTGCCAGTGACCACACTAGACATTTTTCAAACCAGCATGATGTCTATAAGGTGGTGAAAGTGGTTCATGGAAACCGTTCAGCTAACCACTGTAGCTGGTCAGACACACAGCCAGCTGTACTGCTACCGGGCTTCACTAGCAACCACCTTCAAACACACGCACGCACGCACGCACGCACGCACACACAAACGCGCACACACACACACACACACACAAACGCGCACACACACACACAAACACGCACACACACACACACTGAGCTTTTCTCTTTTTTCCTTTTCTTTCTTTTTCTTCTGTTGTTTGTTTGTTTGTTTTAGAGCAAACAAAATATTAATACCACTATGTCTGATTGCTGATTCTGTCTCCCCCCCCCCCCAAAAAAAAATACTGGAAATTCTCAGTTAGAATGAACCCTGAAGGGGGCAGTAGGAATGCTGTCAGAGTCTGCTCTGAAAGTTGACTGCGGGAGAAAAATCCCTTGCTACACTGAAGAGCAGGACCTGCATCAGCAGCACACCAGACCCGATGCTGAAGCAGCTGAGCTGCACTCCCATCCAGGACACCATCAGAATGATAACGTTCATGATAACGTTGATAACGAATCAGAATGTCTGTAGTACCACGCTGATGACCATCCAACCTCATGGCACTTGACAGTAACAACTAACCTGCAGTGTAAAATCATATGACCGGCCTGCAAAGGTTTTGATTTTGACTTTACCTTGGTGCTGTGCGCAGTCCTAACACTTGTTTTAATTAAAGTGCATTAACCCCTTCACTGCCCCAGCTTGTAAAATTTCCGGGATGAAAGATACATGGACGCGCCTGCAAACAGTTCATATTCCGGTCCTATAAAACATCTACTTTCAATGCTGTGCATTTAGATAAAGATCCTTTCACATGCCTGTGCGGAAAGGGAAAAGCAAAAAGGCTGAAGTGTTTCAAATTTCGCATTTGTATTGATCATTTTCAAGTGACATCATGGCAGGCAAGGGGTTAAATCAGAGTGCATAAATATTGCACTTCTGTGTTACTGACAGAAGCTCTTGATGCCCAGACTGACATTTTATCACCCCACCGGCTGTTGTCAGAGCTATTGACATTTTTGTGCGCATGCATTGTATTTCATTTTGTTGTTGTCGTACATAGAATGGATATACATGTTAAAGAAGACGGTTCAGAAAACCAAAAAGAAATTTGTTTTTTGTTATGTTGCAATGTTTCAGGCTGCCTAAGCCCTGCTTCAGAATATGCTGGCAAGATATTTAGAGGTCTCCCATGTACTGTGCACGGCACTACTCAGTGCAAAAAGGTTAAAATGGTAGCACTGAGGCTATATATGTATATATATATACAAGATACATCATGTAACCTTAAATGTCAGTTTGTCTTCCGCAAATTTTCTGGGGCTGTCAGGACATTGCCAGGCCAGCAGGATATATATATATTATTTTTTTTACTGCTCTTTTTATATAAAGGGCTTATTTGAGAAAGGGTGCTCTAAGACCCCACTATTATTATGTGGCTTTTATTTGTGTATTTCACTGGGTTGGGGGGGGGAGGGGGGGGCGAATTTTTGATCTCCATCCTTTGGTTTGTAACAGTTAGCATGTTGCAGAGTAATCAGCACCATCAGAACAAAATACTTGTACTTGGTGTAATAAGACACACACACATGTGCACGCACACACACACTAACACAAACACACCTATGCGCGCATGCAGACATACACATACACACTCACATACACACACACACACACACACAGAGATTTTTTTAAGAACATTTTATAGATGAGCGTTTTGTGATAATAGAACATTTCAGTACACAGTCTGTGTAATTATGTCTCTGACATGCTGCGGACATGGTCACATTTCTGAAGTAAACTGTCTGGCTGCCATTGGCTTCAAACTAATTTGCAGGTTACCAGTAATATTTTCAGTTGAGCAACTCAGTAAAATTAGCGTAAACAATTCTAAAGATACATTTTTGACGTTGTTTCTTATTGTTGTTTTTGTTTGTATGTTCATGTTTAGCACCTTGCAAATGGTGAAATCATTTCAGCAGTAAATAATGCAGAGTTGTATTCTTTGTAGTGTATTGATTTGTAGTTTTTGCCCCAGACGCATGGCTTGGATACTTCCCACAATTTTTCCAGTCATTAGTAATTTAGTACACATACTTGACTTCTTCAGTGCTGGCCTTGTTCCCACAAGCAAAATGTCATAGGACAAAGCCGTTTCTGGTGCACATCAGGTGTTCACATGCACACAAAATCTAGCACAGATAAAATCTGACTCATGGGGAGCAGGGATAGGTCAGTGATACGGAGCACCAGACTGGTGATCAAAAGTCCCAGCAGGAGAGGAGAGAGAATTTTCTTCTTCAGGGTCAACCATGCTGACTCTTATTTCCGTATCTGCTCCTTCCCCGAGTTACATCAGTAGCACCTAAGAAATCCTGGTCATTCTGCCCAAAGTGCAGGTGGCAGGTTACAGCTAAGCACACATGCACATTATGTATGTGGCTTTGAATGAAGTGACACAGTAAACCAGAGCATGGTTGTATGGTGTACACAGAACATGCGCCAAGACAGCAGCAGTTTCACATAGCATCAGCCATGTAACAACCAAACAGCATTGTTAGTACGTACACCACTTTGGTGGATATTCAAAGCCCATTATAGACAGTCATTCACAACAAGAGTGCAGTGAGTCTGCTCCAAAACACAGAATAGCGCTATATAAAAGTGGTCAGTAATACTAATAACGTTCCCTAGTCTACCTCAGGAGAGGTGCCTACATGGACACCATCACCAGGCCAGGCCACGGGGAATGGGGTCACTGCTGTTAACTTCTCTTCTTTTTTTTAATGGACCAGCGGGTGGAATGGGGTATGATTAGATAGTTCTTGCTTTCTGACATCCCATCAGCCACACAGTGTCACCTCTGGACAAAGGAGTGAGAGTTGCCTAATGATGACATCTAGAACAATCTCCCCCAAGACATCAGGCACTCTGTTACTCTCCCTTCTTTCCAAAGCAAACTCAAGACATTTCTTTTCTCAGAATACTTCAGTTAAGCAACATTGTCCTTCTGTACAATGTGTGTGTGTGTGTGTGGTTGATGTCTACATTATGTGTTAGCTTTTGTTAAATTGCTGATAACATTTTGCATCTCGATGTACATTATGTGTGTGTGTTATATTAAGCTTGTTCAGTGCTTTGAACCGCAGGGTAGGCACTTTACAAATTTCCATTATTATAAATATATATATCTTGCAGTCAAATTGTTGTCAATGTATATGTTGGGGATACCAATGTGTGAAGATTGGAGCTTTTATCCGGACTGTACTGGTAATATCACAGAACTGTTGGTTGAGAATGATTTGGATGTTGATTTTTTTTTTCTAACTGACAAAGTGTGTGGTGGTCAGAATAATGCTTCAGTGTGTACTTATGTTTTGTAAGTTATGAAAAACTGTGATGCTGTTTTACCTACATATCAGTGAGCCACCATCTGTTGTCGTAAACAGTCAAAGAAGATAGAACAGCTCTAGCGAAATGTACTCACCTATACGACGACACCTAAAGAACAATTAAAAACACAAGCACTTTTGACCCATAGTCTTTGTCTGGTGTAGACAGTCGAAGAAGAGTTAGAGATGCCTGATAATATGCATGTTAACATCATGCATGCATTTGATGCCCAGACATGAAAAACATGAATCATGAATATGTATCAGTCAGTGTCTGTATTGTGGAATTTCTTTTACACAGCAAGCAGATTTGTGACATTCATCCATCCTGCTTGCTACCCCTACCCCCTCCCCCCCAGCCACATGCTGGTACCAGGCATCTGGTCAGCATTTTGTGTATGCTTAGAATGAGCATGTGCATAGCACTATGGAAACAAATTCATCTGATTCATCACACAGATGATTGTGCGACAAAATTAATATTTTCTGGAATTTTGATGTAAATTTTGGCAGGCTACAGCAGGGAGTGTGCAAGGTGATCATTGTGTTGTGAAAGGTATGCTGGTAAATGTGGGACTGAACCAACATGTTCATTAATCTGTACTGTCACTCTTGCTTCTGACTGCTCCACCCAGCTTGTGTTGATGGCATGTTGAGAGGTGTAACCCTCCATCAGACTGATGTTCATGTGCTCCAGTTTGATGCTGTGGCAGTGGTTGTGTGCCTGACAATCCACTTCTGGTGCCCAGCACTGTTTGTATTGATGGCATGTTGAGAGGTGCACCTCTCCGTAGGACAGGTGACCATGTTTTCCAGTTTGATAGTGTGGACTGCTGCGGCAGTGGTTGTGTGCCTGACACAGTCCACTTCTGGTGCCCAGCACTGCTGCTGAAGTTAAAGGGGGGATCCCTCCAAAGATGGTGTGTGGCTACCCGAGTAGCATGGTGATAAAAAATGGTCAAAACCGGCAATCTCTCAATCTATGGAATGCATTTGTTAACATGCAACTGCACAGACCAGATGACCCCCAGTGTTCAGCAGGGAAACACTATGACAAAATGGGGACAAAGTGGGCAGTAAGAGTTTTGTGGTTTTTTAATGTATATTAAAGTAGGTGCTGTCCCTCAGTCTGGAATTCATTTCCTGGACAGTTCAGTGTCTGCTTTGGCTGGAAAGTCTTACACAGCGGTGGCAGTTATTGTTGCAGCTGATGATGCAGATGATGTCTACATACATATATATAGAGAGAGAGGGAGAGAGAGAGAAATATGATGATAGAGGGTTCTGCTCTGAGCTCTAAGCCCCGCTTCCCATAGCTTCGTTTACACAAGCTTTGGTTCAGACCACCATGTGGTCCAGTGTTGGTCACTGGAATGCACGATCATCTGAGCCGGAATTCAGCATTCAAATGAATGTAACTTGCCTGGTATTTATCTGGTTGCAGCCAATCTCTCTGGTCATCAATGAGTGTGTGCCATTACTGACTACCAGTTTGGAAGGTTTTGTTCAGAATCCACCAGTCGTTCACTCTGTTGGTATATATATATATATGCTTTAGCTGGTGGGCCAAACGTGATGGCCATCCTTCAGGTTTTTGTCACAGAGTATTATTCTTGATGATCTTTGGCTGAAGCTGCTAACCTGCTATTGCAAATGAAGGCCAGGCATTCAGTCACAATGTTTACACATAACCACCGGTAATTTGTGGTTTTCGGAGAGCTAATGAGCAAAAAGTGGACACTCGCACTCCAAGCCTCGCTTTCACGCATCCTTCCTCCAACCTCCGCCGTAATTGGTTACACCGTAGGCTTCCCCAAAACTGTTGGATGGCAATATGTTTGTTGCAGGAAACTTGAATTGTATCAACCACAGGGATGGCAGCATGTTTGTCACAGGAAACTTCAATTGTATCAACCATAGGTTTCCCCAGACTGTCAAATGGCAGTACATTTGTAGTAGGCAACTTCAGTTGTATCAACCATAGGCTTCCCCAAAACTGTCAGATGGCAACACATTTGTAGTAGGCAACTTGAATTGTATCAACCTGTCAGGTGGCAGTATGTTTGCAGCAAGCAACTTAAACTGTATGCGGCATTCCCATTATAACTGCTCCAAAACTTATAACTGAAAGTACAGACAATACCCAAATTGTCTACATTGTGAAAGAACTATATATATATATTTATATCCAGAGTGGACACGCCTATTGTTTAAGGATGCTTCAAGTTACTCCTGTCAAGAAGCTGGAGCTCAGTGTGTGAACCAATTTCTAGCCATCAGTTCATATAATATGAAAAACAAAGTTGTACACGGAACTAAAAACATTACAGTAACTTGGTGTGCTTTTTAATGGCCCAGTCACATTAGGATGGTTATACCATGGCTTAAAAACATTACAGATGCCTGAAGAAAAAACAAGGACTGGTAAAAGCAACAAAAAACAACATGTTTCAGCCAGTACAGGGGGTGCTGACAGCACGAAACTCCAGGCAGTTCCGGTAAATAGACAATACACAGGCAGCTATGTACTTGAACTGGATTATGTAGTTCCCCTTTGATGGCTTAACCATCTTGACAAGGTTGGAGGAAATCTTAAATAGAATGAAGCCCAGAACGCTCATGCAGAATCAACACATATACACAGGGGAGTTAATTAGTGCTCAAACACACACAAGTAGAACAAAGGCCTGAATTGCCCACAATAACTCTCACCTGGCATGCGTGTAAATGCAAGGTACATAACTCCACCAGAGGTACATCCAGCAAATCTGAGGATGTACCTCTGGTGGAGTTTATGTCCCTTGTGTTCACACAATGCCAGGTGAGAGTTATTGTAGGTGATTGAGGTCTT
Source organism: Alviniconcha marisindica (assembly GCA_018857735.1). NCBI lineage: Eukaryota > Metazoa > Mollusca > Gastropoda > Provannidae > Alviniconcha > Alviniconcha marisindica. Next base: position 63,043 of record JABMCL010001218.1, on the reverse strand, counting down.
TGTTGTGCTTGTGCTACATATTTCAAGCGCTAATTAACTCCCTTGTGTGTTGAAGGCTGGAGGAAGGTTGGCAGAAAGTGAGGCTTGTAGTGTGGTGTACATGTATACATCATGTGTTCTAAGCGTTCAGTCAAGATGCTAACATGCATGCACAGTCAAGCGGGCACAGTCAACTGAGCTAAGCAGAGGTCACTTTAGTACGTGGTCATTTTTTCATCCTTATGCAACGATACGGCCCAAAAGGTGTTCCAGATGAAGGAAATGTTTCCGGCAGAATGGTTGTTGCCCCCGACTTTAAAGTCACTGCATTGGAAAACTTTTCATTTTGTGTGCATCACTGGTTGACAATTATACCAGACTTCCTGTTGTGCTGTTCACTCCATTCTGCTGCATGTCTTACATGGAGGTGTTGTGGACTCTTGTCTTGTTGCAGGTGAGTGTCTTGGTGGAAGGTAATGGTGGGCAACACCTTTTGGTGACAAAAATGACTATCTTCAAATAAATTGTGATAATGCTTGTTGATGAAATGGTATTGTGTAAAATGATGAAAAGGTTTAAATTGCAATAAAATGTCTGATCAGTTCAACTCAAAGTTTTACACATGCACACAAATGAGACTGAGAGATGTAATGGATACTCCAGTTCACATTTAATGCAGGTTTCAAAAGACTGTACATGGCTTGCAGTCACGCATATTCACCAAGCTCTTGAACAGCACACTAATTGTGGTGAACAGGATGTAACACAGGACATACAAAACATTTACCGACACCAAATAAAAATAAAAGTCCAAACCTGATAGTCTCGTTTCTATTCTTTTGTTTCCTTTCTTAATGATATTGTACAGTCGACATTTGCAACAGAGAAAACTAAATATATCACAAGATGGAAAATCCTAAACAGCCCTAAATATCCCTAGACCTATGCCAAGCTTGCGCTAACCATACATGACACATAAGGCCCAATATATACTTTCCCGCCCATTTCCGGGATGATCTCCACTGCACTATGTCAAACTCCCTTGTCCATGAGCAGTGACCCTTAAAATCAGTCCCTTTGCAGATTGCTCCCTAATGGTCGATGCTTCAGAACATTCCATTTTCTGGGTAGTCTCCCAGGGGAAGTTCACTGAATTTCAACACACAGGCCAGAGGTTGAGCCACTGTGACCACTGCTGGGCCACACCGGCTCCTCACAATCACACATTCAGCTGTTAATCCAGCATCGTATGGTGTACTTGACATGGCACTCCAAGCCTGAACACAGAAACATTTCAAAGTTTTGTTTTAGAACAGTCCCCACAACAATTCTCAAAGTTCACACAATTCCCAAAGGAACTAAAGTGTACAAAGTATCCCCAACAATTCCAAAAGGATTCTCAAGTGTACAAAGTCCCCTAGACAATTCAAAAAGGATCCTTAAGTGTACTACAACATCTTCAGCAATTCCAAAAGGACCTGAAACTGTACAAAGTCCTCTCAAGAATTCTCAAAGGACCCTAAACTATACAGAGTCTCCCACCTCCCCAATTCCAACAGGTCCCCTCAAGGGCACAAAAAAGTCCCCCAACAATTCACAAAGGTTCCTAAGTGTCAAACCCCAAAACCCCCCCCCCCCCCCCCAACAATTCCAAAAGGACCTTTAACTGTACAAAGTTCCTCACAATTCCAAAAGGACCCTAAAGAGTACAAAAATTCACCCAATAACTGCAAACCCCCCCCCCCCCCCCCCCCCCCATAATTGCAAAAGGACCCTAAAGTGTATATAATACCCTCAACAAATTCCAAAAGGTACCTACAAAGTCCCCAGAACCATATCCAATGGGGCTGACTAGCGTGCACGTTCCCAAGATGATACCCAAAGGACCCATAAGTGGCCCAAGTCCACACAATGCCAAAAGGACCTCAAAGTGTACAAAGTCGCCACAACATTTTCCACAGGACCCTCAAATGTACAAATCCCCACAGCAATCCCAAAAGGATGAGATAGTGTGCAGGTCCCCCCAATAATTCCTAAAGGATGGGAAAGTGTGCAAATCCCTCCAATAATCTTTAAAGGACCCTAAAAAGCACATCTCTAGGACAATTCCTAAGAACCCTAAAGGCCCCCACCCCCTCAAAAAAACTTACTGTTCAAGTGCATGTCCAGAACAACCCTCACAAAAACCTTCAAGTGTACACGTTCCAGCAACAACCATCAGAAAAGTGTGCAAGTTTCCACAACAGTTCTAACAGGCTAATATCAATGAAGTCACCACCGCAATTCCAAACAGACCCTGAAAAGTACAAAGTCCAGCACTTACCAACTAGCTGTGCATCAGGGAGCTGATAACTGTGGAGCTGACTGTTGATTAAACAAGGATCTGATCAACAGGGAGCTGATCAGTCAGGCGGCGGACAGACCAAGGAGCCGCTGGGCTCAGCTCTGTGTGCAGGAAGCCAGGTCCTGGGCTGCTCTTCAACCGCCTGAAACAAAAACAGGCTGCCAGTCATGGCCGCTCTGACACGCACGCTGGTGCTGTGCGAGCGATGCCGAGAACACAGCATCGCAACTACTGCATGCACTCGGCAAAACTTCTGTCACCTCAACCAAATACAGCCCAGACCACTTTGCCCTCCACAGACCAGTAAAATCGACTTGTCAAACAAAAGTAGTGCAAACACTTCCAAGACTGAACAAATTAGAAAACAAAACAGCTATTCTCAGAAGTTAAACTTGACTGAGACAGCAGTTGGAACTACTGACGCTGCAAACAGCATGCTCCAACTCAAGCCCTTGAGCAAAACACTGACGCTCCAAAATATATCTTTCCAGATTCAGAAACCCAGCCTTTAACTGCCATCATTCCATAACTGCAATTTCAGAAGAAACCCCATCAACTTTAAAGAATGTGATGTGTAAGATGAGAACACTTCAAATGATGCCAGTAGTTTTCTCCCAAGGAAAAAAAAAGGCAAGCAACCAACTGAATTTGGCATCTTCGAAAGATTCAAACTTCCCCAAGCAAGTGAAAACAAATGGAACCACCAGAAACATTATTCCCCTGATGTGCAAATAGGAAACGGAATTTATCTCAGAGCAAACCCCCCCAAAATAAACAAAAACACCTGACAGAACGATACAAGATACTCACAAGTTGGCAGAATTTTACCACAACATCACCATGGCAATTTCTGCCCACAGGAAACTGACGACTGTTAAGATTTGTCGACAAAACTACACTGCTGCCCACAATAAGCAATACAATACAAAAAAACAGTGTTAATACAATTACCTTTTCTTCACAATCTCAAAAAGTCAGTCAGGCTGATTAGCTTATCTCAGACATTTGCAGAAACAGCACTTAAAATCAAAGAACTTGTAACAATTCAAGAACCCCTGAGTTATGCAAAGATAACTGACATCAGCAAATCACTCAAACCAACTGCAACAACATTACAAATAAATTCAACAGGACAAGAGGAGGTGGAAGCTAAATTCTTTGTAACTTTCACCAGACTTTTCAGGTCAACAACCAATCAGGACTCTCCCATACGGTCATACCCCCACCCCACTTTCCTTTCCTGAACAAGGCGCATGGCAAGCATTAAAGCACTCAAACATCAGCAGCAAGACAAAATTTAACTTTGATATAGCCTCTGCTACTTCCATCTCCTACCCCCACCCAGCTTTTCCAACCACATTTTAGTTTAACCCAACTCAGTATCTTGGTTGGCCTCAAAAGGGATGTAAACTTGGAACTGGTCACTGGACTAGCACACAGCAGACCGGCTCTGGAAACTGGTGACTAAGGGGCTCACCCTCTCAGTCCTTCCATGCTTCAGTTCAACTGGCCATAAATCAGAACCCTTGAAGATGAAATGCAGCAACCCAAAAGGCAGGGAACAACATTTTTGTTTTAGTTTTTTGTTTTTAATTTTTATTCTATGACCTGGAAACTAACCCCTGACTGAACCATCTTCACATAGCCGAAGATTCTGCTACACGTTTAAATGGGGTACGGCAGACAACCCAATGGGATTGGGGGCCAAGGAGGGTACTGTCCTTAGTCTTGGCACAAGCAGCAGAACAAACAAAAATAAACGGAAGAAAGAAAAACAAAGCAAACAGCAGCAGACAAAGCATGTCACCACAAAAAAGATACATAAACAGGACACAAAAAACAAGCAGCCAAAAAGCATCATCAACCGACGCACAAGATGGCAATGATCAAGACTGCAGCGAGACTGAGCGTTTCAACTGTCATACTCTTTGGAAGCAGAAAGTGAACTTTAAAAACTGGAGCGAGACTAGAGAGAGAGCAGGAAGAGTGAAAAGGCTTACCGATACCAACCAGAACCAGCGCCACGTGCTAGGGAGAAGTGCCTGAACGCACCGACAAGGAACAAGTTGACCAACACACCAACCTCAACTTGCCACAATCCTTCCCCAGCACACCCCAATATGGCGCCATCTGCCCTCATCAGTTGACTCAACCACTTTTCTCTCTTTGCCGAAGCGTTTGATGTTCCTTGTCACTGAAACTTCCTCTGCCGCAAACCAGCAACAGATCCATGCAGGGTTGCCTGCCACTCAACCCAATACTGAGTGATTTCACATCCTCCTTCCACTGACGATCATGTAGAACTCCACTGCTTGAAGACTTCGGGATAACGAAGACTCAAACACAAGAAGGCAGCTCTTCTGCTGACGTTACTTTGGACTCCATTTGACAGTGTCATCACAAATACTTACAGGGACTTGCCATTGCTTTGACTTGCTGCCAAAACCAATAGCGAAAAACTGGTGAAAATTTGTCTCAACAAATGTCTCACAGATATAAATACAGTGTCTCTCACTTGCACAAAGGTGTGCACTCTCTGGTCCACTGGAAACCCCCAAATAGCAAAAGAATGGGTTTAAGAAGAAGAAAAAAAACTGGGGGGTAGGGGAGGGGAGGGGTGCTGTGGGTGACCTCAACATAAACATGTCTCAAAAATCTTAAATAAAGCACAGTATGTGGAAATTATTCTTATTCTGCATCTCTACAATTCTGTTCAAATATAATTATGTGGTGGGGGTGGGGAGGGGTGGGAAAATAAAACAGGCGCAGACCACGTTTGTTCAACTTTTGGGGTGCTAAACTTTTGATTAAACTCAACTGATTTCAGTCACGTCCCAGTCCACCATCTAACTCACCTTGTACAAAGCAAAAGATGCCGAGCTCACAGTTATCAGAAATAGGCATACATGCAAGACTGATAACACTGTGCATTTGCCACAAATTCTTCCCCCTGACATCCTAAGACACTAGTGACAATGATCTACCTCAATGTCTTGAAGTAAGTGAGCCAGCCTGGTATAATTATGTGAAATTTGAAACGATTCACAAAAAAACTTCATTTAATCAACAATAAAAACAGTCAACAAAACATGCACTCTGTGGACTTTGGAACCCTCAACCACTGCACCACAAAGCCTACCAGTAAGTGCTTCAGATATGATTACATACAACAAACTGAACACACACACAACAAACTCTCTTCAAAGTGATGAGATGCCCTGATGGTGTGATTAAACCTATGTTAAATTTCTGATTCAAAATAGAACTCAAATTCTCAAGCAATAAGGAAGGTTAAATTTTGATAATAAAAAATTATGACATCAAACAATATAAATAAACTTGAAGAATGGAAAGGAACTGTTTTGCATCTCAGATAGTCGTGACACACTTCCACAGCAAAACTGAGCACCATTCTCTTGATTGGGAACAGCAGTCTTCAAAATGTTCTGAACAATGACTGTAACATTTCTTTTAAGCACACACTTTCACCTACCAAGACATAAGAGCACCATGGATGATTAAAAGACCCTTTATTAGACGAACACAACATGCCGAAGAATGGAACAATGAACAACACCATGACAAATCAATGATCTAAAAATGTTACGTTACTCATCTTCCTCCACTGTTACTGGAACAATACTTCCTTTTCAAACTTTGGTCTGCGACTTCTCTGGGACACCATTCAATTCATCCACACGATGACAACAACTACACCACACGCTGATTTTGATCTTTGGAACAAAAAAGCTAAAACCAAACTGAACCTTATTCACTTTAACAAATAAAACAGTCTGATCCCAAATGTTTCAATAAAAGTCGACACTCAAATTGATGCCAAAACTCAAAAGAGTTTACTTCCAGGAACACAACACACAGAATACTCCAGAGGTCACAGCTCCACAAGACTTTAGCAGGGAGTTCCTCAGACGGCAGGAAAAGTTGATGACAAAACTGGGATAATGATGAACTCCACCCTCTGACAAGATTCCCCCGATGACGAAAACTCCAAGACAGGTTCAAAGGTCAAGGACCATGCATATTCATCAGGAGATACGTACACCACACAGCTGGCGCCAGGGCAGTGTATCCACCTGGGTCTTAGGTCGACAATCATTGCTGGTGTCTCAAACACTGTGCCCCGTTCATCCTCGGTACATTCGCACTTCAATGGTGCGACCCTCGAAGCGAGTTTGGTCCATGCTGTCTGGGCAAGGTTATGGATCAAATGGCATATGCAAGTCTCCAAGCACTGACATGATGTGGTCAAGTGTAGACATGATGTGGTCAAGTGCAGACATGATGTGGTCAAGTGCAGACATGATGTGGTCATTTGGACATGTGATCGTCTCTGGACATGTGGTCATTTGGACATGTGATCATGTCTGGTAAATGGTCACAACACAGTCATTTCGACATGACACGATCACGTCTGGACATGCTGTGGTCATTTGGACATGATGTGAACATGTCTGGACATGTGGTCAAGTACAGTCATGATACAGTCATTTAGACATGATGTGATCATATGTGGACATGATGTGGTCAGGTACGGTCATGATGCAATCATTTGGACATGTGATCGTGTGTGGACATGATGCGGTCAAGAACAGTCATGATATTGTCACCAAGCAGCCAGACTTAGGCAAGGATACTGATAGCACGGACAGCATCATCCTCAGTAGAGAACCTCACCAGCCCCTGACCAGTGGACCGACCTTTCTCCAGCTTGATCTCAGCAAACTTCACCTCCCCTGAGCAAGTGCAACAGTCATAATCAGCCCAATAGTTGTCAGACACAAGAATGAGACAGCATGAACAGAGCCTGGAATTCCCTGAAGTCCTATTGCAACACACTGCAGTGGTAGGGTTCTACTGGTTCATTTTAAAAGATGTGTAAAGCTCCAGCTTGGCTGAAGATTCTCAGGACTGAACGATACTTGAGCTTAAACCAACACTAGCTTCACCCAAGCAAGATGCTTTGGAGCCTGCCGTGAAACACCAAGTTACTTACTTACTTACTGCACACGCACTGTATGCTCTACGAATTAAGTACTACAGAGGATTCTGCACTGAGCTCTAAGCCTAGCCTTCCCATAGTTACAGTCCCACAAGCTTTTGGCTCCCAAGTACCATGCTGTAAATACCGTTTTTGTTTAAAAATGCCGCAGCCTTTCACTCTGCTGCTATGCTTCAGCTTGTGAGCCAGTCATAGCAACTACTCTTCAATGTTTTTGCACAGAATATTACTTACTACAGTGATCTGATTGGCTGCATCTGGTTGGTTGATTGACAGCACAGAACCCTACTATACACTGTAACTGTTCAGCATTTATTTGATTCCTTCTGTGACCATACTGACAAGTTTGAAAGTTTGTAAAGCACAGATAACTCAACTGCCACCTCCAACAAAATGAGGAGTGTGGGGCTGGGATGCAAGCAGAAGTACGGAGAGATGAAAACCCCAATAAAAACAAGGCACAGATAATTATCACATCTTACCTATTTCCTGGAAGCGTTCACGAAGCTCCTGCCAAGTCACAGCATAAGGAAGCTGAAATCCACCAACAAGACATTTTGACATGACCGACAGTGCACCATGACAACTGTCATCAAAACATTTATACACCTTGTTCAGAAGTGAATGACACAAGCAGCTGTTCTGTTTTCTTGGGGGAGGCAGGGCGGGGGGGCAGAGTCACAAATGGAGTATTTGCATGCCACACACACATAAAAAAATAAAAAAGGTTAAAGAGAAAGAGCAGGGACAGCTCAGCGGAAGAGCATGGAACACACGATCAAACAGTTACAGGTTCCATTCCTGGCAGGACAGGTGAGAGAATTTCTTCTCCAGGGTCAATTTTTTGTACTGACTCTTATTTCAGTATCTGTTCTGCCCCTGTTTTACCGCAGTAGCACTTAAAGATCCTGATCATTCTGGCCAAAATGTAGGTGGCAGGTTACAGCTAAAACATACATGCACGCTACATACACAGGCCTGCATGTTGTACACAGAAAATGTGCTGAGACAGCAGTTTTCTGTGGCACCAGCCAAGTAACAACGAAACAGCGCTGTAAGTACACCACTCTGATGGACATTCAAAAATGAGCTGTGTGAAGCTACAGTCACTCAGTCACACATGACTAGAGTGCAGCTGGTCTGATCAGAAGTAGAGAACAGCACAACACAGTTGCCACTGTGAAATGCTTAGTGCCCAACTCAAGATGAGGTACCCACCAAGTGCTCATATAATTCATAAACCAGAAAATAAAACAATGTTCATGATATCAAGAAGCACCCAAGGTCATATCTGGGCACACCACATTCTATCAACATCAAATACAACTCCATGTGTCCAACAAGCCAACAATGTATTTTAAACAAAAAATTCAAACAAGTAAAAGAACCTCACGTTTTTGACGAGGACGGTACAGTTGTCTGGGCGAGTGAACCGCTGACCTCGCTCCTCCCGACGACCCCTGTCACCAGCGCCCCCGTACCCCCCACTGCCCCCGTACCCCCCGCTGCCGCCATAACCCCCGCTACCCCCACCCCCCATCATGCCGGAGTCCATGCCCATGGCCCCAAGCCCCTCAATGCCCAGCTTCGCCAGACCTCCCAGGCCTGCCCCCAGACCCCCCAGCCCTGCCAGCCCGGAGCCCCCCAACCCCGCGCCCACCCCTCCCAGTCCAGACAGACCCCCCAGGCCCCCCACCCCTAGACCCCCTCCACCCAGACCTTCCACACCCAGGCCCAGTCCAGCGCCTGCTCCTAGACCCCCAGCGCCCAAGCCGGCCCCACCCAAGCCCGCCCCTAGACCCATGCCGGAGGCAGCACCTGCAAATGGAGTGGATACCGTGAGTCAACAGAAAGCTTACAATTTAGTGAGGCCCCAACGCCCCAGGAGCTTGAACCATTACTGACACACGTTTGAGCAAGGGCTTCAAACACAGCCTTAAAGAAATTAATCTACCATGTTGCTAGTTCTCAGATTCTAGAAGAATAAATATATCTGAAACAAGAATGACTGCTAGCGTTCTAAAACAAGACCCAAACACATAAAAGGTGTTTGGCAGATTGTGTCCTAATAAATAAGCGCTCTTTGGAGCCTTTTACGTGTCGGGATCTAGAAATATAATGCACTGAACTTCAATCAGAAGCTTACATGATAAATTAGTGGACAAATACATCCACACTGGTCACGCACCTACAGTCAGGGTCACTCCAGTCATTACCACCACCCACCATTCAGTAAGGGTTACAGTCATTACCAATCTGCCAGCTCTCACATAAACGGCAACCTGGCCCAACATAAACAGTTCGGAGCACCCAACACCGATACACTCCATCTTCTCTGCAAAGTGAGAACAAAGGAAGAATGGTCTGCATACCGCTGAGCTGTGCAAGATTGGCGAGCGGAGTGCCTCCTAGTCCCAGCCCCATGCCAATAGATTTGAGGCCACCTGAAATACAAATGGTAAACGTAAGAAAACAATGTGACACACACAAAGCCTGGACACTTTTACTGCACATTTTTCAAAGATACAGTGACACCCCTGATACAAGTCTACCCACTGTTTTCAAAGCAGTTTTGTTTCTACACTGTTCCCTTCGCAGTTCCATGGAAATGATTCCCTCACAACAATCCACCTCTCCTTTAAGACTCCTTTTGCCACAGAGCCGATGACCCAGAGAAGAATGGAAAAGACCTGAAGCAAACATTTTCTGGAACACTGGGGATTCACAACCCCCCCAACCCCCCACACAACACGTTTTGGTCTAGCTGATCTATGGGATCCAGTCTGCAGCTGACATTGCCATCCTATTGTCTCCAGCTAGAATGTTAAGGCTGAAGCAAAATGTCTGTTGTGTTAACAGTTTCAGGTCAGGATTACTTTGAGCTAGTAATCTTCATGACATGACAAACTCCATCATCAAGATCCTTAAACTGTTAAAGTCGCTGCCAGAGCGATGGGTAACACCGCATTTGCAGACACAGGTATGACAGTACGTACAGAGGAGGGGAACAGTTGTACCTGGCCCTGCCCTCCCCAACACTGGGTGAACCTAAGGCTTTTAGCTGAGGAATGCTGACAAACTGACATCTGTGAGGTGGGGAACAAGGGTTTAGCTGAGGAATGCTGACAAACTGACATCTATGAGGTGGGAAACAAGGGTTTAGCTGAGGAATGCTGACAAACTGACATCTATGAGGTGGGGAACAAGGGTTTAGCTGAGGAATGCTGACAAACTGACATCTGTGAGGTGGGGAACAAGGGTTTTAGCTGAGGAATGCTGACAAACTGACACCTGTGAGGTGGGGAACAAGGGTTTAACTGAGGAATGCTAACAAACTGACATCTGTGAGGTGGGGAACAAGGGTTTTGTTGAGGAATGCTAACAAACATCTGTGATATGGGGAACAAGGGTTTAGCTGAGGAATGCTGACAAACTGACATCTGTGAGGTGGGGAACAAGGGTTTAACTGAGGAATGCTAACAAACTGACATCTGTGAGGTGGGGAACAAGGGTTTTGTTGAGGAATGCTAACAAACTGACATTTGCGAGGTGGGGAACAAGGGTTTTGTTGAGGAATGCTAACAAACATCTGTGATATGGGGAACAAGGGTTTTGCTGAGGAATGCTGACAAACAAACATCTGTGAGGTGGGGAACAAGGGTTTAGCTGAGGAATGCTGACAAACTGACATCTGTGAGGTGGGGAACAAGGGTTTAGCTGAGGAATGCTGACAAACTGACATCTGTGAGGTGGGGAACAAAGCAGACAGAGAGACTCACTTGGCAGTTTGGGTCCTGGTGGGGCAGAATCTTCAGGAACTTTGTCCATGCGGACAATCATTCTACGGTCAAACAGCGACTGGTTGTTGAACATAGCTGATGGCAAGTCAAAGAAGTGATCAAAGTTCATTACTTGCTTTCTACCCTTTACGGCAATAATGGCCATGACACACCCACATATAACATCACCCTTCGCCGGCTACAATACATGGTGGAGGTGGAGGAGGTGCCTTTCCTTACACCCTACCCCGAGAAAGCAAAATTCTGCACTCATAATCCAGACCTCTGACCCACGGGTTGTGACCCACATTATGTAGACCCTGTTGTTTCAATATTGATTCAGTCTTGTAGCTGATCAACGATAACAACAATAATAAAAACATCATTAGTCTGCCTTTCCCCGCTCCAAGAGTCCTATACTCAGTGCTCCTGCACATTAAGGTGAGACGTAAAAAAGCACAGCCACAAATTCTGACATTTTACCCATCACAGTAATACTAATAGACAAACAAAACTCATATAGAGCTGAATTACTAAGAACATACGAGCAATACCCAGACCCAGACGAAAAGGATACAGACTGCTTGGACGGCTTCCAGGGGTTGTTCAAACTGAACAATGCCCATTCCCCGTGACTTGCCATTCTTGTCCTCTTTGATTTCAGCCTTCACCACATTGCCGGCTAATTTGAACACTTCCTTCAGTTTGTGCCACGTCACTTTGTAGTCCAGCTGTTCCCACAATCAACACAAAGTCACAGTCAGGAGATTGATCACAAGGTACAGGATCACCTCCTGATGAATCAAACATTCAAAATTATTTCCAAGTTTAAAATGTAAGTCACCAAATCAGAAGTAAGAATCCGGCTCACAGTTCTGGACATGGCAAAGTCAACTTATTTACAACTAAGAAAAATGTGTTCAAATTTCTTAATGACAAATATGTATGTGTGTGCGTGTGTGTGCGTGCATGCATGCATGTGTTTCAGTGCACGTGTGCATAAATGTGTGTGTGGGCACCCATTGGTCCAAACAGTAACTGAACCTTCAAGATATGGAGAGTTGTCACGCACAGGAATGTTGTTCATAGAAAAAGATCATCTGTGTGCTTACATTTTCTATAGCACTCACATATTTAATGGCAGCAAATTGGTCTCAAATCCCCCAAATCATCACACCAAAATAGCAGAATGTGCAAGCTTTCAAACAAATTTCTTCTTCCAGTCAGTCATCTCAACACTGTTATGTCTGATCTGAGCTTTTACCTTACAGAACATTAGGAGCTGGGGAGTCTCATTTTTTTTCTGCCTGAAGAATCTCATCATGGTTAAGAAAGGCGATAAAGAAATGATGAAAAAAGGCATACAGACATGCCACCCAAAGCACTCACATTGGCCACAAAGACGGTGTTGGAGATTGGTCCCTCGATGCCCAGCTGTGCCAGGACCTCCGGGGTGATGCCACCCCCTCCCATGCCCAGCGCCCCCATGCCCCCTCCCATCCCCATGCCCAGCCCTGCCCCACCCAGGCCCATGCCCCCACCGGGCCCCATGCCCCCCATACCCCCCATGCCTCCTCGCATGTCCCCCATAGCCCCACGCCCCCCTCGCCCACCATCCCCACCCCCGCCGCCCGGCATGTGGCCCATGTTCTGGAACATGCGTCTGTCTTTCTCACGTTCCTGAGGGAGAGGAGAGAAATATACAGGTTATGTAACACAGATATTGTCTTTAAAACAAAACAAAAAACTGAATCAATCAAGGGGAGAGGGGGAGCATGAGCACTAACTGCCTCTCAAAATCAATTGGGGGGGGGGGGGGGGATGGCAGAGGGGGGCAGAGGAATATCTCCTACCACGACAGCATAAATTGTTATTTTAGTTGGCTGCCACATTTTCAATAGATGTGCATAACATAGCAGGCCTTTCCACTGAAATATATTTCTTTCAGTTTCATGTTGTTGTTTTCCTGATTTTATTTTACTAGTAGGTTGTTTTTTAAGCAGAGAATTGGCAGATTCACAGCAAAATTTTGATTAGTTCAAAATTCCCCTGCACTCTTATGCAAAAACTCAAAAGGATATTTATGTTATTATACTCACGCACATCAGATACATCATGTACAGACATCAGAAGTAATATTTATTTCCCTATGGCACACAACTACATAACAAAATTAACATGCATGAAACAATCTCTGAATCAACAACTGTGAACCTAACAATAAAAACTGATCTCTCTTGATTTCATAAAATAAAATAAAAAAGTGGGGTGGGGTGGGGGAGGGGGGGGATCTTGGGCTAGTATTAATAACACATGTATACAGGCTAGAGAATTTTCATATTCAGTAAGCCAGCAGGCTAAAGGAGAAATTTCAACTTATGCAGGCCTGTGTTTTGTTGAATTTTTGTTGTTGCAATAATATTGTGCCCAATAAGGCCCAAATAAAGTCTAGCATCTGTTACTTTGATCTACAGTAGTACAATCTCAGTTCTCACCTCGTTGACCACGAGGTACCTGTCATGAATCTTGTACTGGTGCATGGTCTCTATGGCTTTTCTTGCTGCATCTTTGTCTTTGAATTCAATCACCCTGCAAAACACGCACAATCACAGTCACATGACATATGCATGCTTTCTCTGGGATTTCTCGCTGCACACTTGCCTTTTCAGAGTTATTCATCCATTGTAGACAGGGTGTGTGGGTTTTTATATTTATTTTTATGGAAGACAATAAAGTAGGACTGAGACAGAGAGGCTATGCTCTGCTTTTGATCACAGTCACATGACTACACAATGTGTGACGATCAGCTGACTACACAATGTATGACGATCAGTTGCTATGGGAAACCACAGACTGTGATGTCATCATCAAATGTCTGATCCTGTAACGTAGGTTTCAAAACTGTTCTATTCTCATCTGATTGTGAGACCACAAGCCATCGACAGCCAGTGCAAATCGTGAACTGTATATTTCATAGGCAGTCTTGGTAAGCTGGGGCTACTGCCAGCAGGTACTGTATTTGTGCTAATAAACCAAAACAATGCTTCAAGCCTACTTTAAAAAATATCTTGTTTTTTTGGAAAATATGTTTTGTTGTTGTTGTTTTTGCCATCATCAGTGTCACCACCTCACAAATGGTGATGTAACAGCTTCCATTCTTTCATCCTAGCTCTGACAGGGTAATAATAATGCCACCAATGTTGCTGTTTCTTCCTTGCTTGTGTCTTCCCATTCAATGGCAACAGTTACTCACAATCACCTCTCTGTCAATCAGTGCATGAACATGTAGCATAGCATGCTGCATGACATCTGTTTGGCAAAATGCTAGATTATGTACAAAATGTAGTCGTATAACTATCTGATCAAAAGTGGATCATAGCCTGAATGTAAATGGACGGGAAGGGGGGGGGGGGGGTTCTTGTGCACCTGCCAGAAGAAAGTCACACCTGCCTAGCAACAGGGTACGGGGAGTTACACTCATAGTGTGAAGCAATTTTCTTGTCACCTGCCTAGCAACTGGGTACGGGGAGTTACACTCATAGTGTGAAGCAATTTTCTTGTCACTATCATTGTATCAATCTAATGAACACACATATGCAGACTGCAAGCAGTGATGTTCAACTGGCATTTACAAATTATATGTGTGTACACAACACAGTATACTCTTAATCTTATTCATGAATGCATTGCTCACACAACTTTACTCATACACTGTTGGCATTTGAAGCTGATCACCCATGCAATATGGTATGCTTGTTAATGTACCAACACTGTAACTGTAAGAGTAACAGTAATCATACAATCACACAAACAAAATGGCTAGTCAGACAAACAAAAGTACAACAGGTACAGTGGTTTGGGAACAGCAATGGAAGTAAAACAACTCTCTTGTTGTACACAAAGTATGATGGACATCTAAACTCACAACAACTAAAAAAGATGAACCATACTTACGCCATTCCTTTGGGCTTCCCATCATTCCCTTCAATCATTTCCACATATGCCACATCTCCAACTGCACAAACACAAGTTAATAATGATAGCAATATATATAATTATATATGCATGCAGGCAAATGAAGCACCCAAGGCAACACAGCTCAGTTCCTTAGATTTAGAACACCTCTAGTGATCAGGCCCAGTTCTACTATCATATTTTTTAGACACTAAATAAGACAATACTTTTTTCCTAAAAATGTACCCATACACCTTATAGTAAGCATTTAATAATAAGTAGTACTTATCTGTGAATACAATTTGGCATGCAAATGTTTCCAACGAATGGTACTGATAGTGATTATTTTTAACCTGAATCAGTTATTACATCAGACTGAAACAGAAATCAGATACTCTGGCAAACTGATCAGTGATATTTTACACAGAAGACAATCCAAAAAATATGGGATTTTGTCTGACCCTATTGGGCGGTTCAGGCGGGGTTGTTAACTCCTTGACTTTTGCCTGGCATCGCTTAAGTCCCCTGGCTGCTTTTACTTCCAGTGGCAGTGTGTACTTTCTTCACAATGGAAGGGGGTGACAGTGAATTTGCGAATTTTACACTGCCAACTCTAAAGACATTTTTGGAGGCCCGTAGTCAGAATGTGTTTGGCAACAAGCAATAACTTGTTGCTTGTGCTATACGATGCCCCAAAATGCACATGATCTTCTGGTCAGTCAAAAAATGAAGCAAAAGATACTTTTTTCCCACCCTCCATTCCCTTTCCCTGGTAATATTTGCAACTGCAACAGTGGTGGCATTTGTACTGCTTCGCAATTCAGTTTCCCTTGTTACAGTTACTCTCAGTGTGAAGCAACACCTACTCAGAAATCGGCCCAGAAGTATGCTGCGACCTCTCGCGACTTCTGGTGCAAAAGATTACAAAGGGCATTCACTCATGCAAACCAGCTTCACTGAACTGCCCAACAGGCCTAGTCACACTCGTTTTACTGTCAGTGTACAGCAGCATTTACTCACAGGTGGTGTAATCACAAAACCAAAAACAAAATACACCCTGACAGTCACATCAAATACCAAATGAGAAACAATCACTGAAGCCTTAACTTCATCTTGTTACCAAGTCCAGCAGCCAACAACTGGGTTAGCTCATTATTGTCTGCTTATTGTCTTCAGAAATGATGTCATATTACATATGAGCAACTCTCAAAAGGTGAAAACTAAAGTGTGACATCTTGGTTAAATTTGAAGTGTGATGGTGAAGCAATTTTTTTTTTTAAGGGTGCTGTATCAACACAACTCTCTACAAAAACAATGATTAGAAGATATATTACTGTTACAGTTTATGACCAAACAAAACCCAACTCATGAAGGTTTGGGTATGAGTAATGATTTCTTATGGTATATGTTTTTGGTATATGTTTTTTGTCATCGGTGACATGCGACTCCCATGCTTCCGAAAACATTTTCCCACAAGCTAAACACCATAAAAAACACACAAAACAATGCTTGTCAGTACAATGGTCTCCCTTGGAACAACCAAAAGTGTTCTGTGTACGCAGACCTTGTCAGTGACGAAGTTCATGTCTCATGCAGACCTGTTTACCCCCTAAATGCACAAGTGTAGTTTGGGTAGTCTAAATGTGTAGTCAGGAGGTACAATGTGTAGTCATAGTGCATCAGTTGAAACTGGACTGATTTATCATTCACACATTCAGATTCTCATTCTCACTCAACGAGTCAAAATAACACACAAGAAACTTTGTCTATACAAACTTAATAAAACAACAAATACAATTATTTTGCTGTAGTGTAACACTGTAATTATAGAATGTTCTTTCTATCTCAGTTACAAATTTAGACAAGATAATCAGTTTGTCCAACACACACACACACACACACACACCAAGCACACACTTTCTCTCATCCTTTCTATGAGCTTGACTGAATTGATATAATTTTCAGAATCAGAAGACCACAGTGCCTGAAAATATAAACGTAAGGCGACAGCATGGCACTGCTACCAAGGTCTCAGCCACACACAAGTGGTGTAGATCCGTTCAGGTCTCTTGCTGGGCCGTGCACATGTGAATGTGGGAAAATTGTAAAGCCAACATCTTGACTCAGAATGAGAGTGCAGTTGTACAGATCAGTCTGCCAGTCACACCCGGCCGCAAGCACCCTACTCAACAGCCTAGTACAATTTTTTTCCGACCTCACAACAGTGTGAGCAACGAATTTTCCCCAACAAAGTAGCCAATCACAACGCACGTTCTTTGTAATGGTGAAAAAAATATGCTCAAGGGAGATAACTCCACGGACTAGTGCTATCGATGTTTGCAAGTGCGGGAAAACTATATCAGTTTGTTGCATTAAAATGAGGGGGGGGGGGGGGGGGACGGAGAAAGAGACAGACTTGAAGCTGGAAAAAACTTTCCAGTCGCCTTGAACTCCTTGTAGGACTTACTCTCAACAGGTTGCTTACAGTCAAATCGACCACCATGCTTGCATGATAAAAGTCTGATTTGCAGGTGGTGCAAAGAACAAGTTCGCTGCCTTTCCTTGAAGGAACCAAACACGGATAAGCTTAGTGGTCAGCTGGGAGAAACTTCTGGGATGGAACTTTCTTCCTTTTAATCGCAGCAGCAGAGCCTTTGGAGGCTAACACTGAGTCTTCTGAAGAAGAAGTTTCATACGCTCGCTTCTTCGACTCGGACATTTTCTCCCAACTGAAGGGAGTTTCGGATGCGTTCAGAACCTATGCTTGCGCCAAAACCAGCGCTGCTATTGCAAGACTTGATGCGCGCGTATCATAAGCGGGCGCACGTACCTTTTGAACACGGCGGCCGTGTCAAAAATAGGATTGCATCAAAAAAGAGGACCGAATTACGCTCGTCGCTATCGCGTAGCCGAAACGAAGTCATTTGCGTAGTTTGTGTAATGCAAGCGTAGATGCGTAGTTTGGGCTTCAAATGTGTAGATTTCTACGTCAAAAGCGTAGACTAAACAGGTCTGCTCATGACATACGACTCCGTAGGTTTTAAATATTGATATAAAAAAAAATTGCTGAACATTTTCCCATCAAAACTTTACATTTTAACAGAGCAATATCTCTACTATTCACTCAACACTAAATGTAACTGACACAACTTATTTATTGCTGCTTGTGATCACATCGCAAAGACATCCTGCGAACACTGAATGTGACGTTTTCGTGTGCAGAAAAAAATGATTTTTTTGGGGGGAAACCTTTTTAACAAACGGACCATAAACACATCAAAACATCGGATTTTGTTACTTTAATTACTACATTATTATATAATACAAACATAAACTCTTTCGGTGCACCAGTTAAAATTTTACAACAGTTACAAAAATGTCAGGTGTAGAACGCTGACCTTTTGAGAGTTGCTCATAATCATATAGAGTCACAAAATTCTGACCAAAAAAAAGGAAGAAAAGAGTGTAAAAAAAAAAAAAAAAAAAAATGTTACAGAGGACACTGGTCAATGGTTTAAAAACTTACCTTCTTTCCTGAACATGTCCTTAATGTCTTGCCACTTTAGTTCATAAGGCATGTTCTTCACCACCACCCTGGATGAGCTGACGTTCACTATTCGCTTCCTCTGATCTCGTGACCGTGACCTTGATCTCAGTGGTGACCTTGATCGTCTTCTGTCCCGCCTGCTGCTATAAAGTATTTAATCCAAATGATCTTAAATTCTTCACAACACACCTGTATTTAAATTGTTCACATGGACAGTCATATCTTGTACAAACAGTTGAAGAGCGCACACACACACACACACACACACACACACTGTGACAAAGAACCCATCTACACAAATCCTTTTCTCTGTGTGTGTGTGTGTGTGTGTGTGTTGTGTAAGAGCGTGTGCATGAGTGTGTGTGTGTGCCCGGTGTGTGTGTGTGTGTATATGAAGGTGTGATGTCACTCGGTGTGAGAAGTCCGTACATGTTACGTGTTGACTCAGAACTGAAACAAAAGTGAAACACAGCCTTTCGACCTACAGATGCATCTATGTAGTGGAATCTTGGAAGTTGGATACTCCGGTAATTATACATTATGATTATAATTACCGGAGCATTAATTTGTGAACCAGTCAACTCCGGTCGACTGTCAATGTCATCGCACTGCGGTTAGTGTATATATCACAATGACACTACGCTATTTTTGTGTATGATATTTCACCTAACTTCCTGAATGGATCATGGCTGGCTGTCCGGCATTAGGGGTGGGTGGACAAGGGGGATGGGGAGGACAAAGATGAGACTGAGACTGAGACTGAGAGTACCTCAGACCTACGGCCTGGACTGGAAAAAGCCTTATTACTATTACCACACGTTAAATTTTGACCGTGCACTGATAAATAGCTGTAAGTGTTAAGGAACAGCTTGTTCGATTATCCATGAAATTGAAAGTTAAAACGTTTCTTCCTTACTTCCCGGACAAAAATTGAAAAGGCACGCCATTTTGACCAACCCGGGACCCGACAAATTCAGAAACCAACCTTCTACTCCTTTCCCTCTCTTTATCCTTATTATCGCCATTTTGTTGCTGAGATTGTTGTGATGCCTCTTCTTGGGTCATATCTTGCATCGGTTCAGCGTCAGCTGGAACCTCTTCGGGGTCTACGAGCGTAACAACGTTGTCTGCGTCCGCCATTTTGTCTCGTTTCCTGTGCATAGAAAACATGGACCGGACCGATAGGCGATGGTCCCCGTTGGCTCATATGTATAGGCCTATCAATGAACCTACATACAAGTTACCCTAACGATATGAGAAACAGTCCGGTATCTATCAGCGTAAGTAGTAATAGTAAATTGAATCCACAATGATTCAATGGCCACCAAAAAAAAAAAGGGTTTTGTGCGCGTCACAGCAGTGCGAGCTTTCTCTTTTCCAGCACTGGTAATATGAATTGATCAGATGTTTTATTGCCTTATTTTCTGGTTCTATGCTCATAATGTATAACTGAGTGATGTATGCATGTGCATTTCAGTGGCACTGTGAACACGCTTTGTTTTGTGTGGAAATTTTCATGTATAAAGAGAGAGAGACAGGCAGCGAGGTTTTCAAGTGATTGCCATTGCAATGACTGGTCATTTGAGACCTACTTTATGCACCCATAGAACTCTGCCCAGACCTTCTGACTACTTGTGAGAGTGACCTTTTTTCATCTACTTTTTCCCCCTCTCATTTAATGTTCTTTATAAAATATAAGCATTGACTGCTTCTGTTTTCTTTTCCAATACTAGTTATATGAACTCATCAGATGTTCTACTGCCTTATTTGCTGCATGCATGCTCATAATGTGTAACAGTGATACATGTACGCATGTGTGCACCTGGTGCTGTGAACATGCTAGGTTAGTTTGTGTGGAAATTCTCATGCATAACCTTTCACTCACTCATTCATGCCTATATGTATGTAAATGATGGCTGTAATTTTATATTTACTCATCAGTAGCTAAGCAAGGACTAGTTGTTAGGTTTTTGACTGAACCTAAACTACAATCCTTGTAAAATAAAGTTTTCGAGTTCAAGCTCTCTCTCTCTCTCTCCGTCTCTCTCCACACACACACACACACACATACGCATGCACACACACACTAGACACTGCAAAAGAGAGCTTGTGTGTCATGTGCCTGCGGCAGAAAAGACGCCAGCAACGAGACATGGGTTTTGGCCGCAAGCCATCATACACAAATGCCTGTGGCAGAAAAGACGCCAGCAACGAGACAAGGGTTTTGGCCACAAGCCATCATACACAAGTGCCTGTGGCAGAAAATATGCCAGCAACGAGACAAGGGTTTTGGCCACAAGCCATCATACACAAGTGCCTGTGTCAGAAAAGACGCCAGCAATGAGACAAGGGTTTTGGCCGCAAGCCATCATACACAAGTGCCTGCGTCAGAAAAGACGCCAGCAACAAGACGAGGGTTTTGGCCACAAATCATCATACACAAGTGCCTGTGGTAGAAAAGATGCCAGCAACGACTCGGGTTTTTGGCAAGAGATCACACTGACACATGTGCCTGTGTCAGAAAAGATGCCAGCAACAAGATGATCAGGGTTTGGGCAAACCATCACATACTAGGCCACGCCAGTACATATTGGTTGACCCAGTCAGTACATAGCGGTCTCTGTGGTCGGTGGCATTTCTTGTTGAGTACGCAGTAAGGTGGTGTGTACCGTTAAGGAAGGTGCATGTGTGAGAACTGATAGAATGAAACCGATGAGACAACACAAGCTGGTCTGAACAGGTATATCCTGTGCAAACGTTTCCATCCACAGGATTATTTTGGTTTTTCTGTCAACACCATCCACATCTCTTTCTTCTTTCTCTCACAAACTTCTGGCTGTCCCTCGTGTCAATATCGAAAGTGCTGGTGCACGATTCCAGACCAGAATCCTGAATATTTCTTGGGGGGGGGGGGCACTTCAAGAGATGTGGACTTGTCTTCTATGGTATAATCTGATGCGATGATGCATTGTCAGTTGTTTTTGGCAAGGGGGTGCTAATGACAACACATCAGAACTTACTCATCCCTGTGGTGGAGAAAGAAAGTGCTCAAACGCCGCAAAACTTAATCACCACATCAAATGCCTGTTCTCTTTGCGGCGGATTGGTATTACAAAAACAGGAGTGCAGATGATGACACAGCAAGACGTGCACGTCACAACAGCAGGAACTGCAGCCTTTCACAATCTGAAAATAACCCCAGTCTCAGACTGCAGGCAATTTCCTAAAGAGGGTCATCAAGCATCTCTGTTTCTCTTGTCGGACAGGATTTGCGTGATTACAATATCTGGTACCTGTCTTTATGCAATATCTTGTACCTGTCTTTATGCAAACCACTGTAACTAGCCAAATGAAAAGTGAACATGAACATATCTGCATGTAGAGCACACACAAAGACACACACAACACCCACACACAGAGATATCAAACACTTTTCAGCTGAACATTCTTCAGTGTATTCATCATGTTACTCCTAACATCAATTGTCATTCATTTCTCTGTACATCATTCCAGTGCAAAATGATGTCCATCCAGCTGCTGAAACAGCATCTCTGTTGCAGCTCTCTCCAGGATCTCAGCGAACCTCCAGTCCAATTCCTCTGCCAGGGTGAGCGTTGGGGGAAGTTCCTTCAGGAGGTACAGCAACAGCGTGAATTCTGTTTGGGTGGCATAAGAGGAAGGCGCCGCTCGTTTCCGTTGAAAACGCTGTGGCTGCAGGGATTCCAGGAATTTTGTGGGTCAGGGAGGTACTTATGTACCTAGAGTCTTGGAGCTCCTCCAGATCTTGCTGAAGCAGCTGTTGACACAAAAACAGCATAGCTCAACCAAAAGCAAATGTCTCAGTTCTACATCATAGTTCTACATCTCATGTTTCACCGTTTAACTGTTATTTGTCATTTTGTAGCTTGATAAAGGGGATTACCCTGAAAATTCGCATGTTGTGTTTTGTACTAATAAAATATATAGCGTTCTTTTGAACCTTTTATGTCTGTGCAGCTGTTCAAGCCTGCACCACTGAGAATGGTGTAGCTGCCAGCACCCTTCCTTACTCTTCAGCTTGGGAAGGCCTCTCCTGTAACGGAAATCAACCCTCCTCTCACTTGTGCGACTGCGAAGAAATACAGAAAAACACCCTTGGACCTCCTTGCCAAAATCTCACGTAAGATTGCTTTGAAACAAGAAGTGGTGGTGCGCTAGTGCACATGGGTTAAAATTGGCTGTAAAAAGAGAGTAACTTGCACATAGGATTGGATCACAACCCTATACTGTACATGGGATTGGATCACCATCAAACATTTTTTTTTTTTTTTTTAGTCCAGTAAGAGAGCTTAGTCAGTGACGTTGCCCACTGCTAATCTACTCCTGAAGCTGGTTGCAATGCTACTCACCACTTTCCATCACAATGCTGATAAACAGCACTACAGAAAGGAGCCATGGAGTGGATAGGTAAGATAAGATCAGATAACATTCCATGCATCTTTTCCAGAGCAGTCCATGCTAAAACCATACATGGAAATTTGTCTCTTGTCTGCACATTAAGTACCATTAAACTGTCATTAACACACACACACCCCTACATAATTCACAGAGAAGCAGCAATCACATCAGGGGATCTGGCATAAAATTACTGTCACATAAAGTCGTGTGGAGTGACTGCAGGTGAGTGCCGCCTTGTCGGCCCAACAAAGCTAGCAGGCTTACTGTGGCTGCAAGATGGAAATGGACTCCTCATGAAGTGCAGCAACCTTGGCGGAAGCGGGGAGCTTGATGCTCATCAATGGCACAGCTTCTTGTCTTCACTTCATGCTGCGGGGGCCGAGCTGAGTCTATCCAGTGAGACTGCATCTGCAGAGGATGCTGACCACGTCACAACATGCATGCTCTCTGCGCACAGTCACTAGCTTCCTATCAAACTACAGCTTGCCTTTACTTGGTCCCTGCATACACCCACTAGCTTCCTATCAAACTACAGCTTGCCTTTACTTGGTCTTTGCATACACCCACTAGCTCTTGTAACCAGAGAAAAACATTGTCTACCTGGTCTTTCAGACTAGTTCATTGTTATACTAAAGAGTTTCAGGTAAAAAAAAAAAAACAAAAAAAAAAAAATTAAAACACTGCTGTTGTTGATCCTTAAAATTAGCATTCTATCTTATCCTCATGCATTCTTACTGCTGTATAAATCTCCCTTACCATCACAGGTTCTTGCAGCTGAATTGGACAAACATACACATATCGTTTATACCACTAGTACCTGTTATGATGTACTTACCTTGAAAAAACACCAATCAACAAAACTGTCATGTTTTAAAACCTAAGAAAGATCATTTTTATAACTGTCTAATCTGATAACAAAACTGGAAAGTTTACAACAAACATTTTCTTCTTAGTTTCATATATGAGCGCGCCACCCCCCCCCCCCCCCCCCCCCACAGCAAACATCTCCTGTAAAAATTCTGTCAAATTTCCAGCTGGCCAGTCCAGCATGCATCAAACCAAACCTCCACAATCCAAAGTGAAAGCAACATAAATACTTATACTTACACGCAACCAAGTTTACACAAGGTTGAATTTCCACAACCTGGAAGAAACCTTAATATTTTGGTCCAAAGCTTATGTTTTTACAACTTAAAAGTCGTAAAACTAATGCTGCTAATTCTAAACTCCCAATGTGTGTAGGCAAGCTGCAGATTTATATTTCAGCCGATGAACCCAACACATGTATAAAAGTGGACATCATCATATGTCAACAAAATGAAACCTGTGACCACACAAGGTTGCTCACACACTCTGAGCATCGCTTTCCGGCACCTTCCTCCAAACTCTGCCAGATCTGGTTACACCACTGAAAGGGCACTCTTTATGGCCGTGCAGCTATCCGCCGATGTGGTCAGTACCCTCCGAAAGGTTTGGATACTGGTAAGACTGTGGAAGCAACCTAGTGCCAAGCATGCACATAAACATGAGATGCATCCACCCGGGTAAAACAAAAGTTCCGTCTCGATTCAAACAATTTTGGTTTTATTTGAGCTGGTGTAAGCAACATGGTCAGTTATAAAACAAACATATGATATAATTTGAGTTGTTTGTAACAAACTTACTACTGTTTGAGCACCAACTAAAAACTGCTCGTTAGCTGACAGTTTTCTGGATCCTATGGCATAACTAAATACGGCAGTGGTTGAAGGAAGGATGTCATAAACCAGTGCTTGGAGTTTGGGTTGCACACTAAGTCAAAATACTGAGTGACTTTACAGGTAACATCTTCCTCACTGAAGAGTGACTCCATCTCAAACTATGAAGACATACACTTCTGAGCAATTATACAGCCGAATAGAAGCACCATCTTACTAACTAACAAACCACAAAGAGAACATTTGAGACCCAGCAACAGCATCTTTTACTGAAAAGCAACACCATCTCACATACCAACAAACCGCAATTTAAAAAAAAATCTGAGCAACCACAATAGCAGTACCTTTCACTGGCAAGGAACAAACCAAAGACAGCATTGAACCGCAACAACAGCATCCGTGACAGAGTAGAGTGACACCACTTCATAAAGTGACAACTGTGACGTAATATGTCAATCAATCACATCAAAATCTTTGCCCAAGAAGATCAATACAACCTCACCAGCCATCAAAACCACAGCCTCAAACATTTCAAAGGCAACTAAGAGCACTGTGCAGCAGATGATCAATACCTCACAATCAACACAAGGAAACTTAGCCACCACTAATGCTGGTTCACATCAGCTTTTTTCATGTCCAAACTATCCAGACATTGAAAAATATGCATCATGCAACTGTTTAACCCAAGGAGGGTCATTTGTGAGACGTGCAAAGTGATCTTTCTTCAATTTTCAAAATAAGGAACGGCAGAAGAACCATCATCTGAAAGAACACAAACACAAGCATGTCCTGCTGTAAACTGCATAAACATCGGTGGACAAGTTCCGCTCATCCAATGTCTTCTAAGCAAAGCAACACACCCCATGTCTTCTAAACAAAACAGCAGCTGCCACAGCAACCTGTCAGACAGAAGCCATGACAATACACTGTCCCCTCAACAAAACCAGTTACAAAGTTTAATGTAAATGACATGAACGAGGCAAACAGGAACACAAACACTCACCCAAATCTTTCACATCTCCAATGTGTGGAGGGACTGTAAATCAAACTTAAACAGACCACATCCATACAAACTGTAGTACGCAAGGCAATATGCAACTGGATCAAAGGAGCAAAAAACAGCTGAAAAGGTCAAGCAGGCACAACAGATGAGCAAAAAAACCTTGTGGTCAATCAATTGAACATAACCAGCGAAAAGCCATGAGCACCTGCATGCCCTGTTGACCACAGTAAAAATAGCTGTGCCAATTTACCGACACTTGCAGATGCTCTGAATGCAAATCAAAATGACCTCCACTCTCAACTCCTGTCAAGACTTGGGTTGTATCTGCTGTTCTGTCAGCAATATAGGTCTTCCGCAAAAATTAAAAATAAAGAGCTTCCTAAAGCTGCGTGCAGAGACTCTGTTCTTGCACAAGAGGCTGCATCTTCCGGAAGCTGACTGCAAATTCTCTCTTCTTGTATTGGCTGTAGACATGTCCGCAAAACCAGGAAACCAACTTGAAAAAGTTAGCAGTGAAATGCTGACATGCTGAAACAAACAAAGCATCAACAAACATATATGAACGGGCCACTTCACACCCTCAAGTCATCCCCAAAATGTTGCCAGTTTCCATCACTGCTATTACTTCATAACTCAGTAATCGCCATTCAACAGAGGACATGCCAAACCATGTATCCCCAAATCAGTCTCCTCTTGTGCACAATTATCATCCCCCCCCCCCCACCCCCCAAGTTCGCCTCCTTGTGTCAACGCATTCTACATGCACAAACAGCAGACCAAAACCATGTCGACCACAGATGACGCCACAAAAGTCACCTTTGTAGAACAGAACCTTTTAAACTGCTTGAAACAAATCAGGCCAAAGAATAAGATACTAAATGCTAACAGCCAAAACAGCATAAGCCTTTGAATCTGGCTCTGGTAAGTTTCAACAAAAGCACATGGCAATTATCTATATTGTTAGTATTATGCATCATGGAAATTCCATGCTTAGATCATTCCTGTAAATATACCAGTTTTGAAAGCAGAATCCCATTACCTGTGTTGGTACTATTAATTACTTCAAGTTCCATGCCGTAACATATATATTCTGAAATTAGTTCAAACTACGGACAAGCTTTGACCAGTCTGTCAAGCTCATCTCTTCCTGACACTTACTTACCACAGTTACCTGGACACAGATACAAGAACAGTGCTACTAAGTCCAACTGGTTATGTGATGTGTTGGTGTTTGTCTACTGCAATGCAATGGGGAAGATTTTGCCAAGGCAACCAGGATAGCTTCCCCTACTTTTCTTCATGCTAAGAACTGTCCTAGACTATCTCATGTGCTTGTCAAGAAGCACACAGGTTCAACAGGCTTGTTTCAGCCTCATACCTGCGGACTAGACTTTCAGTCTGGTTGTGTCCTGCTGGACTACGATAGAAGGAGACAAAGTACACTGCTAAGTCCAGGTTGTAGGTGGGTGTAAACCTCTCTACCTTCGTGATGCCAAAGACACAGTATTCCAGACCCAAAGTGGCAGTGCTCACTGGCAAGTTTTCATTGACTTTCAAACATTACTTCTAAATTTAGTTCTTATTTTTTCATCTTTTTACAAAACTATACCAAAAAATAAAAATAAAAATTGCTATGTGTCTATTTTTCATTCCATTCCCATTGACAGGGCCCGTGAAGCTTCTTTGCCACCTCGGGTCCCCTTTAGGAAAAAACTAAAAGTGACTTGACACCATCTATGTACACAGATCCCATGGCAGTTGGAAATCAAATCAAAAGTCCAAACTGCCCTGGTATTTTATATGTATATTTTTTTTCAAATGAAATACTTGATATCCATCAACAGGTACCTGCATACCAGACATAGGATTGGTTTGGTGTAAAATGATCCGAAACTTTCCAAACTCCATGGCAATACATCCAAACAATACTGTAGTGTAGGTTGCTAGCTCTTCTGGTCCATGTAGGAAATGGTCTGAACACTCTCATGCCAACTGATACAAATTTCAGCCAGCAAGATGTACTGATACCTCTCTACTACCAGCAATACTACCAATAATCAATGTGACTGGCTTATCAATTAAAGGACAAGTCCAAGGTTAGGGGTGATTTTTGACACGATTTCCGTTAAAGCTCGCTGAGAACGATGATGTAGGTGAAACTGTGATCTGAGGGTTATAAATGCACGAAAAAAAGACATTTTCTGTCGTACCGAAAGCATCGCCATGATGCCCAAATCACGTGACCATATGCCTACTATGTCACTCTGGGGAGTCGCTGCAAAATGGCCAACTCGAGCTCCGAAGATGAAACTGATACTTTGCCCGAGAGACCCACAAGGATACAGCCGTATCAGTTTGAGCCTGTCAGGCAGGATTTTGAAAGAGTACCGGAACATCGTGTCAGCTTCGAAGCAAACCCCATGCAAGAAAGTCAGCTCATTTGAATTGTATAAATTTAATCCACTTTAGCCTCACTGTGGGTCGATTGTGCAGGAGCTCATGCATTGTTATACCTGGGGTCGTCTGCAAATTGTTACAGTTCACGGCAACACAGTAGGCCAGCATAGTTAACTTTTTTGTTGACCACATGCATACAGTTTACTGAAAAATCTAAGATGGCAACCGCACTGACTCCCCAGACTGACGTCACTTCCGGGAAAGCCTACAGAAAAGAAAATCGATTAAAACCCCAATTAAACATTTTTATTTATTTTTTATTTCATTAAATCTGAAACTAGTGACTCACTTGTCAATCATTTTGATGGTCATTTTGCATACTTAAAAAACATTGGACTTTTACTTTAAACTGACATGTATCCAGTATGGAAAAAATATGTTACCTCAAGGTGGAATCTCCTATATTATGGCCAAAGAAATGATGCACACCCTTGATGATAATCTTCTGCAAAACACATGCAGGTAAGCCCCGTCATCTTTCAGTGAGGATGAACCACTTATAACAATGAAGTCAGAGACTGTTCCAGCCACCACCAGTATTAACTACCATATGTAAAAGACACTGACTGACTTGGTTCTGCAAAAAGACTTCCAGATCCATCATCTTGTGCATCCCATTTGAACACTGAAGAAAACATACTGACAGGAGCCAAACAACTCACCAAGGTCCTACTAATCACCTCTAATGTCTGACAGAAATCAAATACACCACCAGGATAATGACTGCATGACAGATAAGGCATTTGCCAGCCTCAACAAGTTCCATGCAGGTTTGTGCACAAGGTTTGACATGTGACTGCTCCAAGTCTTGCACTTGCAGCGTTCCTCTGAAGGCTTCAGTTGGCAGACTTTTAATGAACCCAGAAAGTTTTAGCCTGGTAAAATTGCATGACCCAGTGAGCAGTGGCATCTTATAGCTTTGAGAAAACAACAACAGTTGAACATTCACTGCTTTCTGCAAGGGCAGCTACTAGTAATCTTCAGTGCCCCACATTACCTCCATCTTCCTTACTTCAATGTTCACAAGTCTTCCTTGTCTTGTGGATCCAGCTCATTTTACACCACACATGTAATCTTCATTGTCCATTAAGGTATATTCAACTATTTCAAGGTCTCCCATCAAGTCTTGCACGTCTCGCAGAGTACCAAGTTCCAATATTGTAGTTTTCCCGCAACATTAGTATCCAGTCCATGGCAAATGAAACAAGGTCAAGGGACCAAAATGCACAGCAGTTCTCACTAAAGTGTAAATTGTTAGAACATCTGAAATAGAACACAAACGGATTAGGAATAGGAATGATAATGCAACACACAAACCAACAGCATTTCTAATGTGAGAGAACTTTTTTTTAAACTCCTGCATAGTTGCACTGAAAATTCCATACAAAAAAGCCTTCACGTGTTCCGTTAACTTCTAAAGCATGTGTACCTCCAACCCACTTCTTTATCCAGACGACTAAAACCAGCCTCATCAGTATGCTTGGTTTCAATAAACAGGTACAGCAGAGTACAACCAAGATCACTTGCCAATTTCTGGGAAGTAAGACACTGCAGCAGTACCGCCTTGATCTTCCTGAAGCTGACAATGACATTCATGATAGCGTCAATTTTATTTCCATTGTCTTGCCCCAAGAAGTGCTGGTAAATCCACCAATAACCAAAACAAACAAGCAAACTAGTATTGTCAATACTTACCTGGAATCCACTGACATAGCAATTCCTCTTCCATGTGCTGGATCCCCATCATTCCCAGCCTAATGCAGCAATGAAGCCATAATGCAATATTCAGCAATGAGTCTCTTTACAAAACATTACAAGCAGTCCAGCACAAGATGCAGATCAGGCAACACTGTGGAGAAGATGATGATGAAGAAGACTGATGCATGGAGCAGCAGATTTGGCTCTTGTGAGCTGTTGTGGAGAAGGTGACAATCAGCAGATTTGGCCCTCAGGAGCCACTGTGGAGAAGGTGACCATGAAGCAAACCTTGATGCACAGATGGGAAGATTTGACCATCAGGAACCACTGTGGAAAAGGTGACCATGAAGCAAACTATAATGCATGGATCGGCAGATTTGGCCCTCGGCAGCCAGTGTGGAGAAGGTGACCAGGAAACTTTGATGCATGGATGGGAAGATTTGGCCCTCGGGAGCCAGGGCAGATTTGGCCCTCAGGAGCCAGTGTGGAGATGGTGACAGGAAAAAAACTTTGGTGCATGGATGGGTAGATTTGGCCCTCAGGAGCAACAGTAGTGAACAAGCTGTTTAGGGGAATATGGGACCTTATCTGGATGATACACTTCGTGCAGTAAACTGGTGTAAAGACACCATGGCACTCAAAAATGCCAAAAGATTCAAATTGGAATATAATCCTCATTTGTATGTGAACATCTGTCATTCATTTTACCAGACAAGACTAAACACAAATTTCTCTCCTCTGATATCTACATAGCAATCCAAGATGATGAAATCAGATCATCTAGCAGATGGCAGGCAACATGGCATGAAAGTGACACCCATAGTGCCTCCCCTCCCCAAAAACAAATTCCAGACAGATTTGCTTTGGTGCTAAAAGTCAAGCATTAAGGTCCATGTAGCCCATTTTATAACTTCACGCTGCTAGACCAAGCTTTGCTTCTCAGACCACACAGTTTATGATTTGTTAGGTGCTATGGCAACTGATGCTGTAACTCATAAGGTCCACACTGATTTGCATCAATGCACATATTCAGTAAACAACCCAAGTTGTCCATCAAATGTGGCATTTAAGTGCACCAATTCATGCCCATTAACAAGAAGTAACAATCTGCATGTGACCACGCATGGCAGCAGTGGCTTTCAGCTTATTACGTCCGCCACCATCAGCCCATCATCTCAGCTTTCACAATGCACTCTAGGTAGCAGCCTTCCAGGACACCGTTTCATATGCAAATATTGTCACCAGTAACAAACACCATTGTTAATCACCGTCTTTCACCTACAGCTAGCTGTGGACTTGTCCAGCAACAATGGTTTTCACACAGCACAATCCCAGGGGACACAGTAGAGAAACAAAATCCAGACCTTCCGAAGGTTGACAAAAGCTTGACATTCCACACATAGAAAGGCCCCATTCAGATTCCATGCAAAGCCGCGCTGCCACGTAAAAAGAAATGCAATGAAAGACCTTGTTTTGTTTTTTACCTGTGTACCTTCTGTTACCCCATGAAAGAGATATTGGTTAATGCCCTGGATGTGTCCGTATCATTTTCTTCAGAAAGCCCAATGCTGCCAGCATTCAGAGTCTTTTCCAGAATGCCCTTCAGAACATACAGTCAGGGCGCTAGACCACCAAGCTCATCAACTTTCATATTGATGCTGAAAATGGTTGGCAGTGGATGAAACTTGGCCTTCATAATTTAAATTTTCTGGGTGGACCATTAAGAGATTGCCAAATTTCCCTTTCATAATGGCAGAAACTGGACAAAAAACAAACCTGTTTTCACACTACAAACCAACATTCCAAAGGTGGTGGATGAATGCCCAAAGTCACCAAAGTAGAGCCCCAGAATTACAATTTATAGTCCATCAACCATTTGTGAAAGTAAAGCAACAGCCCCTTGGTTTCATCAACCAACCACACATCTTCACCTTAAACAGGAGGTTTGAAAAAATTCAATGATCCTTCCCAGGCCTGCTACATAGAAACATAAATAAACCACACCTGTTGGAAAGCTTGTAAGCTCACGGATCAGTTGGCGGTAGGTTCAACTGTCAACTTCGGCTCCCATCATCTTGTTCTTCATAAAAATTTAATCACCATGTTCTCCAAAAAGACTGTAACAGCAGATGTTTCAAAACAGCAGAATTTCTACATCACTGTGCATCCTGCTCAGGTGACCACAGTAACCATTCTGGCGGTCATGAGGGTGTAGCAACAGGGATGGTCTACCTCTCCCCCAGCTTCCTGGAGTTTTGTTACCAACAGGTATCACTACAGTGCCCGGCAAGTACCTCCTTGACGACAGCCCAGAGCTAAGCTAGTCAATCTGCCCAACTCTGCTAGTACATACAGACGAAATCCATTTCCTCTCTTCAAATCCCCTTTCTGTCTTTTCTCCATGAGCTCAGCGTTAGTTCAACCAGAATGTGCAGCACAACCTACTGCTCATGACAGCCTCCTGATTCAGTGATGTTGCTTGGACTACTCTACTTATCAACAGAGATGAATGACAACACGAAATTGAACAAACAAAGTACCAACAAGATCCACACATACTCAAGGAAAAATACAACTTCCATGAAATCAGCTAAAACATTTATTTGACCACAGATCTACTAGGAACAAAATAATGGTGGCACACGTCTATATTCAAAGCAGAAAGCATCCTTCCATCGCCTGCCCAGAGAAAAGAGACTAGAGCACCAGCTCCCTTTCATTTGCATTCTTTGGGGTCTGAGGCTAGCCGCAAACTGTGCCTGATGTCGATTCGACAAATATCAGAGCAATACATGCACAAACCTCTTTCCC
Organism: Alviniconcha marisindica; assembly: GCA_018857735.1. Classification (NCBI taxonomy): domain Eukaryota; kingdom Metazoa; phylum Mollusca; class Gastropoda; family Provannidae; genus Alviniconcha; species Alviniconcha marisindica. The sequence continues at coordinate 30,317 of JABMCL010001218.1, read as the reverse complement.
AAGCATGGCACGCAGTCATAGGGTGACAGGGAAAAATTCTTTGCTCCTGCTCGTTACAAAAAGCAAGATCTGCTGGACCAGCCTGAAGACATCCATCTGAATGCCCCCTTCCCCCCCTACGCTTCCTCTTAGGAGGCTCCAAGACCTCTGACAGACATGACAGTTCTGATCACAAGCAATTAAATCAAATTTTCCTTTGTGGCCTTTCTTGCAGTAAACAATCGATAACTGAGTTAAAGAAAAAAATCCATTGCTTCCACCACTGATGAACAACGAAGACATTTTCAGTTCCAAAAATGGACAATATGACTTGGACATACTCTGACCAAATAAAACACACTTTGCCGAACAAATGCAGAATCAAGTCAACGTTTCCATGCACACTTGTTTTCATTTTTCTAAAAACAAAAAAACTCAGAATGGTGTCAACAGCACTGTCAGTACTTAAAATCAAAAACGAACTAAAAACACAAATCAACCCTTGCTATCCTTCACCAGCAAAGCAAAGTTTCCACTCCTCTGACGACGTAGCAACACTGGCATCATTTCAACATTTTTCCAAAGTTCCACTGAAATCGCCTGACAACATAAAAAGTTCCACAGCTCCAAAGCAGGAAACCAGCACAAAATAAAGTGACTGATGTGGTGTCAAAATGCTGATGAGATACACACCGGTAGGTGCGCTGTCGACTGCATCCCCAGTTGCTGCCCTTGGTGAGGTGAAGCCAGCATGCAGTCTGCGATGCTGTGTGAGGAAAAGCTCAGTTCCGCATGGCCACGCGAATGGTGCGCCCATCCAGTCGAGTGCCATCAGCCAGGCCTGGGGTGTGGTTATGGAAAAACAAAAACAAATGCAGCTTCTCAAGGTTCCAATAAACATTTGATCCTACAACAGCCATGATATGATAACACAGCGCAGGTTGCATTGCAAGAAGACCTTTCAGCATTGACGTCATCTTACAACATCCCCAACCACCTCTACTGAGTAAAAACACCAACACTATTTGGGCATTTTCTTTGTTAACTGTGGGGAGGCATGGTTTAGACTTTCAATTATACAAATAATGGATGATGCGGTTCCTGGCCGTAGGCAACTCTCAAGGAGCTGCAGTGCCAGAATCAAGACAACCAGGGCACTATGACAACTTCAAACCTGCACCGTAAAGTGTAAGTGTGAGACATTCCTGTTACTATGCCGGACACACCATCAAAGGTGTGAGATGCGGCACTATAAGGTGAGACATTGTTGTCAGCAAGCCAGTCACACCACCAGTGTAAGATGTGGCACTGTAAGGCAAGACGTTTCTGTCAGCAAGCCAGTCACACCACCAGTGTGAGATGTGGCACTGTAAGGCAAGACGTTTCTGTCAGCATGCCACACACCACCAGTGTGAGATGTGGCACTGTAAAGCAAGACATTTCTGTCAGCATGCCAGACACACCACCAGTGTGAGATGTGGCACTGTAAGGCAAGACGTTTCTGTCAGCATGCCACACACCACCAGTGTGAGATGTGGCACTGTAAAGCAAGACATTTCTGTCAGCATGCCAGACACCACCAGTGTGAGATGTGGCACTGTAAAGCAAGACGTTTCTGTCAGCATGCCACACACCACCAGTGTGAGATGTGGCACTGTAAAGCAAGACATTTCTGTCAGCATGCCAGACACACCACCAGCGTGAGATGTGGCACTGTAAGGCAAGACGTTTCTGTCAGCATGCCAGACACACCACCAGCGTGAGATGTGGCACTGTAAGGTGAGACACTGCTTTCAGCACACCAGACAAAGCACATGTTTGAGATGCTACCAAAGGATACTGATGGCTCTCAAGGCATCCTCCTCTGAGCCAAAGCGCACAACAGCGTCCCCTGAAGGCCGTCCCATCTCCATCCCAATCTCAGCATATTTCACATCACCTGCACAGACAGACACACATACAGAACATGCTATGCTATTATTAACTGATGGTCTTTCAAGTCTGAAACAGAGCCCAGAGTATCTGACCACTGGACTATGAATAATGTCACAAATGACAAAGGTACTAAACAAGTGACCACAACAGCAGCACTTAAAGATTTGTGGAAGAGAAAGTTCAAATATACAGAAAAGGAAACAGACCAAATATACTATAAACCAAAGTAAAAACAATGCATGACAGTCGACACTGTCCATCACTCCATGTCACACTCCAAGCCTCGCTTTCCAGCACCCTTCCTCCAAATTCTGCCAGAATTGGATATGCCACTGAAGGGGCACCGTTTATTTCTGCTCAGCTGTCCACCAATGCTGTCAGTGCCCTCTGAAAGGTTTGGATACTAACAAAACTGTGAAAACAACACAGCGCCAAAGCACGCATTTGAACATGAAGCATGTCTGCACAGGGTAAAAATGAGTTGTCTCAATTCAGACGATTTTGATTTTATTTGTGATAGACACATATAAAAATCACACCTAATATAATTGGAGTTGTCTGTTACAAGCATGCCTATATTTGAGTAAGCGGACAGTTTTTGGAGACCTATAGCATAACCAGTTATGGCAGTGGTTGAAGGAAGGATGTTGTAAACCAGTGCTTGGAGTTTGTGTTCATGATGTAACAACCATATAATTAAAGTCTGAACTTGTTAGATAACAGTTTACCTTCTTCAGTCTAAAAAACACCCATAAAACTGTCATTTTTTTTGCCCCTGAATTTCACCATTACTCACACTCAAATGGTTTTTCACTCGAGCCAAAACTAAAATTCACTGTCTCTCACACTTCACTAGGACACATGTCTCAGAACGAACATCTAAAAATAAATTTGGTCTCAAACCTCACGTGAACCAGCTCATTTCTAACATCCTTCTCACTCACCAATGTCACGGAAGCGGTCTCTCAAATCTTGCCAGCTGAGGTTGTATGGGATCTGAGGCACAGACACAAAATTTGGTCACAACATGGATTAGTATACTAACATAATACAAGTTTACAACATATCTGAACAAATCTCAATCAATATTTCATTTCAAATTCAGCACCAGCAATTTGATTTCAATGTCACTGAAAATTGTCATGAATACTGGTTCTCATGACAAGATTTGGTCACAACATGGATTTGTATATTAACATAAAACAAGTTTACAACATATCTGAACAAATCTCAATCAGTAATTGGTTTGATCTTTCATCTGCTGGCGTCAAGGTTTTCATGAGTGTAGCACAAATACTGGACTACTTTTTAAACAGAACATGTTTCACTTACATTTTTAACAGTGACAGTAGTTCTGCCTTGACCTTGACGCCCTCCTCGACTGTCACCTCTGGCACCACCCATGTCACCTCCACGACCCTTGTCAAACCCACTACGGCCACCAGTTTCAAAGCCGCCACCCCTCATCCCTTGGTCATAGCCGCCTCTGCCAGAATCATAGCCGCTGCCCCTGCTGCCCATATCCATGGCGCCCATTCCTGCACCACGGGCAGAGTCGTAGCCACCCCTCGCATCCACATCCAGAGCCCCTCGGCTGCCCATGGAGTCGAACCTCCCTTGACCGCCCATGTCCATGCCTCCTCTGCCCCCATCCATGCCACTGCGCCCCATGTCAAATCCTCCCCTCCCAGTCATGTCCATCCCGCTCCTTCCCCCCATGTCCATGTTCCCACGTCCCCCCATGTCCATACCCCCTCTTCCTGGAGTGTCATAACCTCCCCCTCTGCGGTCATCAAAGCCGCCACTTCTGCCTGGAGAATCAAACCTGCTGCCCCCACCATCATAGCCGCCTCGAACTCCCACGTCAATTCCGGCTCCAAGCCCAGCTCCCCCCATGCCAGAGACTCCGCCCATGCCCGCGACGCTGACCCCCGCCCCCATCATCCCGGCTCCGCCCCCCAGTCCGGACAGACCCATGCTGTCGCCCAGGCCCATTTTGGAGCCCCCCAGCCCACCGGAGCCCAGAGAGTCCCCCAGCCCCAGCCCTAGGCCCCCACCACCCAGACCCCCCAGGCCGGCGCCGCTCTGACCCAGACCCCCCACCCCACCGGCTCCCAGACTCATGCCCAGGCTGTTCAGGCCCATCCCCGAGGCCATGCTGGTGGGGATGCCCCCGAGGCCAGCCACTCCCCCGAGGCCCCCGGCACTCCCCATGCCCAGGCCCCCCACACCCAAGTCCATGCCCATGCCTACACCCCCACCCAGACCCCCGCCTGCTCCCAGTCCTCCCATGCCAGCTCCGCCTCCCATGCCTGTGGACAGATCAGACGCTGTGTCAGTGAAACAATAATAACAAAAGGGATTTCTGGAGCGCTCATCTACCGCACAAGGTGGGAGCTCAGGGTGCTTTACCGTAACACTAACAACACACACACACAGGTCAGACAGGGGGATAGGCATAGACGTGAAAGACAGCCTGGAAATAGTTATTGCACAGGTGTGTCTTGAGGGCAGCCTTAGAAAAGGAGGCAGAATCAGTGGTGGAGTGTTTGACTTTGAGGCACATTGTCCCAAACAGATAGGCCAGTGTAATAAAACTGTTCTTACACCAAAGGTGTGTTTATGTTTACATGAGGGGTGACAAACGTTCAGGTGTTGGATATGGACTGTAATTGTCTTGTTGGAGTTTAAGGTCGAAGGAGATTGGGCAGGTAATATGGGGATGTTCCAGAGATGGAACTGAAGTACAGCTGAAATTTTGTATTGCATCATCTCAAAACATTCAACAATATACAAGGTGATTTTTCACACAGGACTGTTTCCCAGCATCTCTCGAAGTCCTAGGGAGTTTGAGACTTTGGGCTTCCTGGCACATTTTCTATTGCATATATACCCCAAGATGTTTTTATTTCAACTAATTCAAGGCATTTCTTCCTTTCTTTCTTGACGTTTAGTGGAAGCAAACAATTTTTAGCAGAATGCAGGCAGCTTTTAGCAGAATTCCACTAATCAGATGACAATTTCCAAGCCCATAATCAGTCCGAACACTGGCAGATTTCTGCTGAATTTCACCTGTGCAATGCTCTTCTACTACCAAGGTTTCTTATGATAGTAAACAGGTACAGGCCTGAAGTGCATGGCAATGGTTTCCACCATTCTGAACACCACAAACAAAAAATAAAATTGCACATGAGACAGAACAGGACAGAGTAGAGCAGAAGTGAACGTGACTAAAAATAGAACCAGATCGAGTTGGTAACTCACCGCTAGCTTGGTTGAGGTTCGTGAGAGGAATTCCACCAGACCCCAGCCCCATTCCGATCGACTTCAGACCACCTGAAAACACAGGCCAGCAAGGTAACAGCAATGGCAGCACCAGGTATATATACAGTTTTGCTTTAAGTACTTCCTTGAACATTATGAGTCTCTGAGTCTTTTGGCAACTTTAAAATAAAATAAGCGAGAGAGAAAATGCACACAATTTAATAAAAGCAACAAAACATCTGAAGATTGTCATTCCTACCCAAACTAGAGTTCACAGCAATCACTGTAACCAAGAGAACCAATCACATGGAACCCCTACTCCAGAAGACCACCCTAAATCTACTGGCAACAAAACGGAGTGACAGTCAGTGATGGGATCATTTACTGCAGTTGCATGCAGTACAAAAACAAAAACAAAACTGTGTTTCAACAATGCCTCGTTGGAGGCTTCGCAGTCCAAAGACCACCAGCCATCATCATCACAAGAGCACAGGACACAACACACTCAACCAGCACGTCTCGGAAGAGGAAAACGGTGCGCTCCTCTCAGCGCCAGCAGGGTGCAGTGGCAGTCAGCCTGTCACATCTGGGAGCTCCTTCTGCAGCCATTCTCTGATCAAATCTCTTCCATTAACTAGTAAGTTCAGGTGAAATGTAGCGAGACTTTTGAGTATGCAGCTGAGCATAATTTTTGTTGGTGTTGTTGTTGGTATTTATTGTGTACAAGTTAATACAACTTTTCCATGACATTCAAGTGCCAGTACCTGCCTTGTGGAGGAAGCTTTGTCAACAAAATCTGAAACTGGTCCACAAGAGGACCCAGAATGTAAGCTTACATCTTCTAGAAAAAACAAAAAACATTTTTAAAAAAACTGAAACAATGCTGTCTGCTAGTGCTAGCATTCTCAAATAAGATTAAAACACACACACACACACACACAAAAAGCTGATCATTATCAGACAATATAAAGCAATGCAACTTTTCAGGTGCTATGATTAAAGTTCAAACTACTAGGTCTTACAAAATAAAACCAGACCAAGTTGCAAACAAATTTAAGTGTTAAACTTGGCCAAAATTATAAGCACAATTAATAATAACCACCCAGTCACAGGTGTAAAATGAGTACATTTCTGAGATGAAGAAGCACTGAGCTGCAAAATGCACAGCTGCACATCATATCCAAAGACCTGCGTCATGGACCAGTGGCAGCCGACATATGGCACTGCCCTATTGGGCGATTCAGGCAGGATTGTTAACTCCCTTGATTTTTGCCCGGCATCACTTAAAGTAAAAGTCCAAGGTTTTTAAGTATGCAAAATGACCATCGAAATGATTGACAAATGAGTCACTAGTTTCAGATTTAATTAAATAAAAAAATGAAAAAAAAAATTAATTGGGTTTTTAATCGATTTTATTTTCTGTAGGCTGGCCGAGACTACAGTCTCGGGTTCTCCATCAGTCACTGACTTTCCGGAAGTGACGTCAGTCTGGGGAGTCAGTGCGGTTGCCATCTTAGATTCTTCAGTAAACTGTGTATGCGTGTGGTCAACAAAAAAGTTAACTATGCCAGCCTACTGTGTTGCCGCAAACTGTAACAATTCGCAGATGACCCCAGGTATAACAATGCACGAGCTCCTGCAGTGAGGCAAAAGTGGATTAAATTTATACATTTCAAACAAGCTGACTTTCTTGCTGCGTCGCATCACACACATTTGTGTAGCGAGCACTTCAGTGAGTGAGATTTCACAAACCCCATGGAATACTGCATGGGGTTTGCTTCGAAGCTGACACGATGTTCCGGTACTCTTTCAAAATCCTGCCGACAGGCTCAAACTGATACGGCTGTATCCTTGTGGGTCTCTCGGGCAAAGTATCAGTTTCGTCTTCGGAGCTCGAGTTGGTCATTTTGCAGCGACTCCCCAGAGTGACATAGTAGGCATATGGTCACGTGATTTGGGCGTCATGGCGATGCTTTCGGTACGACAGAAAATGCCTTTTTTCGTGCATTTATAACCCTCAGATCACAGTTTCACCTACATCATCGTTCTCAGCGAGCTTTAACGGAGATCGTGTCAAAAATCACCCCGAACCTTGGACTTGTCCTTTAAGTCCCATGGCTGCTTTTACTTCTGGTGTGTACTTTCTTTACAATGGAAGGCGGTGACAGTGAATTTGCGAATTTTACACTGCCAACTTTAAAGGTATTTTTGGAGGCCTGTAGTCATAATGTGTCAGGCAATAAGTAATAACTTGTTGCTCGTGCTATAGGATGCCCCAAAACACATTTTTTCTACGAACTCGTGATCTTCTGGTCAGCCAAACAACGACGCAAAGACACTTTTTTCTCACCCTCCATCCCCTTTCCACGGTAATTTTGGCAACTGCAACAGTATTGGCATTTGTACTGCTTCAAGATTCTATTTCTAGGTTCAACTTCCACTGTTATACACAGCATGAAGCAACGCCTACTCAGAAATCGGCCCGGAAGTGCAACTTCTTGCGCAAAAGATTACAAAGTGCATTCAGTCTAGCAAACCAGCTTTGCTGAATCGCCCAATAGGATCACTGCAAGTTTCCACACTTCCACAGACGCACTGTAACCAAGGTGCTGTACATTTTGCCTGCTTTTGTGTCAAAGCCTGATTTTCACAAATGCTGTTGTTCCTTTGGCCTTGCTGGCAAAACGTAAATATGCAGAACACAAACAGCACCACAAAGACTTGGATATTACAGCAACAGCTGTGGAAACCACAGCAGAAGAAAAAAAGCTCCATGAATTAAAAAAAGGATGAAGATAACAACAATCACCTTTCACTGGGGAAAAAAAAAGGAGCACAAATGAATGAGGTATAAATAAGTACATCAAAATGCACCAGACAAATGATAGGTTTTTTTGGCTACAGTGTGCAGTAAAGTAAGTTCTCTTGGTTACAGCAATGCAAATGGCATCTTCAGTTTTAATGTCATTGTCAAATATTGCAAAACATTACAAACAACTGTCAGCAGCACAGCTGTGCAGGAAATACATCACCAACTGGCACGAAAAAGAGAGATCAACACACAAACACTGCACACAGACCAAGATGTACCCCGAAACAGACATGGAAAAACAGAGCCGGAGGAGGGACAGCCGAGGCACACACAAAAAGAGGCAAAAGGTTATGTACATGGTTCAAAACTGTCTGATCTATAGCCTTACACAAAGAGATAATGTTATACTGTACACAACTCTTGGGGTGGGAGGGTGAGAGACGTAAACAGAGAGATGAGATAGGCAGAGCAAGCCAACAAGTCAATGACAGACAGTGACCAAGTGAGACAGGCACACAGAACTGGGACAATCTTATGAACAAATCCACTCACTTGGCAGCTTAGAAACTGGTCGTCTTCAATGACTTTGTCGATACGCACCATCATTTTGCATTCAAACAAGATCTGACCATTGAACATGTGAGACAGGCACACAGAATTGGGACAATCTTACAAACAAATCCACTCACTTGGCAGCTTAGAAACTGGCTTGTCTTCAATGACTTTGTCGATGCGCACCATCATTTTGCGTTCAAACAAAATCTGACCATTGAACATGGCTGGCACAGTGATTAAGGACAACCTTCAGTCATTTTTGTATCACAGATTTTACAGTGTTAGAAAACAGCAACAGGATATGTGCACTAAAACAAACACACCAAACATCAGCTAAGTCTCTGTCAATGTTACTAACAGTAAGTGTGACAAACTCCATCTTAAACAATACAAACATTGAACAAACATCACTATGGAGTAGTATTTCATGTACTTTAGATTAGTATTTTCATTAGTTAGGATAAATGTATGTATCAAGTCTGATTACTGAAAATTACCACTTTTCTGTCACAGGATTCCACCACTGATACTTTTGAACACTACACAAGATTTGGATTCTACCAATGATACCTATGAACACTACACAGGATTTGGATTCCACCACTGATACGTATTAACACTAACTTGGTGCATTCCACATCAGAAAACAGAGGAATGACTACAGATGTTAACAGGCAAGGCAACTGCCTCCACCCCCCACCTCCCCAAACAACGAGATCCAAACACATAAAAGGTTCAAAAGAATGCTATTTCCTTGGACAAAATACAACATGCGAATTTTGGGGGTAAGTAAGTAGGTTAAAAATTGTGTTTTACACCCAGTCAACCAGTGCAGTTATATCAGGGTGCTTTTTTTCAGGGTAATTCCCTTTACCAAGTTACAAAACAACACTTAAATAACCAAATAAATACCCCCCCCCCCCCCCCCCCCAAATAAAGCAAAATAGCTGAAACATTATGAAAGTGGGGCTTGGGACTAGGGGGGTGGAGGTGCCCAGTATCTCCCTAAAACAAAAACTAAAAGGCTCAAACAATCAAAGAGCTGGAGGTAAATTCTCTCTCATAACCAAACAGCAATGGGGGAAGGGGGAAAAATCTCCCCTCATCTAATGGCAGGAGGGTTAGACTTTGGCTTCCTGGCAATTTTCAACAGTTTACAAGCTGATGCATTCAGTTTATAATTTTGTAGTTTGTTTGGTTAGTTTGTTTCAGCTAGTATCTAGCTTAATTCAGCCAATTAGCTGACAATTCCCACGCCTACTGTTGAAAGCTGCGCATCAGTAGCTGCCTTCTTGCTGAAAGTGGTCATGATCAATCCAAAGAGCACTGGTCTCAATTTCCCCTGTACAGTGCTATCCTGTTTCCAAGGATACATACTGCCTGCACAGCTTCCAGTGGCTGCTCGAACTCCACGATGCCCATGCCACGTGACTTGCCATTCTTGTCCTCCTTGATCTCTGCATTGACCACGTTGCCAGCCAAAGCAAACACCTCCTTCAGCTTGTGGCGGGAAACTTGATAGTCCAGCTGTGGACAGTCAGCAGAAAGGAAAAATATTGCAATGAACAGTAATAGGAACAAAAAATAATGGAACATTTTCTGAAGAAAAAAACTATTCAGCAAGGCCTTCTATTGTTCTAAGAAAAATAACACGACAAAAAACAAAACAAAAAAACAGGATTAGGTGAAGAACAGGAGAGGGACATCAGACATCCTTGGTCACCCATCAGGAAACACAATTCAACATAATCTAAAATCACAGTTAAACCAGTAATAACGCATTGCACAATTAAGAAGTCAAAAAAATCAAGATGAACATGCGCCCCCCACCCCCCAAAAAAACACCAACACATTAATGATACAAGGAGTGTGAATGAGTGAGCAAGAGGTATACTGTAACTGTAATGATGGATGCATGTTCCTGAATAAACACCACACACTAATGTGCTTGGCAAAAAAAGAAACAAAAAAGTCAAATAATAAAACATAAAATTCCAGCATACATGAAAGACATTTGGTATTAAAACCAAACAGTGATTGAGTGAGACACATACAAAACAGTCATTACCATCTGTCCTTTACTCCTTACTCTGAACACCATCAATGCTAAAAATGACACATCAAATAATAACACCTTCACATTATAGTTCTAACAGAACAGGCATGCTGTGACAGCCAACGTGGATGAAAAAGACCACACGCACACACAAAGTAGTGATTCAACTCACATTGGCCACAAAGACTTGGTTGGTGATGGGTCCCTCGATGCCCAGCTGTGCCAGGAGCTCAGGGGTGATGTCACCTTGTCCCATGCCGCCCTGCATCATGCCTCCACCTCCCATCCCTCCAGGGACGCCCATCCCTCCCACGCCCAGTCCCGCTGGCAGACCCATACCCATCTCTGCTGCCCTCATTCCCATATCCATGCCTCCACGCATGCCCATGTCCATGCCCCCTCGCATGCCCATATCCATCCCTCCTCTACCCATGTCCATGCCTCCGCGGCCCATGTCCATGCCTCCACGGCCCATGTCCATGCCACCTCGGCCCATGTCCATGCCTCCACGGCCCATGTCCATCCCCCGCATGCCCATGTCCATGTCTCGACCACGCATGTCCATGCCCCTTCCCATGTCACCCCCCATCCCTCCCCGGTCTCTCTCCCTCTGACGCTCAAACATGACACGGTCACGGTCCCTCTCCTGCAAAAAGGAGCAAAAAAGCATAATTCATTTAAAACAATAAAAGTACCGTCAAATGCAAGCAAAACCTGATTAACCCACTTGGCCCCAGGCCAGCTGCTGCCCTTTCCCTATGAAATACAATGCCACTGGAAGTAACTGTGTCAAATGATCCCAGAATACAACTTTAAAAATCAATAATAAACATCAAATAAAAGTTTCAGCTCACTTTGTAAATCCTCCAATTTGTTCTGTACATATACTCTTATTTTGCCCCGTAGGCCATTGTGCCAGGAATAATAACAATGCATATTTCTGGCAACCTATCTCCAAAGTGCTTACACAAAACCTAAACATAGAGAAAAAGAACAGTGAGAATTTGGGGGTGGGGAGGATACTATGTGAAGAATTCACATATTTATAGTTTCAACATAAATCTTACTATACAAATATTCTGTCATTCACCACACACAACATGGATCAGGCATGGGAATGTGTTAAAATGAAAACCTCTGAAACTTGGATGGCCCAGGGCATGTTTAAAAAGAAAAGAAAACATGAGTAGTGTCAGGCACCTGTAAGCTGTCCCTGTGAATTGTCACCTTCATAACATTTCCATTCAGGGACCCCTTTAACTTTAAGATACAAGAATAAGAAGCCACAATGGCTTTTTTTCACATCCCTTCACATATATACACCTATTACATACCATCCGTGTAAATATAACTGCATTAACTATGACACTGGGATTTTCAAAGCAACACATCTCTTGTGGTCTTCTTGAAATATATTCTGGACCTTTCTCAAAGATGCTTATTTCCTGAGTTAGACAACAATCTTACCTGCAACATGCTTATTATCTCTCCACCTTGAAACTTGCACCTCATCTTCTGCAATGGAAGGATGCTATTCACCTCTTCCTCTGAGCTCAGTGGCCTAATAAATGCCCATCTCTATGAGCTCTGTGACTCAACAGCTGACCTATCTCTCAGCTCAGTCACTTGACACATGAGCTACCTCTCTGAGCTCAGTGACTTTTAGAACCCATGTCTCATATCAGTTAGGTCAATGACTCAACAGCAGGCTTCCTCTCTGACTTTAGTGATCACACAAATGACCTTCCTCTCCAACAGAAGAAAACTTTCCAAGGACCGTATCTCTCTCTATCTCAGCTCAGTGACTCAACAGATGACCTGCACCCTTGGTCTGGATGACTCAACACACAACCAATCTGGCCTCAACCATTCTGCTCAACACTAATAAAGTCATCTAACTCCTGACAACTTGACATGGTGATGACCTACCTCTCTGACTACAATCTCTCTGTCACCGATCTTGAATTTGTGCATCTTTTCAATGGCCTTTTTGGCATGGTCCTTGTTCTTGAACTCAATCATGCTGAAAATGAAAACAAAAAACATGGGATAATCTCACAGAACAACGTTTTATTTTAATTACACTAGAATAATTCTCTCTTCCATTATCTGCATACACAGTTCAGCATGAATACTGCAGCTGCCTGCATGTGTCTGTGTATGTGACATGTGTGCATGTACACGTGTTATTCCACTCCAGCAACACCTGGCACAGTGGCAGTGTTGGTTGTTGTTCACCAATGATCACACTAGACATTTTTCAACACGGTGTGACATCTGTAAGGTGGCAAAAGGGGGTTCATGGAAACTGGTCAATCACTGTAACTGGTCAGACATGCTGTGTCATACTACTACTAGAGCTCTCGAATCAAATACACTGCTCCCTTCCCGTAAAACATCAAGTTACTTACCCTTCCTGTCTAGAGCACACCCACCCACACGCTCTCTCTCTGCATACTGCTTTTTCTTTGTGTGAGAACCAGTCGAACAAAATAACAGCTGGTACAGCTGACCAATTGCTGATTTTTGTCCCAGTATATGCCAGTCTTAACTAGTAAAATACCAGAAATTACTGGTTAACATGTACTTTGTTCACCTGCACTATTTTTTTAATATACATATTCAAATAACATACAGGATCATGACATAATTCATAGTATTTACTTAAAATGAGCCCACGGAAACATGTCATTTTCTGTTGTAGCAAGTGAAATGACTCACGCAATTCCTTTGGACTTTCCATCTTGACCCTCAAGCACATCAACAAATGCAACATCACCAACTGTGGATAGAGATGAAAATGGTAATGGTATTCATCTGCAGCTTCATTTTAACATACACAGTTGACCGACATTTTCAGGTTACTTCATCCTTTTTAAATAATGTGACACTGACAGCCTTCATTTTTCAGTGCATTACAAACTGTAAACTCAAAGAAAAGCAGCAGCAACAAAATAAACTATGCATCAAAATGAAAATTGCACAGCACAGATGACAAATATCTATTTACAGTGCAATTACTGCTGGTTTAGTAGATCAGTGGAGATAATCCATTTTTTGCATAACATTAACAGACTCTTATTCTTAAACTTTGTCATTTCTTCAGTTTTCAGAATCATTCCATGATTAAACTTAAAGTTATAGTCATTCCACTTTCACAGCAAGCACATTAAAACAGATGGGGCTTCCTCCAGCAAGATGTGATGCCAATGTATTGCCAGAACTTTAACTTTTCACAACAAATATCAGGCAGTGTGGTTCTCATTAAAAAATTTTTTTTAGTGATTTACAGTACACTGACAGCCAAGCAAATAAGGAGGATGAACACCAGAAGATTTTACTGAATATTCAACAGAAATTAATTTTACTGCCATCCATCCAGACAGACTATCACTTGTAAGTTAAAGTCAATATATTTTAATCATCCTTCATTATGCTCATAAAGCAATTCAACTACTATTGTACTAACGGTTCATTTATTTGAAAGCAACATTCAAGAGTCCTTTGTTATCTCATCAGAGAAACTAAATATGTAGCTGAACATATACCACATCACAGTACTCAGTGACTATTAATAATAATACACAAAAACAGCATAATGTTAAAAGAACATCAGAGCATTTTAATATTAATTTAATAATAAACAAACATAATGGATTAAAACAAATATCCACAATTAATAATATAAATTATCACAGCAGAAAACCATCCCTCTTGGCCACCTACCCAACTCCCCCCCCCCCCCCCCCCCCCCCCAACCTATACACCCACACCACCATCATCAACCAGACACACCCACACATCACTGAATCCATACACACCACACCAATACCCCTATCAACTAGACACACCCACACATCACTGAATCCATACACACCACACACACACACCACTATCATCAACCAGACACACCCACACATCACTGAATCCATACACACCACTCAAACCCAATCAGACAGCCACCCCAGTAACTAAAACTACCCAGACTGGTCAAGACTGGCCCAGAGGCTTACTGTACTTGTTACTAGTGTCAGTGTCATGAGACGGCTGCAGACAGACGCTAGCTCACAGTACCTTCCTTCCTGAAGGTGTCCTTGATGATCTGCCACTTAATCTCGTATGGGAGGTTCTTCACCATGATTCTGGCGGGATGACCTCCATCTCCCCTGCGCCGGTCACCACGAGGCTCATCTCTCCGAGACCTTGACCTGTCCACTGGTGAACGGGACCGTCTGCCACTGCTACTCCCCTGCCTGTAAAAGCGCAAGAAACAGAATTTTTGTTTAGAAAGTTAGCCATATTCAAGATATCTCCCTCTCTCTCTCCCTAATATAAGTTATAACTGTAATGGTTGACTGGGCATAAAACACCAAGTTACTTACCCTCTCTGGTGTCTATGAATTTTGACCAAACAACAACCTTTATGATCCATTTAATTTCTTTGATACTTTTGTGCTTATTTTTGCACACTTCATTAGTTGTACAGGGGTTGCAAATATGCAGAAAAACTGTGCTTTTAGTTTTAATGCAAAATAAACCCCTCTCAAGCAATTGCTAAAATCTCATACATTTACACAAAAAGGTCCCAGCAAAGCAGCACTGTGATCGTTTCAAAGCAGCAAAACACTGACACACACCCGAGCGATCTGGCCTGAGTGATGTCTTTGCTTGGTCTCTACTGTTTCATGGGCTGGCTAATCTTACGACTGTGATGTTATTTCAAAAACATGTGATCAAGAGACATGCTGACAAAATTAACACTTTTCCAACACTGCAAAATCTGTTATGACATGCTGACTTTAAAAATACATTCTCAGTCATTCAGTGCCTTTAACAATAATACATTAACAGTTTAAACTATTCAGAAGTTCTGCGACAATGAATTGGTGAAAAGTTTGCCAGTCACCTGTATGTCATAATGGTGATTAAACTAAAGCAAGAGCAATTAAAAATGAGGCAAGTCAATTCTGAAATTGGTATTTATTCTATTTAAAAATTCTGAGAATCCTGCTCTGAGTATGACATTGACAGAGCTCACTAGTCCCTGACTCTATTCTGGAATCAACCTTTATATAAACTAAATTTTTAGTTTGCTCTGAACACACACACTGATACTGAAACAGTGAAAGTAAAACAGTGTCAGTGAAAACAGAAACTGTGCTTATCTGACATTCACATACCGCTGACATAGTGACAAGTCAAAAAGTGATTGTCAACATTTTATGTAAGGTGTACTGGAAATGAAATGCCTAAACCACTGAATAGAAACAAAGCAAACTGCACGTTTACTCCCTTAGTCCTACTCCTACAGAGTCCTAGAAAAGTATAGCACTGCTTTACAATGACAGAATTAGTTAACTAGTATGTATGTATCATTGTATGTGCACAGGCAAAGATTCAGAACACAAACTTATGATGGTAAATCCCTTTGGTCATTTCTTTGGGGCAGGGGCACATTTCTGGAAATGCCTAAACCGTTGAATAGAAACAAGTAAACTGCACGTTTACTCTCCTAGTCCTACAGAGTCCTAGAGAAGTACAGTACTGCTTAACAATGACAAAATTAGTTAACTAGCACTGTAGTACTACATGTATTATGTATACTGTATACAAATTACATGTGCACAAAGATTCACAACACAAACGTATGATGGTAAACCCCTTCGCCGTAATTTCTTTGGGGCAGGGGCAAATTTCTGCTAATACTGGAATTAGAGCTATCAATGTATGTTTATAGGATTTGCTTGCTGTCAAAACCAGATCGAAAAGTAAAAGAGTAATATTAATAACTAAAAATTTAAAAAAATAGCTGGCGACACAGGGCAAGGCAATTTTTCAGTCGATGGTGAATAAAGGTCTGCAAACAGTTTGGAATATCGGAAGAGATAACGTAAATAAAAGGTAACCTTCTAGTTCCGTTTGTTTCACTTCTTCCTCTGCCAGAATCAGCCATAATATTGTAGAAACAGCAAAGAAAAATAACAGAAATTGACAAATGACGCTTCTCGATTCAGACAATGCCGGCGCGCTTCTGATACAAAATATGAATTGTGAACAATACGAATGCAATTCTTTATTCTACTCAAATAATACAACCAGCAGTTATACTTTAGCAGTTGTAATAATATTTTTAAAAACATATTTGCTGCTGATATTAACGCAATTATAATCTGAAAAGGCTGAGACAAAACATGTTACCCTCAACTCTTATATTGTTTCGGCAATATCTCGATTTGGTAAAAACTTTCTGTTTGTGTGTTTACTTCCTTTTCCGGTTATTCCTTTCCGGTTAAGAACCAAAATGGTAAGAACGAGTGCATGTGTAATTCTTAACAAAATCACTACCATCTGTCTTTCCTCTGCTTCACAACATCTTTATTTTGCTCTCAACGTAGGTCCAAACAATAGGTTGCAAAGAAACAGGCGAATCCGTTGCGTAATTTTCTTTTTGTTCACGAGTAATCATCGCGTGAACGTCGAAGTCGCGGTTAGTTTATCTTTCACATTTGTACTTTCGTGCGTAGGACATCGACTGCATGAAGGCCCACGCACGATTATGATCACTCAGAATAGCCAGAATCGGTAATTTTATAAATCTTGATCGCATTCTCAATGCAGCAGCATAATTATTTAAAATAAAGTGCACATTACAATTTACATGTAGTATGAACTATGATACAATCATACATGTACTCACAGTACTGTATCACCAGCTGATCAGATTCCCAGGTTCATGCAGACCAAGCCAGCTTTTGAATAGAATATAAGTTCAGTTAGTTTTATTGTGTTGCATTGCTTCTCATGCAGCGATCATTGTAGTTATGTACTGTATAGAGCCCCTTGATAAAATTGATATCAGGATGCAAGTCTCCCGGTCCCACTACCAGTACCAGCCCCATTAGTGAGTATTTGAACTGATTAATTGAACGTTTACAAGATGATCCATGGGACTCCATGATACAACTTTAAAAGGCCCTTGGACAGTTTCAAACTGAAGGGTCAGTTCTTAAGTCTTAACATTAACAATGTAAGGTGAAGCAGCAGTTCACCCAGTAAACATTTATTGAATTAAGGACTTCTGGTCCTTCTTCCACTTCTAGCTCCAGTCCCATTAGTAATTAGTCAAACTAGGAAATTGAACATTTACAAGGGGATCCATCGGACACCTTGATACAACTTTAAAGGGCTCCTGGGCATTTTTTTTTTTTAACTGTAGGATCAATTCTCAAGTCTTAACATTAACAAAGTAATGTGAAGCAGCAGTTCACCCAGTTGCACAGTACTTCAGAAGTGTAATGCTTTGCAGATGGTGACATACCCATTGCCCTTTCTCAGTTCTGTACCTCAGTTCAGTTCTGTCAGATATGTCACTTTTGGTTGTACAGTTTCACTGTTTCACATTTCATGTATAATGATTCAGACAGACAGTGACACTAGTGATATAATTTTTTTTCTCTCTCATTCAAATGACTGAGCCCACAAGCCCTTTCTCTTGGTTCACCATCCCAGTTTTAGTTATTACTCTGCTGGTGGCAGCCCTGCCAACTCTGTAAACATAGTAGCATCCATCTGTCCATATCAGAATGATTTTCCATCAGCAGAGTAAGAACTGAGATTCATTTAACAGTAGCCATGAGAAGAAATGGGGAGTTGCCTACAACTGTACAAGTCACTATCTTGTCTTTTATGTGTGTGTTCATGTGTAGCTGTAACTGAGGTTGAAGTGTTATTTTGTTGGTTACAGGGTCGCGTAAGGACAAAGACTGTGAAGAAGGCAGCCCGTGTCATTATTGAAAAGTATTACACCAGGCTCACCCTCGACTTCCATGTCAACAAGAGAGTATGTGAGGAGATTGCTATCATCCCCAGCAAGAAGCTCCGCAACAAAATTGCTGGGTATGTGTTGTATATATTTTGCAGGATAGATGTATTGTTTACTTTGTTGTATTGTGGGATGTTCTTTCATCTTTATCATTCCAAATTTAACATTGTAAGACAGGGATAAATGTAAGTGCATATGTATCATGACCAACTTGACTATTTCATCACCACACTGCCTGAGACAGAGAACAAGCATACTCGCTGTTGTTACACCCTTATAATAATATTAATAAATATTTTTTTATAAAGCACTATTCTCTAACCACAGTTAAATTTGCTGCACTGTACAAACAACTCATGACAAAAACCACATTAACATACATTTTAACAAACAGAACCTTAAAATATTGTGGTCTACCATTATTTCCTAGCAAACAATAACTGTAATTTACACACAACACACACATTCATACACCAGTCGGTCCCCACTTGCCCACTCAAAAAATTCAATAGTAAATGATTGATACCCTCAACAACAACAACAAATTGTGTCTGTCTTCTCACCTTTCTCTCCCCCACCTCCATATGCATCCATCTACATTCAACAAGCCATACACAGACAATGAGACATGCCACCTTTTTTCAAAGAATGTATCATAAAACCATACTTATGTGCTGTACAGCATGATATTGATACTGTTGTTATATAGTACATTCTGCCTGCTGCTGTGCATGTTTCTCTATTTGAACTGGATGCCTTTAGTTAAAAATGGGCAATAGCTTCCCACACATTGATGTGCATACCTAAAATTACACAAATTCAGGGCTTGGACAGTTGTAGAAAAATCATGTCTCCTTGTAATTAACCCATTTGGCCCCAGACAAGCTGCTGCCCTTTCGCTACGAAATCCCTTGTGAAGGGAAGTAACTGTATCAAATGATCTCAGTATACAACTTTAAAAATCAATAATAAACACCAAACAAAAGTTTCAGCTCACTTCGTATTTTTCCCAGTTTGTGAATACAGTGTTCTTGCATATCCAACAGGTTTTGATTATTTTTTTTCACAAAAAAATAAAAGCATAAAAAAAATAATCCCAAGTCAGAAATGTCCGCATCTGCATGTCGGGTTTTTGGGGGCCTACGGGGTAACCAACTTTGCAAAATTTCCAGTTTGAATCTCCAAAGATGGAGCTCCGTGAGTTTGTTAGGGTGCCCACGGTAAGTGACTCAGCTAAATTTGTAGTTCAAATCTCAAAGGATGAAGCTCCGACATCATTGCTAACAGTAGGGCTTTTGTTTATTTTTCGGCCATCTATCCACCTCGCAGCTTTGAAAATTCACAGCGTCTCTCAAACTTCAACGAACTTCGAACAAACAACATCGCCGGAAGTAGTAAACAATAGCGGAAACGAGGCTATAAGTCTCGCGAGAATCCCTTTCCTATTTGCATAAGCCGAGATGCTAGTATGGAGCGTCTGCTAGCCGGCCGCTACCGGGCAGTCTGGGGTTTCGCGTTAAAGGAAAAGAGCGGGTGGTCTGGGGCCAAGTTGGTTAAATGTAAAAATGTATGACTAATTTTGTTTTGTGTTTTTAATGTTAGAATTTGTTTTTATTTTATTTTTATTTAAAAAAAAATCAATATAACAAATATAACACATTTATAGAACATATCAGTACACCCGTTCCAACAGTGGGTAACATACGTATACAAATATACATGCACATGTTATACATACATAATAGACAAAAAGATCCATCCATACAGACAAAGAGTTGGACAAAGTACTTCATAGCCAGATATTTGCCTGCACAATGAGTGATTGACTGCCTGTCACATGTGTATATATTCAAAATCTAAAATAACTACATATGCCCTGAGGTTATCAGTTTTCTGTTTTCAAAATAGGCTTATAACAAAGCCAGTTCAAGATAAAGGTGGGCAGTTTGCTGCTGATCTTTGCATTGTATTCATCTATTTTGTATTTCAGCATCAGTTGTTGAAGGAAGCAGGAGAGAGTTGAAGGAAGCAGGAGAGAGTTGGCAAGCACTTGTCGAGATTGCATTTGTATATAAATTGCTTAGCTTGAAGTATCACTAAGTCAAAGACTGTGTCAGTTTTGATGTCTATTTCTGTTCCAAACAATACAAGATTTTGTGTAAATTTTACATTTAGCGCTGTCTCACATTTTTCTTTCAATATTGTTTCCAGCGAAGTCCAAAAACGTCTGATACAAGCACATTTCCAAAACATATGTTCAATGCTATCTTTTTCGTCATTGCAGAAGCCACACTGAGTGTTAGCAGTGACTCCCATTTTGTTTAATACTATGTTAGTAGTTATTATTCTATGTATAATGCGCATTTGTAACCATTTAAGTTTTACATCTTTAATTTTTTGTACTTTTATGAAAACTGTATTCCAAGAAATATTTGACTTCAGTTTTTCATTCCATTTCAAGCAACAATTTGGCATACAGTTGTCATTTACGAGAATGTTGTAATAGAGCCTTGTACCCTTTGGTGTGCACAGAGTAGATTGTACTCAGCAAGATATTTACCTCATTTGCCATGTTATTACCAGTAAGTATCGTAGACGTCTTGATATAATGTTTTATTGAACTGGTGCAACTATTAAAAGTCAGAAATCAACCGTCATGCCAAACTTTGTATTAAATTCTGCAGGAGTGCGAAACCGCCCATTTTCTTCTATAAAATGAGCGATACAGTACACTCCATTATCAACCCACTGTGTGTATTTGATCATCTTGTTTCCGATCATCATATTTTTGTTATAAAAACAGGTTCAGAAAGAAGTTCAGCTGTCGAGTTTGGTTTCACTTTACTAAAGAAAATTCCATGAGCTTTGAAGACGTCTGACCAGAAGGAATTATTTTTGACAGTTTGATTGAAAAAGCATGGGCCGTAGCACTCTAATTGATGACAAAATGGATACAACTCCATCAGAACATTTCTCCATTTATGGTTTGATATCTTTAACTTTTTTATCCATGTGAGTTTTAGAGCTAGAATATACGTTTTAATATCTGGAATATTTAGACCTCCACTTTTTACATCTTTTATTGTTGTCTTTCTGGCAGTTCTGTCTTGTTTTCCATTCCAAACAATTTGAGAACATATTTTTTGAAGATCTTTCACAAAGTTATCAGGGGGTCAGGCAGCAAAATCCACAAATGGATCAGTTTTGACAGAATCAGTGACTTCAGTATAGCAACTCTTCCTAGCGGGGTAATAGTCCTAAGTGACCAAATTTTGAACAGTTTTTTAACTTTGTCGAAATTTGTATTGTAGTTTATTGCTGCACACTCTTTTAAATCCTGGGTAAACCATATGCCAAGGATCTTAAACATAGTTGGATTCCATACCATTTTCAAATGCAGCATATATTTTACTCTTGAATATTTTTTGCTACCTAACCATATGGCCTGTGTTTCGTCCGCATTCAAAAACAGGCCAGATACTTTTCCAAATATATGAATTGCATATATTGATTTTTCAAATGATTTTTTTTCTCCATTGTTCATTAGTTGTGTGTCATCTGCGAATTGAGATATTTTGTGTTCTACTTTGTTTATCCAGATTCCCTTGATATCACTATCTTCTCGAATCATGATTGCTAAAATTTCAACACACAAAATAAATATGTATGGTGATACCGGGTCGCCCTGTCGGCACCCCGCTCTACTGTAAACCATTGGGTTGTCGTTCCATTCACTATTACCGTTGATTTTTTGTTTTTATAAAAAGTATCTATCCATCTACAAAGGTCTTTTCCAAAACCAAATGCTCGAAGAGCCCTAAACATGAACCGCCAATCAAGAGAGTCAAACGCTTTCTCAGAGTCGAGGCATAGCAATAATCCAGGCTTATTTTTTGTATTCAGATAGTTTATCAAGTCATAAATCAACCGAACGTTATCTCCCATGTATCTGTTGGAAATGAAACCTGTCTGATCATCATTAATTAATTTTAATTCTTTTAGCGATAGAGGAAGAACCAATTTTGTATATGACATTAAGGAGAGAGATTGGTCTCCAGTTTTTAATGTCATCTCTAGGTTTGTCGCCCTTGGGAATACAAGTAATAATGCCTTCCTTTTGAGTGGTGGATAGCTTGCCATCATCAAATGCCTTATTTAAAGCTCTAACTACAAATGGTCCAAGCTGCTTCCAAAAGCACTTGAAAAATTCTGCCCCAAAACCATCCGTACCAGGGCTTTTTTCATGTTTTGTATTTTTCAATGCTGTTCCTGCCTCCTCTATTGTTATTTCCCTTCTAATCTTGATTCCTCCTCAGATAGTTTTGGAATTTCCGTTACCAATTGTTCAATCTCACACTCTTCTAGGTCCTTGGCTTTATACAAATTACTATAAAAAAAATTAACTTCTTTATTTATGTCAAGTGGTTCTTTAATTTCCTCACCTTTTGCGTCAATTATTTTTATCATTTGTTTACTAACATAGTGCTTTTTCTCCAGGTTACAAAAGTATTTTGATATCTTTTCTCCTGTTAGAAATCTTTGTGTCCATGCTAAAACCTTTATGTTTGTTTTTTAAGGATTAAAAAAAAAAAAAAAAGTACACATGCTTAGACCCAATGTGAAATGTACTGAACTTTTTGTATATGTTCCAATACTAGTCAATGCTGAAGTAGCATGGTTATGTCAGTGTGGCTGGCTGACTGGCAGTTTTGTCTTTCCTGACTGTGTTATAATGGAAGTCTGGTATTTAGTAATGGCTGTGACCCTGCAAAGTTACACTGTAACCCTCTGGGTTTTCAGTGACCAAGATTACATGCCAGGTGTGACCTCCTACACTTTGAAGTATAATTAATGCTTTAACTTAGTTTATGTTAAACTGACACCTTATGCTGAGTCAATTTTGACTGATGGCAGATTTGTGACCCATCTGATGAAACGCATCCAGCGTGGTCCAGTGCGGGGCATCTCCATCAAGCTGCAGGAGGAGGAGAGAGAGAGGAGGGACAACTATGTGCCAGAGGTGAGCTTCCTGTCTGTTAGTCCTGTGTACTCCAGACATCCATGCAGGGGACTGGGCATTGACGTCCAATTATTCGCTTGTAGGTGTTCCTGCTGCTGTTTGGTTTGCACCAGTTGATATCCTGTTGCTGGTGGTATTGGGCTTTTTTGTTATTGTTGTTGTGCATATTGGCTTCAGAATGAAACAGTTAAGTTGTGCCTGATCATTTCTGTCAAACTATGAACTGTTTTCTACAATCTTTTTCTCAAATGAGTGTGAAGTCAGTACCAGGGTTCACAGATTCGCAGAAATAGTGTTTTTAATAAAGAATAAACCCCTCTCATGCAGTTGCAAAAACCCTACACCCATATGCACACACACAAAAATCCATAGCTGTATGACAACACGTTTAATTGAAGGCCTTGGATACTGAAAATAATGCTGTTATCCATTTGGCCTCACAGATTGCAGAACTGTAGATTTTCAGTGTTTTTGTTTTGTGTGTGAACTTTGCACATGATATATGTACGTATAGCTGGAGAAAAGTGGTTCTCTTTTCAATGCATCTTCTAACATTGTTGTGTGCTGGACTGATTGCATTGGTGTGTGTTTTCCAGGTCTCTGCACTTGATGTGGATATCATTGAGGTTGACCCAGACACCAAGGAGATGTTGAAATCACTGGTGAGTATTCCCCTCCCCCCCCCCTTCTTTTTGTCTCCATGTTGTTTTGGGACTGATTCATTGGCTAGATTCAAGGAGCTGGATTTTCATTCGCTACTATCAGTGCTTCGTGATTTCAGTAAATAAGTTATTAGAGGCCCAAGACTGCCTTTCACTGTTTCACTTTCAGTTTCAGGCATGATCGGCTCAAGTTCTTCAGACCGTTGTCTCAAATCAAATACCGTAAAACTGAAAAGTTCCCAAGATAAGGCACTCCCAAATACAATGCACAACTTTGGCAGTATTATAGCCGACAAGCAAGACGTGATGGACACATGTGTCAAGCACAAAGGCATGTGCCATCATGCCATAATACTGGAAAATGGAAATGTTCAGTGAATTTGCCATTTACAAGAAGTTGGAAGTGATCAGAACAGTGTACACAAAAAAAATTGAAGATAGCACAGCAGACAGTATTCGGTTAACCCAGTTCTCAGCTGTGGGACTTGGTAATGAGATATGTGGAGGCTGCCTCCATTGTTTCCCATTCAGGGTTCAGTGTTAATGTGCATTTGTTTTCAGTTTCATAATTTTCCACCCTTGAGTAAATGCTGCTATACACCGACAGTATGACTAGGGCAGTAGGGTCATCCCAAATCCCATTTCAGGGATTTTGTCCAGAAAATATCACTGTTCAGCTTACCATTTCTGTGTCTGTCTGATGTGGCGACTGATTTTGGTTCAGCATGGTCATTGTCACTCTTCAGAAACGCATGGGCACCACATTTTATTCTCTGATAAGGCACGACCAACTACAAGGCCCAGGGGTCAAATTTTAGGGGGGGGAGATGTCTTCTTGTAGTCCAAAACTTAGGGCAATTGAGACTGAAGGTAAAGTTGATGATTTCATAGTATATTTTTTCATTACAGAGGGGATTTTGCAGCATTTTATGGTGTATCATAGACCCATTAGTGGAATTTGCCAGTGGGTTTAGTTATGGACCTTGTGTGGTGTATCTGTGTGTGCGTGGGACTTTGCCAGTGGGTTTAATTATGGACCTTGTGCATTAATTATGGACCTTGTGCTTACCTGTGTGTGCTCTGTGTTTCAGGACTTCGCCAACATTGCTGGCCTGCAGGTCACACAGCCCATCAACACTGTCAGTTACAGGGGGGCCCGCATGTAAAAAAGAAATCACTCCTTGTTCAACATGTCATAAACTTCTTAGTCCT
>JABMCL010000418.1:237500-250693 GCA_018857735.1 Alviniconcha marisindica | reverse complement strand
ATCAAGAATGGTGGACGTCCCCCTCACAACAATAATTGCGACGTACCTTTCAATGTTCGCAGCAGAAGATTCCTTCGACGCCATTCAAATCAAATGTGACCGGAAGTGTCACGTGGCACCTTCGTGTTTGTTGACAAGTGTAAACCTATAATGTTTTGTTTTTCGCTCACAACTTGTTAGATAGTCGGACGTCATATCTTACGACAATTTTGAGGAGCGGCAAATTTTTTAATGAAACCCAAAGTTGTTTGGTTAAATCTTTTCAAAGCTGCTGAGTGATTGACCGCGAGTCTGATGTGCATATGAGTCATTTCCGCTCATGTCAAGGGTCAGAGTTGTTTTCAGTCTGTTGTCGAAAGTTCGCGTTTCGTATTACGACACAGATGCCCTCCGATCAAATAAAGTTCGTACGCTTTTTGCAAAAGCATAATTTGTTGGAATTTTTTCTGATGCAGGGATCGTAAAACGATCTTTCGCGAACAAAAAAGGGGTTAAATATAACTTTTCCTTGTTTTTTTAACCAAACCCGCCGACAGAGACGGGCCTGTGCCATTGTGCTTTTCGTGGTTGAATTTCAGCAGTAAAATCACATTTTAACGCATTTTTCCCCAAACCGTTTCAAAATTTCTGCTGCTATTTTTCAACTATATCCTCGTTCATTTTCACACCATTCAACCCACACTAATGACAAAATATTTGTTTAAACATCTTTTATTTCAGCACAACCAAGTCACCCATTGCAGACCCACCTTTTGGCACTTAGTCATATTATTTTTTTCATGTGTCCCTTTGTGATCCTGTCAAAATTTTAATAAAATTACCGCATGTTTTTTAATTTGCTTCTGTCCTTGTTCAGAGAACTGTACTACTACTGTGGACCGCATGGCTTATTTGCTTCTGATCCTTGTTCAGAGAACTGTCTACTACTGTGGACCGCATGGCTTATTTGCTTCTGATCCTTGTTCAGAGAACTGTCTACTACTGTGGACCGCATGGCTTATTTGCTTCTGATCCTTGTTCAGAGAACTGTACTACAAATTTTGTGGACCGCATGGCTTATTTGCTTCTGATCCTTGTTCAGAGAACTGTACTACTACTGTGGACCGCATGGCTTATTTGCTCCTGATCCTTGTTCAGAGAACTGTACTACTACTGTGGACCGCATGGCTTATTAAGTTATTTGCTTCTGATCCTTGTTCAGAGAACTGTACTACTACTGTGGACCGCATGGCTTATTTGCTTTTCTTCATGCCAGTGTTGCACACCAAAGAGTCTGCGCTGACAGCAAGGTTTTGCTCCTGGACCCTGCAATCCAATGTTGCCAATGAGGAATTAAATGAATGAGTTAAACAATTGCTCTGGGTCAACCTTACCTTGCATGACTTTTTTTAAATTAAAAAACAACAACAACAACAACAACAAGACACACACACACACACACACACACACACACACACACACACACACACACACACACACACACACACATTTTATTCACACTTTAGCATTGTAGTGTCTGTGTCTTGTGTGTACATACACATCCACTCATCAAACGCATACACTTTAACCCAACATATGAGGGCTCATTCCACACACCGCTGGGAACTAAGACTTTAAGAAGCGGAGATAGATAAACACTGCACAGCCAGTCAAAGAGTAACCATTTTCTTTCTCTGCACATGTCTGTAATTACATATTTATTATTATTTGTTGTGGCTCATATTTATTGTCTGCTACAAAATACCACAACTTGGGACAAGTGTTACACTGTTTATACTAAAATGCAAAATGTGGGAAAATGTTTATCTGGCATCCATCTGTGCTAGCACTAGTAGCAGTAGCACAGTCTAAATGAGTTAGCTTGGTCAATGAAATTGAAAGGTAATTTGGGGTTTGTAAATTACGTAAATTCTATGTTTTTGTCCTCAGCGGGAGATCTGATTTATGGCGCCCTGAGCAGTCTGCACAGCGCGACGCAGCGAGCGGAACTGGCTGACCAGATTCGGGACCTCATGGCAGATGAGAATGCACCAGAGAAAATCAGCGTGATGTCGCAGTACCTGGAAATGCTGGAGATGGATGTTGAGTCTGAAGAACGATATGAGGATGAGGACTGGTTTGATGGTGAGTCATTCACCTCATTGGTTGCTGTTTGTGTGTGTGTGTGTGTGCACGCGAGTGAATGTGTGTGTGTGTGTGTGTTTGTGCGATTCTTTTTTCTGTTATCATTATTTGTAACTCTGTGTATATTTTTACATTTAACTGCTATGTGTAGTTCCACTTTTGGGAATGGGTGGGTGGGGACGAGCTGTTTGTACCTTTTGGTATGGGTGTCCTTTGGTAGTTTTAGCTAGCGAGAGCTTACATGTATGCACTGTGTGTATCTGGTGCTATATATATATAAATTTTCATCCATTCATTCATTCATGTCTGTGATCATATGTTCCAGGACTGATCAAGTTTAACAGGATGTTATGGTATTGCATGTTCCAGGATGGAACAAGTTAACAATATACTACGGCATTGTGTGTTCCAGGATGGCACAAGTTAACAGTATACTATGGCATTGTGTGTTCCAGGATGGAACAAGTTAACAGTATACTATGACATTGTGTGTTCCAGGATGGAACAAGTTAACAGTATGCTATGGCATTGTGTGTTGCAGCACTGATCAAGTTAACAGTATGCTATGGCACTGTGTATTCCAGGATGGAACAAGTCAACAGTATGCTATGGCATTGTGTGTTCCCGGATGGAACAAGTCAACAACATGCTATGGTGGTGTTTGTTACAGGATGGAACAGGTCAACAGCATGCTATGGTGGTGTATGTTCCAGGACTGAACACATAAACAGTATGCTATGGCATATTGTCTGTTTCAGGACTGAAAAAGTGAACAGATGCTGTGCCATATTGACTTTTTCAGGACTGAACAAATGAACAGCTGCCGTGCCATGTTGGCTGTTTCGGGACAAACGACAGTATGCCATAGCACTGCCTGTTTCAGGACAAACTGAACACGTGAACGGCATACTGTGCCATGTTGCCTGTTTCAGGACAAACAACAATATGCCATAGCACTGCCTGTTTCAGGACAAACTGAACACGTGAACGGCATACTGTGCCATATTGCCTGTTTCAGGACTGAACAAAAAGTACAAGACAAAGAGTGAGGTAATGAGAAATTCCGCACAGCAGCGAATCCGCAGCTACTATATGACCGTGAGTACCATGGGGATGGGGGGGGGGCGGGATGATAGAAATTCTGTACCTTCTTGAAGATGATGGGTTTTGTGTTTCACCATCACTGTGTTGGTGTCTGTGATGAAGGAGGGAAAATAAACGGCGGTGGGGGAGGGGGTAAGTAACTTGATATTTTATGCCTAGTCAACCATTACAGTTATATCAAGGGGGGGGGGGGGGGTTGGATGGAAATTTTGCCTTCCAGTAGATGATGGGTATTGTCTTTCGCTGTCACAATGTTGGTGTCTGTGATGCAGGTGGAAAAAAAGAAAAATATATCAGTCGACGCATATGAGTTTTTTTAAAATATATATATATATATATATATATATATATATATATATATATATATATATATTATTGTTTTTATCACTAGTCTGTTAGCGTTATAAAAAAACTCGTATCAGTTGACTGATTTTTCATGCTTGCAACAAAGCTTGTGGGCTTGACCTTTTTTTCTTCTTTTTCTTTTTTCTTGTTTGGCAAAAGAATGATTTTAGTGATATATTTTTCTTTCGGTGTGGTGGTGGTGGTGGTGGTGGTGGTGGTGTGGTGGTGGTGGTTGTTATTCCCCTCTGTGTGATAAACTATTGGTATGGTAAAAGTTTGAATAATCATGATTCCAGCCCCAGACACAGTCAGACTCAGAGAGAGAAACATTTCACAGAGAGAGAGAGAGGGAGTATGTGTGTGTGTGCGTGCGTGCGTGTGTGTGCGCATGTGCACTTGCATGCACATGGACTGACATGGTCCTGAAGATGCCTTGTCTTAAAAGTCAGGGCCGGTTTGTTTTCCATGTGTTCACTATTTGCTTACCTTTTCCACTGTTTTCAGGCAAAAGAGCAAATACAGAAGGAGGCCGATGCAGCCGCCAAGCCACTGCTGGTGGACCTCCTGGAGGAGATTCACGCCTCCCTCAAGTCCAACGACTTCCACGGCAGTTATTTTGACCGCCAGGCAACTGCCAAGCAGCGACTATGTGACAAGAAGGGCTGGTTCAAATGCCAGGGCGCCTTTGACCGCGAGTCATGTGATAAGCTTCACACCATCAATCCTTATGCGTCCCGCGGCTACCGACAACTCTTTGGCCTGTGGAACCTGGATCACATGTGCGGTTTGTGAGAAGGGGGGAGTGGGGATAGCTCATGGTTAGAGTGTTGGACTCGTGAATGACGGGCTGAAACAGAATGACTGCTGGTGTTCTAATACGAGATCCCAACACAAAAAGGTTCAAATGAACGCTTCTTTATTGTAACACGGACACGCGGTATGCATCAAAATGCTATGCTCACTGATAGGAGTGGACAACGCTGCTGCTGTGGCTTCTGCAGACCTACGCAGGAAAAGTGACCCAAATTTCTCATGATATTTTTATTTTTTTTTATGTTTTTTTTTTTTTATTAAGCTCAGCTTGCTAGATGCCAGGCCTGCAGAAGCTTTAAAAAAAAACAGAGAAAGAAATTATTTCCCCTCCTGGTGGTGGAGTCGTCAAACCAGACTCGCTTTGTGTTGATAGAGTAGACTAGTCATAGCATCTGACCCTTCTTTTATTGACATAGTGCCAGAGTGGACAATGTCGCATTATCTTTTTCCCCTTTTGTTGAGAGGTTTAATTTACAAGCTCACAAATCTTCTTTCCTGAGTGGACAAGTCAAATTTCTCTTTTTTTTCCCCTTTCATGCTTATGTTGAGGGACATAACCCCTTCACTGCCATGATGTCACTTGAAAATGACCATTAATAGTACGGAATTTGAAACTTTTAAGTCTTTTTGTTTTCTTTTTTTGCACTGGCATGTGAAAGGATTTTCATCAAAATGCATATTATTGAAAGTAGATGTGTCACAGGACCAGAAAATGTACTGTTTGCAGGCGTGTCCTGTCCATATTTCAGCCCGGGAATAATACAGGCTGGGGCAGTGAAGGGGTTAATGAATGATTGAAATTGCCTTCTTTCTTTTCAGACTTAGGTTACATAGTGGAAATATGTCAATTCTCTCCAATCCTCCCCCCCGACCCCCCCACCCCCCATCACACACACACACACACACACACACACACACACCTTTTCTTTGTTTCTCCATCTCTCCTTCTCAGAGGGGACGAGTCAAATTCACTTCTTTCCTGCTGTGTTGGCAGAATTGAGAAGTCAAGGGAGGTGATTCCCACGCTGCTGGAAGCGGCGCGCACCAAGCCCAAGTACGCAGAGCTGAACTGGAAGGAGGTGTATCGACTTCTCTTCACACGGGACAACCTCAAGCTGGTGCAGGTCGGCTGCCACAAGAAGGCTGCCCGTGCTGACAAGGAGTGTAGCGTCAAGGACTTCTTGGTGATGTAGCCAATAGATGTGAAGGTGGTTCGGTTGGCTGCCACGAAAAGGCTGCTCGTGCCGTCAAGGAATGTAGCCTCAAGGACTTCTTGGTGATGTAGCCAATAGATGTGTGTAGCGTCAAGGACTTCTTGGTGATGTAGCCAATAGATGTGAAGGTGGTTCGGTTGACTGCCACGAAAAGGCTGCCCGTGCTGACAAGGAATGTAGCGTCAAGGACTTCTTGGTGATGCAGGCAGTAGCCAATAGATGTGAAGGTGATGATGATGATGGTTGCTTTTATATAGCGCTATTCTCCACTCCCAAGCAGACTCACTGTACTTGCATGTGATTCTACATGAGTGACTAGCTTTTTATTGCGCATTTTTGAATATCTACCGAAGTGGTATATTTACAGTGCTGGCATGGCTGGTGCCACATGAAACTGCTGCCATCTCGGCGCAAGTTCTGTGTACACCCTACAACCATGCACCATGTCACTTCATGTAAAGCCACATACGTAAGGTATATATATGCGTGTTTAGCAGTGATCTTCCACCTGCACTTTTGGCAGAGTGACCGGGATCTTTTACGTGCTACTGCGGTAACACGGGGGTGGAACAGATACCGAAATAAGAGTCAGCACAGAAAGTCGACCCAGGAGAAGAAATTTCTCCCTCTGCTCCTGCAGGGATTCGAACCCGTGTCCTTTCAATCATAAGTCCAGGTAGTGCAGTCGGCTGTCACAAGAAAGACACTTGTGCCAACAAGGAATGTAATATCAAGGACATCTGGGTGATGGAAGCAATAGAGGTATCCTCAAATGGTTTGAGGATGTGCGTGTGCTTGTGTATAGCACTGGTATAGTACAGAAGGAACTGATATGTGGATGTGCCAGCGTAGTGCATACTTCAAGTTCATTCTGTCCACACGCACACACACATGCCCACACACACACACACACACCCTCACACACACACACACACACAAACACTGACACACACACGCACACACACACACACACACACACACACACACACATACACTCATACCATTTGAGGACCATGAACCCACAAGGTTAAAAGGGGACATTGCCTAGATGTGATGTTGGTGCAAGGAGTGTAGCATCAATCACTTCTTGGTTATGTAGCCAACAGATGTGACGTTGGCGCAAAGAGTGTAGTGTCAAGGAATTCTTGGCGGACCAAGCCAAAAGATGTGGTGAGGTCAGCTGTCACAGGAAAGCTACCGGTGTCCACAAGGAGTGCAAGGTCAAGGCCGTCTCTGTGACGACGGAGCGCACTGGATGTGAAGCTGGTGCAGGTCGAGTGACAGGAAGTCAGCCAGGGCTGATGAGTTCAAGGTCAAGGACTTTGATGACTTACATTTATAAACAACAATGATATAAAAAGCAAGTGGGAAGTCTGTGCCTTATTGTGCCACTGTTGTGCGACATTATGTGCAAGTTCAGAAGGCTGCCATACCTACTGGTTTGAGAGTACTTAGAAATTACCCTGATGCCATCACACTGTGTGTAAACATGTGTGTGTGTGTGTGTGTGTGTGTGTGTGTGTGTGTGTGTGTGTGTGTGTGTGTGTGTGTGTACATGCATGTGTGTGTGTATGCACATTGTATGCATTTTATTTGTATGTGATAGTTCTTTTTTCTTTCTGTTTATGTTGTTGTTGTTGTTTTTGAAGAAGAAAATGCCAAATGCATTGGCCATTGCATTTTTAGTAACAGGTATGTGTTTGTGTTGAGGTGGCGTTTTTGATGGTAATTTACAGAACTTCTCTTTTGTGTTATTGTTTTTACATTTTGTTAGTGCTGTTGTTGGGGCTAGAGAGAGATGAGTTATGCTGTGATCTTGGCCTTTTTCAAATTTACAAGGAAATCCTGAGTTGCATTTTACCATTTTGAACACATTTATGCCTCTCTCTCTCTCTCTCTCTCTCTCTCTCTCTCTCTCTCTCTCTCTCTCTCTCTCTCTCTCTCTCTCTGTGATTTTTTTTTTAAAATGACAACAACAAACAAAAAAGACAGGTCTTTTTTTTTAGTCTCCACAATTTTCTTTAAAATATTTATATTTATTTTTAATAACAAGTCAAAAATAAAATTAAAAAAGGTTGACATTGTTTCAGACACTCAAGGCATTCCACAAACAATAAACTGGATAAATATGTTTTTATTGATCATTGTCTATGATTTTTTTCCCCTTAAAAATGTGCATACATTTGATTGGGTCTTATTAACTAATTAAGATTTGGGTTCTTTTTAACGGTCTGTGTGTTTGAATCTGTTAAAGTTTTAAAGTTGATATTTTTCAGTTTCTATGTGCATGTAATATATAACTGTAAGAGAGGCAGCAACTTTCACTGATATATTGTTTTTCTGAATATCTTGTTTTTACCTGCTCAAACTACGCACACTTGGTAATATAATTAAAGACAGATATGTATACATGCTGTACTTTACAAATATATATATGTGAACTGTGTCATTCTTTGCACATTGATAATTCCTTTAGGATATATGTTATATGCTAATAAATGAAACATAACAAAAGTTAAAACACATGCCTTTGTTAACTTTTCATGATGATATATATATATATATATTGGGAATACAATACAAAGTATATCTGAGGGGTCTGACACAAAACCAACACTCACCAATTAACATATAATACACACAAGAAAGTGAAATAAAAACAACAACATAATGTTCAATTTCATACAGAGGATCAGAAAATGAGAGGGTGAAGAAGTTGTGCGTGTGCGCGCGTGCTCACACACGCACACACACACACACACAACACACACACACACACGCACACACACATATATATATGCATGCACACATGCACATGCATGCACACACACACACACACACATATATATATATATGCATGCACACACACACACACACAACACAACACACACATACACACACACACACACACATATATACATGCGCACATGCACACACACACACACACACACATACATATGCATACACACATGCACATGCATGCACACACACACACGCTCAAGTAAAAGGAATTCAGATAACATTTAATGTCCCACATATGTTTGTCACGGCCTGCGGGGGGTGGGGGGGGGGGGGGATTTTTACTGGCACTAAGGTAAAAAATACAAGTCAACATCCACAAGCTGCTAACAAAAACTCACAAACAATGTTAAAAAGATCCTCCCGCACCCCAACCCCTATTTTAAAATTTCTCACATACAGTTAAAACTCATACCAGCTGTAGGGGGCGTATGTCACACTGGATTGGAAACAGTTCCAAAGCACCGTTGAAAGGCGCCTCTCAAACAACACACGAATATATAGTTACAGTGGTTGTGCATATATACTCTGATAGCAAGGAGGAGGGGTGGTGTGTGTGTGTGTGTGTGTGTGTGTGTGTGAGGGAGGAGGAAGCGGGCGAAGACGACAAATACAACAACAAAAAGGATAGGAGAGTTGCGACCAGGAGTAAG
The DNA here is from genome assembly GCA_018857735.1 of Alviniconcha marisindica. NCBI lineage: Eukaryota > Metazoa > Mollusca > Gastropoda > Provannidae > Alviniconcha > Alviniconcha marisindica. Next base: position 241,641 of record JABMCL010000418.1, on the reverse strand, counting down.
GGGAAATGCAAACGACGACCCACACACCAACACACACCCCACCACCCACCACACACACACACACACACCACACAACACACACACACCACACACACAACACACACACACCACACAACACACACCAAACACACACACACACACCAACACCCCACCACACACACACCACACACCACACCACCACACACCACACACACACACACACACACACAAAACACACACACACACACACACACACACAACACACACACACACACACAACACCACACACAACCACACACACACACACACACACACACCACACACACCACCACACCACACACACACACACACACACACACACACACACACACACACACACACACACACACACACACACACACACACACACACAACACACACCCCACACACACACACACACAACACACACACACACACACACACACACACACACACACACACACACACACACACACACACACACACACACACACACACACACACACACCACCACCACCACCACACCACCACCACCAACACACACCACACACACACACACACACACACACACACACACACACACACACACCACCACCACCACCACCACCACCACCACCACCACCACTCAACCACCACACACACACACACAACACACACACACACACACACACACACACAACACACACACCACCCCCACCCCACCACCACCCCCACACACCACACACACACCCCACCACCCCACCACACCACACACACACACACACACACACACACACAACACACAACACACACACACACACACACAACACACCACACACACACACCACACAACGCCACACACACACACACACACACACACACACACACAACACACACACACACACACACACACACACACACACAGAGAAAAGCTGTCTAATTCTCTCCTTAGCTCTGATCTCCAGTCGAGAGGTCTCCAAATTCTGCAATCGATTCGGCAGAGATTGTGCATCATCCTGGTTGTTGTAGTCTCTCACAGTTCCTGGGGAAGGCTCTGTTGCTGTATAAGTCTGTCTTGCCAAGCTCGACATTTGTTTAGAGCAGTTTCCTGCAAACTGCTCCTTAGTTTTCTGGTTCTTGTATAGCCTTTGATGGTCCTTGATCTGACAGGCCTTTGTTACTGCATATTCTTTGATGGTCTTTGATCGGAAAGGCCTTTGTTCTTTGATTCTTTGATGGTCTTTGATCTGATAGTTCTTGTATACTTTTTGATGGTCGTCGATCTGATAGGCCTTTGTTCTTGCATAGTCTTTGGTGATCCGTGGTCTGATAGGCCTTTGTTATTGCATAGTCTTTGATGGCCTGTGGTCTGATAGGCCTCTTGTTCTTGTACAGTCTTTGATGATCCGGGGTCTGACAGGCCTCTTGTTCTTGTACAGTCTTTGGTGGTCCTTGATCTGATAGGCCTCTTGTTCTTGTACAGTCTTTGATGGTCCTTGATCTGATAGGCCTTTGTTTTTCCATAGTCTTTGATGATCCTGATCTGATAAGCCTCTTGTTCTTGCATACACTTTGATGATCCGTGGTCTGACAGGCCTCTTGTTTTTGTATAGTCTTTGATAATCCGTGGTCTGACAGGCCTCTTGTTCTTGTATACTCTTTAATAGTCCGTGGTCTGACAGGCCTCTTGTTCTTGTATACTCTTTAATAGTCCGTGGTCTGACAGGCCTCTTGCTCTTGACAGGGGGTGATGTGTTCCTCTGTCAGCATAGCTAGCAGCTCTGGAATTTGGTGCGAGTTGAAGCTCTGTGCTGCGTACCCTTGCTAAGTCAGCGAGTTTGTACGTCCTACTGAGCCGGGTGAGTCGCTTTAGCCGTGACTGTCGCCGGGTCCAGGCACGTCCACCACCAGCAGCTGCGTTGTACAGCGGGACACGCCGAACAGCCTGTCCTGGGCATCAACCGCTTCATCCGTCTCCACCTCGTCTCCTGTGTCCCTCCCGGGCAGCCACACCACCACCCGCCGCTCCAACCCCCGCACCACCCCCCAGTCCGCCACCGTCACCTCGTCTGTCCGCACCATCACCGTGTGGGCAAGCTGGTCTGTCCACTCCTGACCTCTGCGACCCAAGTCGTTCCACCCGAGCACACGCACGGGTACGTTTTCCTGCCGCATGCCGCGCACCACGCCGCACGCCTCCGACGTCACCTTGCCCGCTTCATCTACCACCTCGTCCTGTAGCTCCCGTCGGCTTCTGGTCAAGACGAACACGTCGCAATAGCTCAGTGGATGAGGATTGGCACTGGCGTCATTTCCTGCACAGCCCAGAATGGAGGGTTGTCGGAACGTTTCAGCCAATCAGAACGTCACAATTATCACCAAATTGAGGGTTGTCTGAACATTTCAGCCAATCAGAACGTCACAATTACCAGAACACCTCAGCCAATGAGTACGTCACAATTACTACAAAATAGAGGGTTGCCTGAAGGAGGAGTCTCGTAAATGTGCATATCATGCTCACATTTCACTATTTTCACTCGTATCAGAACCAGAAATAACAGTTTGTATGCTATACACCAAGTCACGTTTCCTATGACTTTGTAGGGTCTTTGAAACTATGAGAGAGAAAAAATCTGACAGTTCCAAGGTCTTGAAAGGTTGTGATTTATTTTTATTTTTATTTTTTACAATTAAAAAAACAAAACAAAAAAACAATGGGGGGGGGGGGGAGGGCATTTATCGTACTGAAAAGCCACTAATTTCCTGACATCAAGAATGACCAGCTGGACAGCTTCCTACTTTAGCTGATATAAGTTATTATCATGAAATGCCAGTACTGTGGAATATGTATAGTGATCATAAGAGTGTGCATCTATCCATCACGTGTGGTAAGTTAAAGGCTAGTAGCAAATTAGTCAAATATTTTCTTTGAATTTGGGAACATTTATAGTTTTCGAAGTTTCTGAAATGTCTGTGAATTCTGGAGTCGCAAGTACGCAGAAGTTTCACGTAATTTCTGCAAATATGTATAAGTATAATAGAGTGTACAATTATATGAATTTTATTATTATTATTATCATATTAGTAAAAAAAAATTGGGGGGGTACTTGAGTATGGAGTGTGTGTTCCTGAAATGTACGCGACTAGGGCTCATTTGAGAAAAGGAGCTCTAAGCCCCCACTCCTTTTTATTTTTATATAATTTTTTTTTACAGATATATTTGCTTTCAAGAATATACTTCAGACACGATCACAGCAGCACATTTTCAGTTCGTGTCGGCAACAGCACATCAATCTGCCAGCAGAGGGTGAATAATTCCTTTATGAAGATGACTATCGTCATCGCGTCTACGCCACGTTCATCATCCAAATCAACAGCATCATCAGTTTGGTGTCTTGCACCATCAAGGCTTTGGTGTCTTGCACCATCAAGGTTTTGGTGTCTTGCACCAGCTCTGTCCGTTGTAACTCCGGATCACGGTTAGGTGGGCGTTGTCCAGTCAGTGTCACTGCGCATGTTTTGCGTATATCAAGTTGCTTAGTACCGGCGCATGTGTAAATATCACTATAAGGGAGATAATGCTATTAACATTATTCCGTCTGCTAGTTGGACATTAACAATCAAGTCCACTCACCCTGCGGACGCACACCCAGACGGCGAAGCTGGGCAGCGATGTCCTTCCCACACTGGACACAGTCGACGGGCCACGTACTTGCCGCATGATCGCTCCCGCTGTGAACCAGCCGTACCACCTTCAAGCCGTCAGCAGGGGCAGGAATACCGCTGACGCTGTAGCTGTGGATTCCGCTGTTAGCCTTCTCAACCCCTGGCTGCACCTCCCTGAGTATGACAGGGGCCGAGCGGAGGGGCGTGGTTAAAGGCTCAGCCTGCAGGTGAAGCTCTGGCGGTACTTCGTACCACACACCGGCAAGCCACAGGTGCATGTCGGGCACCCGGTCACTCAGCTGCCTCACCAGTCTCTCCAGGCGTGGTCCACTCGTGCTGTAACGTCAGACAGACGGTTTCCTGAACGCTTGGGCCAGTCAGAGCGTCACATTTGTCGCAAAATACAAGGTTGTCTGAACATTTCAGCCAATCGGGACGTCACAATTATTACAAAATTGAGGGTTGCCTGAACATTTCAGCCAATCAGAGCATCACATTT
>JABMCL010000418.1:217500-225000 GCA_018857735.1 Alviniconcha marisindica | reverse complement strand
TTTTTCTAGGACTGGTTGCATGTGTTGTACCAGTGGCTGGTTGTGTCTATACCGCTCTGCGACCTGAACTACTGCATGTGTTGCATCAGTCGCGCAACAAGTATGGCTGGCCGGATGTGTCTAAACCGTTCTGTGACACGAACCAGCTTGGTGTGGTCCTTAAACAACCCGGTCACGTCGTAACAACAGGCCCAGTGGAAACACTCAAAGCGCACACCCTGCGGTTCAAACCGCTGAACGATGCAAGTAGAACACCTATGGTGTACACTGAGAGAAATATTATTATCAGTTCAGTTCAGTTCAAGATGGTATTGATGCGCTCGGAAAAGCCCATATGCGCTCCACCCCGTCTCTCAGAAGTTTCCACAACGTCGCCTTTGAAACGGTTCCAATGTTCGTTTGACTGACGATGGCCCTCTCTCGTCCTTTCAGAGAAGATCGTCTAGCGTTTCCCTTTTTTCCCCGGGCCTTTTTTCCCGGGACCATGGTGGGGTTTGGGTTTTGGGGAATGGAAGTTTTTTTTCTGGCCTAGCAAAGAAAAAACCCCGAACGGGGTTATTTTTGGTTTTTGGGAAACCAAACCGTCGGGTCTCCACGGCATAAGGGGCTGAAAGTAAAGGGAACAAAAATTTCGGGGTCTGAAACACACACACCCACACACACACACACACAAAACACACACACACACCCCACACACACATACACCCTACACACACACACACACACACAAAACACACACACACACCCCACCACACCCCCACTTTCACACCTACACACCCCACACACACACACACACACACACACCCCACACACCCCAAAACACACCCAACACCACAACACCCTCCCACCCTCCACCCACCACACCCCACACCCCTTACACCCCCACCCCCACACCCCTTTCCTTAAAAACCCCCCACAAAAACCCCCACACACCACCCACACACACCCCCACCCCACACACCCCCCCCTAAAAACAAACAAACAAAAACAAGAACAAACTTTTTTTTTTTTAAACACACCACCACCACCTAAAAACAACAAAACGAGCAAGGATGACCGCCACCCAAAAAACGAAAAAATTTTAGACTTAAAAAAGAAAAATATTTTAATATACAATAAAAACCCAAAATTTGGGGGAAACATTTTGGGGGAAACCCCCTTTTTTTTTCAAGCGCCAAAACAATATTAAAACACAAGTTAAATAAAGATAAATGAAAGCATATGTATCCGTTTGGGGTTGAGATGTGTTAAAATGGCTGGATTTTATGGAAAAATTTTTCACACACAACCATGTCCGTCATTTTATCTCATAGTGTATAAGATATATTCTACAACCTTTATTTTTATTGGCCTTTGGGTTTTACTATGTCACGCCCCTGTACACCCCTGAAAGTGTTGATATTTTTGGGGTAGCTGAGCATTTTTTTTTTAAAACGGGATTCTGGGGAAAATTTTTTCCAAAAAAACACTTACATAATACTTCATGTCTACACACGCACACCAAATATGCTTGAACACAAAAACACCAAAACACACCCCCACACACACCACACACACACACCCCCACACAACAAAACCCCACCCAAAAACACACACACACACAAAACACACCAAAAAAACACAAACAAACACACACAAAAAAAAACACCAAAAAAACACAAAAAACACACACACACACACACACCCAACACACACACACACACCCCAAACACACCCACACACACACACACACACCCCACACCCCACACCCCACACACAGCCCCCCCCACACACACACCCCAAAAAACACACACACACACACACCCCACACACCCCACACCCACCCCACACACACACCCCAACCACAACAACCCCACCCCAACACCCCACACACATCCAAAAAAACAAAACAAAAACACACCAAAACACACACACACCCCACCCCCACACACACACACACACCCCACACACACACACACACACACACCCCCACACAGGTATCTCAGGGCAATTTGGGGGTGAAGAAAAGGTTTGTGAAAAAAGGGAAGGGTTTTTAAGGAAAATTTGAAAGAACCCCGACAGAGCCCGAATGACGGGGAGGAAAAAGAAGTTATAATAACGGACAGAAACAAGGAGTTGGTTCCAGACAGCTGGAGCTTGGTAAGAGAAAGAGCGCTGACCGCTGGACTTTGTGCATTAGGATGGTATTCTGAACACTCGGGTGTCTGTAGAAGAGCGGAAATGCCGGACGAGAAAGGATCTCAAAGCAAAGCAAAAACATGTATTTGATCCTCTGCCCAGTAGGTAGCCAGTGGTGAGAATGAAGCATAAGAGTAACGTAGGTGTTGATGCATGGTCGAAACACGTATTCATGTTCCAGGCTCTGTCCTAAATTCTGCCACACGAGCAATACTCTCACAAATGCGACGAAACACATGGAAACAAAAGTACACGAGCGATTTCGACACCTGAAGAAGACAATTTTTGTCGGAATCGCTCGTGTACTATAGTTTTCTTGTGTTTCGTCGCATTGGTGAGTACATTTCCCCAGATCTGTTTTATTTTGTCAACTTTATCAGCAGTTAGAATAGATCCAGGTAAATGTACTCACCTATGCGACGAAACATCGGTGAGATCTGTCCTATTTTGTCATCCTTATCAGCAGTTAGAATAGATTCAGGTAAATGTACTCACCTATGCGACGAAACCTCAAGTGAGTACATTTCCCTAGATCTGTATTATTTTGTCAGCCTCGTCAGCAGTTGTTCACTCATTGCTCGGATACCTCACCAAGCAACTGTTCATTCCTCGGATACCTCACCAGCAACTGTTCATTTCTCGGATACCTCACCAGCAGTTGTTCACTCATTCCTCGGATACCTCATAAACAGTTGTTCATTCCTCGTATATCTCACCAGCAACTGTTCACTCATTCATCAGATACCTCACCAGCAGTTGTTCACTCATTTCTCGGATATCTCACCAGCAGTTGTTCATTCATTCCTCGGATATCTCACCAGCAGGTGTTCACCCATTCTTCAGATACCTCACCAGCAGTTGTTCACTCATTCCTCGGATATCTCACCAGCAGTTGTTCACTCATTCCTCGATACCTCATAAACAGTTGTTCATTCTTCGGATATCTCACCAGCAACTGTTCACTCATTCATCAGATACCTCATAAACAGTTGTTTATTCCTCGTATATCTCACCAGCAACTGTTCACTCATTCATCAGATACCTCACCAGCAGTTGTTCACTCATTTCTCGGATATCTCACCAGCAATTGTTCAATCATTCATCAGATACCTCACCAGCAGCTATGCACTCATTCCTCGGATATCTCACCAGTAGTTGTTCACTCATTCAACAGATACCTCACCAGCAGTTGTTCACTCATTTATCGGATACCCCACCAGCAGTTGTTCATTCCACGGATACCTCACCAGCAGTTATGCACTCATTCCTCGGATATCTCACCAGTAGTTGTTCACTCATTCAACAGATACCTCACCAGCAGTTGTTCACTCATTTATCGGATACCCCACCAGCAGTTGTTCATTCCACGGATACCTCACCAGCAGTTATGCACTCATTCCTCGGATACCTCACCAGTAGTTGTTCACTCATTCAACAGATACCTCACCAGCAGTTGTTCACTCATTCCACACGAGCAATGCGTTCACCGCTCAGCGGACAGGTCCACGACGATCAAGTGCGTGGTTCCGCGAGAAACGCCCACCAGCCTGTCGAGAGCGTCGATGCCGTCATCCGAGCGAACGTCGTCATCGCCCCGCCACCTACCGGGCAGCCACACCACAACCGGGCGCTCCAGGCCCGACACGGCTCCGTAGTCTGCAACGGTGACGTGGTCCGTCCTCGCCAGGGCCACGTCAACCAGCTTGTCCTCCCACTTCTGTACGTCACGCCTCATGTCCGTCCACTCCAGCACGCACACCGGAAGTCCCTCAGCACGCAGGCCCCGGACCACGCCGCTGGCTGGTGACGTCACTTCGCCAGTGTCGTCTCGGACTTGTTCCTGCAGATCGGAACTCCGCGTCACGACCAGGACGTCACTGTATCGGAGAGGTGCAGGACTGCCGGGAATTATTGCGTCTGCGCACAGCACGTTTTCGTTCAGTCACACCGGGGTAATTACATCATTATTAAGGCACGCATGCCATTTCATTCCTAGGTCAATAAATCACTGAATCGATTTAGAAGAAGAAAAAATGCAAGAAAAAAGAGAAAAGAAAAAAAAAGAAAGAAAGAAAGAAAGAAAGAAAGAAAGAAAGAAAGAAAGAAAGAAAAAAAGAAAGAAAGAAAGAAAGAAAACAGAGTTAATCACCGATCAACAGACGGCACAAGAACACAACTACAAAGACCGAAATCGCTTTACGATGATTCTCACCAGACATGCGAGGACATACAAGATACAGGTACAGCTCCACCAGATATACATTCTCAGAATAGGATGTCCCCAGTGGCATATGTAGGTCTGCCCCCTACTCCAGATCGAACCACTCGGCAGCACAGGTGCATAAAACAACAACAACAACAACAACAACAACAAAAATCAGGACATAGTCCTTTCATCTGGGGACTGGCTCAAGAGATACGCGGACATGCATTGCCCCAGCTTGTAAAATGTTCGGGCTGAAAAGTGCACTCATACATGCCTGCAAAGAGTACATTTGAAGGTCCTATAACAAATCTACTTTTAATACTGTGCATTTTTACAGAAATCCTTTCCCGTACTCATGCGAATGGGGGGGGGGGGGGGGGGGGGGGGGGGGGAGAAAAAAAAGGAGGCCATAATGATTTCAAATTCGGTACGTGTATTGGTCGATTTCCGAGTGACGGCGCGGCAAGCATAGCAGCGAAAAGGTTAATTTACACACGCTTGCGTGCAAATAATTGTACACCTGCCTACGAGTGATCTTCAAAGGGCCCGAATACCAATGTTGATCTTCGTCATTGTTATCAGCAGCACAATGATAGTCACATGGTCATTGTTATCAGCAGCACAATGATAGTCACATAGTCACTGTTATCAGCAGCACAATGATAGTCACATAGTCACTGTTATCAGCAGCACAATGATAGCCACATAGTCATTGTTATCAGCAGCACAATGATAGTCACATAGTCATTGTTATCAGCAGCACAGTGATATAGTCACATGGTCATTGTTATCAGCAGCACACTGATATAGTCACATGGTCATTGTTATCAGCAGCACAGTGATAGCCACATAGTCATTGTTATCAGCAGCACAATGATAGTCACATAGTCATTGTTATCAGCAGCACAGTGATATAGTCACATGGTCATTGTTATCAGCAGCACAGTGATAGCCACATAGTCATTGTTATCAGCAGCACAATGATAGTCACATAGTCATTGTTATCAGCAGCACAGTGATATAGTCACTGGTCATTGTTATCAGCAGCACACTGATATAGTCACATGGTCATTGTTATCAGCAGCACAGTGATAGTCACATAGTCACTGTTATCAGCAGCACAGTGATAGTCACATAGTCATTGTTATCAGCAGCACAATGATAGTCACATAGTCATTGTTATCAGCAGCACACTGATATAGTCACATGGTCATTGTTATCAGCAGCACAGTGACAGCCACATAGTCATTGTTATCAGCAGCACAATGATAGTCACATAGTCATTGTTATCAGCAGCACAATGATATAGTCACATGGTCATTGTTATCAGCAGCACAGTGATAGCCACATAGTCATTGTTATCAGCAGCACAATGATAGTCACATAGTCATTGTTATCAGCAGCACAGTGATATAGTCACATGGTCATTGTTATCAGCAGCACACTGATATAGTCACATGTCATTGTTATCAGCAGCACAGTGATAGCCACATAGTCATTGTTATCAGCAGCACAATGATAGTCCATAGTCATTGTTATCAGCAGCACAGTGAAAAGTCACATGGTCATTGTTATCAGCAGCACATGATATAGTCACATGGTCATTGTTATCAGCAGCACAGTGATAGCACATAGTCATTGTTATCAGCAGCACAATGATAGTCACATAGTCATTGTTATCAGCAGCACAGTGATATAGTCACATGGTCATTGTTATCAGCAGCACACTGATATAGTCACATGGTCATTGTTATCAGCAGCACAGTGATAGCCACATAGTCATTGTTATCAGCAGCACAATGATAGTCACATAGTCATTGTTATCAGCAGCACAGTGATAGTCACATGTCATTGTTATCAGCAGCACACTGATATAGTCACATGGTCATTGTTATCAGCAGCACAGTGATAGTCACATAGTCATGTTATCAGAGCACAGTGATAGTCACATAGTCATTGTTATCAGCAGCACATGAATAGTCACATGGTCATTGTTATCAGAGCACAATGATAGTCACATAGTCACTGTTATCAGCAGCACAATGATAGTCACATAGTCATTGTTATCAGCAGCACAATGATAGTAACATGGTCATTGTTATCAGAAGCACAGTGATAGTCACATAGTCATTGTTATCAGCAGCACAATGATAGTCACATAGTCACTGTTATCAGCAGCACAATGATAGTCACATAGTCATTGTTATCAGCAGCACAATGATAGTCACATAGTCACTGTTATCAGCAGCACAATGATAGTCACATAGTCATTGTTATCAGCAGCACAATGATAGTCACATGGTCATTGTTATCAGCAGCACAGTGATAGTCACATAGTCATTGTTATCAGCAGCACAATGATAGTCACGTGGTCATTGTTAACAGCAGCACAGTGATAGTCACATAGTCATTGTTATCAGCAGCACAATTATATAGTCATTGTTGTCATTGTTATCAACAGCACAATGATGTAGTCACATAGTAATTGATATCAGCAACACAATGATACAGTCAGCAGCACAATGATGTAGTCATTGTTACCAGCAACACAGTGACATAGTCATTCTTATCAGCAGCATAGTGATATAGTCGAATAACCGTTGTAGTCACCAAAGATGACGATCTTTGTCATTTTGGGCATCAGCGCTGCATCAAAGTGATAGTCGCATAGTCACCGTTATCAGTATTGGTGACAGTTAAAGTCTTCGTTTTGAACAGCATCACAGCATCACGACGATAGTCACGTACGCAGCCACAGTTGTCAGTATTGATGCTGATCGTCTTTGTTTTGTTTTCGTTTTGTTGTTGTTGTTGTTGTTGTTGTTGTTGTTGTTGTTGTTGCTGTTGTTGAACAGAAACACGGCATCACGATGATATATTTGTTATACTCTCTCTCTCTCTCTCTCTCTCTCTCTCTCTCTCTCTCTCTCTCTCTCTCTCTCTCTCTCTCTCTCTCGACAGATAGATAGATCGATAGATAGATAGACAGACAGACAGACAGATAACCCTCGTTATCAGCCTTGATGCTGATATTCATTTTGAACAGCATCATAGCATCACGATGACAGTCACGTAATCATCATATTCAGCAACAAAGATGATTTTGATCACTTTTG
>JABMCL010000418.1:210000-212500 GCA_018857735.1 Alviniconcha marisindica | reverse complement strand
CAGGCAGGCAGGCAGGCAGGCAGACAAACACAGAGAATGGGCGACAGAAAGTCGTTCTTACCTGTCCCTGGGGGTCCCGTGAGACAGACACGTGGGGGCGACCTGTTCATCAGATCCAACTGCTGCCGAGTGAGAACCAGCAGCGCCAGTCGCCTCCCAAGTTCGGCCACCGCCTCGCCCTCCGTCCTCACCTCCACACGGGGTGGCACCGTGCAGTGGACAGTCACAGAGCTGGCTGGTCCCACGAACCTGTGTTTCGCGAAGGAATAGTCCAGACATAGTTATAATAATCATATGTAGTTGTGTGTGTGTGTGTGTGTGTGTGTGTGTGTGTGTGTGCGTGCGTGCGTGCGTGCGTGCGTGCGTGCGTGTGTGCGTGTGTGCGTGTGTGTGTGTGTGTGTGATTGTGTGTGTGTGTGATTGTGTGTGTGTGTGTGTGCGTGCGTGCGTGCGTGCGTACGTGTGTGTGTGCGTGTGTGTGTGTGGGGTGTGTGTGTGTGTGTGTGTGTGTGTGTGTGTGTGTGTGTGTGTGTGTGTGTGTGTGTGTGTGTGTGTGTGTGTGTGTGTGTGTGTACTGGACTCCAACACATCACAACCAAAAGCAGGTAAGTATGGATTACATTAACCATTTACCATCGAGTAAATGATTTTTGTCGCTTGAAAAGTGGGCTTATCACGAAAACTCCTTCGTTGTGTATTGTCATACGAAAGAGGCATTTTTGTTAACCTTACATGTGCTTGGCTCTTTGACTGCTTTAGTTATGGCTAACGTAGTTTCCGGCGCGAGCCTACGGAATAATTGCTGTTGACTTTGCTCATACCCACAATCGATTTAAGCAGGTCCCCGGGGTGAGTGCCTGTATATTATGATGCATCAAAACAGCCGTTATTGTGCATTAATAGAAAAATGTATGGCTGGCCTTTGAGGTTGTAACAGTGACGCAGACAAACTTGTGATTTAATGACTGGTGTTTTGAACTGATGCACAAAAGGATTTCGAATGTGTGAATCGTCCTGGGGTAATCCGAGGATTACTGATAGAACATTAAAATCCAAGAACCGATGAAACAATTAACCAGCTCACGCTTTTATATCATCTACCTGCTCACAATGAAACAGTTAAACAACTCACGCTTTTATATTACCTACCTGCTCACAATGAAACAGTTAAACAACCCACGCTTTTATATTACCCACCTGCTCGCAATGAAACAGTTAAACAACCCACGCTTTTATATTACCCACCTGCTCACAATGTCCAGGTAAAGATTATCAGTAAGGGTGGTGTCCGGAGTATGTGCCATTCGGTGTTGCCACCATGTGGTCAGCCGTGACACGACTGCAGGCGTCACGTCCCAGTGGGTTGCAGGATCTGAAAGTTGGTCAGAACAACAACACAGCTGCCAAGCCTCTTCTGCATCCGATGCACCCAGGCAGCGACACACTTTCTGAAAATAAAAGTAAGTAAACATGGTGCTTAACGTCCACAGAAACCGTACGGCTTATTAGGGACGGGGAGAAAGGTTGGGGGGGGGGGGGGGGAGAAGGAGTATGGAGGTGGGGGAGAGGGAGATTATATACCTATCGCTACATTGTCACCACCAGAATGATTCCTGCATTAAGATGGGCAGCGATGAAGCCATTTTAATGTTTTAGTAGGAAGTGATGGACAATGTCACAAGACAGTGTCCACAAATCACAACCTTTTTGAAGAGAAAGGAGAGCCGAAGCGGTATCGAACCGAGGTCCTTCCGCTTACCAACCTAACGCCTTACCGCTAGGCCAAACCGGCTCACATGAAAATAAAACGCTGGTGGCTACAATTTAAAGGGTATCGTGGTTGTTAACTCCCTTGACTTTTGCCCGGCATCGCTTACATCCCTTGGCTGCTTTTACTTCCGGTGCGTACTTTCTTCACAATGGAAGACGGTGACAGTGAATTTTCGAATTTTACACTGCCAACTTTAAAGACATTTTGGAGGCCCATAGTCAGAATGTGTCTGGCAACAAGCAATAACCTGTTGCTCGTGCTATAGGATGCCCCAAAACGTATTTTTCCACGAACTCGCGATCTTCTGGTCAGCCGAAAAAGGATGTAAAGCCCTTTTTTTCCCCACCCTCCATCCCCTTTACCCGGTATTTTTTGTAATTGCAGCGGTGGTGGCATTTGTACTGCTTCGCAATTCTAGGTTCAACTTCCATTGTTACACACAGCGTAAAGCAACGCCTACTCAGAAATCGGCCCGGAAGTGACACTGCGACCTCTCACGACTTCTTCCGCGAAAGATCACAAAGGGCACTCACTCATGCAAACCAGCTTCACTGAACCGCCCAATACCGCCAAGTGAAGACACAAGCTGATTTGTTGCAAGTAACACACAACGTACCGTCATCTCACAGTTGTAAGAACGTTGTATTATTTGACGTTACTGCTAGTCCAACATGTTGCATCAGTTTGTGTGTTGTGTGTGTGTGTGTGCGTGTGAGAGAGAGAGAGAGA
>JABMCL010000418.1:190000-200000 GCA_018857735.1 Alviniconcha marisindica | reverse complement strand
CACACACACACACACACACACACACACACACACACACACACACACACACACACACGCTAGCAACAACAAAGAACACACACACACACACACACACACACACACACACACACACACACACACTTAGTGAGAGAGAGAGAGAGAGAGAGAGAGAGAGAGAGAGAGAGAGAGAGAAGAGAGAGAGAGAGAGAGAGAGAGAGAGAGAGAGGCACGAACAACGCATTGATTGTTTTACCTTCTCCACCACCACTGGCCCAGTTCTTTATGGATACTCCCACAACATATTGTTTTACCTTCGCCGCCACCTCATTGGGCCGGCTCTTTATGGACACGCCCACAACGTATTAATTGCTTTACATTCTCCAACACCTCATTGGGTCGATTCTTTGTGTACACGCCTGCAACGTATTAATTGCTTTACCTTCTCCAACACCTCATTGGGCCGGTTCTTTGTGGACACGCCCATAACAAATTATTATTGCTTTACCTTCTCCAACACCTCATTGGGCCGGCTCTACGTGGACACGCCCAAAACATAAATTGCTATTACTTTACCTTCTCCAACACCTCATTGGGACGGTTCTACAACGTATTAATTGGTTTACCTTCTCCAACACCTCATTGGGCTGGTTCTTTGAGAACACGCCCACGGCTGACTGCATCATCAGCTGGAAGGCCGAACGCGGTACCTTGTCTCCCGGCTGACCACCCGTCATGGTTTGCATAAAGCCGAACACTCCCCCCTCGTTGTTGTTAAAGCCAGTGAGCACGTCCACGTCGTTGATGCCCCGGTCCTTCATGTAGTCGGCGTCTTGGAGGAGGTCCAAGGGGTCGCGAGGGAGAAAGTCTCCTGTGTACATGTTGGATCAGCGGGTGTTTACAGCGCGTGGGCGGTGAGAGATTTACGGCTTTAAGGTTGTCCTGTGTGTAGTGTGTGTAGTGTGTGTGTGTGTGTGTGTGTGTGTGTGTGTGTGTGTTGCGTCTTTGTTGTCATTCGACAGGTACCCATTATTATTATTATTATGAATGTGGTGTTGCCCATTGTCTGAGAGACCTCAAGTGATACTCACCGTCCACTCGAGGACCGAAAGAAAGGACGTAAGGATTTTTGTTTTCCGTCATTTTCAGGAAAGACGCAAATGGATTGTCTACGAGCTCTTCCGCAGAAAGTCCACGAAGACATTGCAAAGCCTTGACCTTGCTATCAGACTGACATTTCAAGGTGGCCGCCAGGCCATCAAAGGACGTCTCAGCGTCCTTGACCCATTCGTTTTCTCCCAGAAAGGTCGGACTTCCGCTCTGTAGAATAGCTCTGCGGAAGAGTCCCTTGGACTCTGGGGTGAGAATCTGCAGACCCACGCTCATGCTGCCCGCCGACTCGCCGAAGATTGTGATGGCATCCGGGTCACCCCCAAAGGCCCGTATGTTGTCCTTGACCCACTTCAATGCCAGCTGCTGATCCCACATTCCGTAGTTGCCTGGCAGCGTGTCATCGCCGGTTGAGAGAAAACCCAGGACCCCGAGACGATAATGTATGGTGACGACGACCACACCTCCGTCAGCAACCAGCTGCGTAGGCCTAGAAAATGAACAGAAGTGGTCATAGAGCAAAACGCAGAAAGGGGTTAGTAAGTAAGTAAACGTGGTGCTTAACGTCCACAGAAACCGTACGGCTTATTAGGGACGGGGAGAAGGGGGAAGGGAGTATGGAGGTGGGGGGGGGGGGGGGGGGGGAGGGTGATTATATACCTATCGCTACACTGTCACTACCAGAATGACTTCTGCATTAAGATGGGCAGCGATGAGAGCCATTTTAATATTTCAGTAGAAAGTGATGGACACAGTCACAAGATAGTGTCCACAAACCACTACCTTTTTGAAGAGAAAGGAGCGCCGAAGCGGTATCGAACCGAGGTCCTTCCGCTTACCAGCCTAACGCCTTACCGCTAGGCCAAACCAGCTCACGAAGGGATTAGGAATGATGAACGCCTTATAAAGTGATAGGACACAAAGAAGCAATGGTCATTATACATGATCGATGGTGGTTTTTCTGGTAGACAACGTGTTCATCTTGCCAGTTGGAGGTGCTAGTGTGAGGGATCGCCGATGTCCAGAATATTGAGTTGATCGTAATGGCCACGACACGAGCGCCATCTTTCAAATCTCACCTCATCAAGCCGTCCTGTTGAATTTGTGCGCGTGGGGGTGGGTGTGGGGGTGTGGGCGTGCGTGCGCCTGTATGTGAGTGTGTGCGTGTGTGTGCGTGTGTGTGCGTGAGCGTGTGTGTGTGTGTGTGTGTGTGTGTGTGTGTGTGAGTGTGAGTGTGTGTGTGTGTGTGTGTGTGTGTGTGTGCATGCTGTGTGGTCTTGTGTGATGTGTGTGTGTGGTCGTCGCGTGGTTGCGCGCGTGAGCGTGCGTGCGAGCGTGCGTGCGTGCGTGCGTGCGTGCGTGCGTGCGTGCGTGCGTGCTTTTCTCAAATTTGCAGAAATATACAGCACAACACACACACACACACACACACACACACACACACACACACACACACACACACACACCATAAAACAACAACAAAACAGTACATTTAATTATTATATAGAGATCAGCCGATAAACCAACATACCTGTAAGTGGGCGCATCACCTATGTAGAACCCTCCTCCGTGGATGAAGACCATGACGGCTCTGGGCGATGTCTGAGACTGGTTGTCCTCCACAGGTACAAACACGTTGAGGGTCAGGCAGTCCTCGCTCATCTCACCGTACACCAGCATTGTGGGCGTCTCCTGCACAATGTACATCGCTCGTAGCAACATCGGTTTTGTGGATTTTTAATACGAGGTAGCACTCACAGCATCATCAGTTTTATGGACTTATAATTACACAGGGTGACAATCCTACGAACATCAGTCTTGTGGACTTCTGTACTGGGTAGCTGGAAACAACAGAAATATTACAGAGCAAAAATATTATTTTAATATATAAAATAATAATATAAAAATAAAATAAAAAAAAAAGAACACGAGAAGTAGACCTATTTTACCGGTTTATAGATTACGGGTACAGGCTAGAGCTTGCACAGAACAATGTCGGTCAGAATCGATAAGTAAGATGACCAAGCGAAATGTTAGTACAGAACAGTGTCGTCAGGATCGATAAGTAAGATGACCAAGCGACATGTTAGTACAGAACAGTGTCGTCAGGATCGATAGAAAGATGACCAAGCGACATGTTAGTACAGAACAGTGTCGATCAGGATCGATAAGTAAGATGACCAAGCGACATGTTAGTACAGAACAGTGTCGATCAGGATCGATAAGTAAGATGACCAAGCGACATGTTAGTACAGAACAATGTCGGTCAGGATCGATAAGTATGATGACCAAGCGACATGTTAGTACAGAACAGTGTCGGTCAGGATCGACAGGCGAAATAGCCGGGGAAAAGAGGGGTGGAGACTGCCAGGGACCACTATCCATATAAGGTATGAACTGAGCGCCGCGTGAGGAGCCCCGCACGCGTCCAGCGGACGGATAGTAATGACAAAGAGGTAGTTAAGGGACTACGATGGCGTACACCCCGCGTAGTAATGTTTAGTAGAAATTATATAGGAAAGTTTGTACTTAGGTTTTGGTAAATGCGCAGAAATAGTAGAAGAATGAAGGTTGACAGGAAAGCAACGTCACATTGACGTCACATAACAACCAAAATACTATAAAAGACGGAATTTGTTCTAACGACGGCACTTTTTGGTGGACTTCTTGGACCTCTCACACTTTTGGACTTTTGGACTTATTGCAGTATACAGTTCTCCTTGGGACTCGTTTCATTCTCTGACTTCTTGGATTGTAATATTTTTCATAGGATTAAAAGGTTGATTTCCCTTGGGTTTTCTTTGAATCATCGATTGGTCGTGTCCCGGGAATAGCTATTCTTCTCACCATAAGAATAAGGAATGATATAGGTATGATCAATCACTTTTGTTATTGTGTTGAGAGCGAGACACTTTATTAACCTTTAGAATATGTATTCCAACGTGTATGTAATAAAACATGTATACAGTATAATTACATCTCAGTGATTCATGGTGTGAAAGTCGTGTCCGTCCAGGTACGTGGTTGAAATGTCCAGGTGCGTGTTTGAAACTGTATGTCCTTCAATGTCTTCCCCGTCCTAGTATTCTGTCTATCATATGGCGTCGCTCTCCGTGTCCTTGTGTAAAGGTACGTTTTGGGAAACATGGGGAAGATCCACAAAAGGGTAAGAATAAATATTTAGTAACGACTAGGGAACTTACAGAAAGAAACAACTTTCAAGAATATAATTAGAATACAGGGCAAAGCAAGAAAGAGCATGTCTTGTAAAGATTTAGTAAAACCAGCCCTGTAAAAGAAACATCAGTCCTGTGGAATTATATTCGAGACAACACTCATAGCAACATCAGTCTTGCGGACTTCTATACTGTTTAGCTGGTAACAGCAGCAACACCAGTCCTGTGGACGTCTATACTGTTTAGCTGGTAACAACAGCAACACCAGTCCTGTGGACGTCTATCCGGGGTAATACTCGTAGCAGCATCAGTCCTGCGGACTTCTATACTGTTTAGCTGGTAACAGCAGCAACACCAGTCCTGTGGACGTCTATACTGGGTAGCTGGTAACAACAGCGACACCAGTCCTGTGGACTTCTATACTGTTTAGCTGGTAACAACAGCAACACCAGTCCTGTGGACGTCTATACTGTTTAGCTGGTAACAACAGCGACATCAGTCCTGTGGACTTCTATACTGTTTAGCTGGTAACAACAGCAACACCAGTCCTGTGGACGTCTATACTGTTTAGCTGGTAACAACAGCAACACCAGTCCTGTGGACGTCTATACTGTTTAGCTGGTAACAACAGCAACACCAGTCCTGTGGACGTCTATACTGTTTAGCTGGTAACAACAGCAACACCAGTCCTGTGGACGTCTATACTGTTTAGCTGGTAACAACAGCAACACCAGTCCTGTGGACGTCTGTACTGTTTAGCTGGTAACAACAGCAACACCAGTCCTGTGGACGTCTGTACTGTTTAGCTGGTAACAACAGCAACACCAGTCCTGTGGACGTCTGTACTGTTTAGCTGGTAACAGCAGCGACACCAGTCCTGTGGACTTCTATACTGTTTAGCTGGTAACAACAGCAACGTCTAGACGGGGGATCTTTTAACAACAGCAATATTAGTCTCGTGGACTTCTATTCGGACTTCATCACCATTGCTGTCATTGCCATGGTTACCTGTTGACATGCTGGTTGGAGATTATATCCTCATCACCAAAGTTACCGCTGCCATGGTTACCTGTTAACACACTGACCGAGGTGTATCCTCATCACCAAAGTTACCGCTGCCATGGTTACCTGTTAACACACTGACCGAGGTGTATCCTCATCACCATAGTTACCATCGTCATGATTACCTGTTGGCACGCGGGTTGCAGAGTGTCCGCAGCAAAGACCTGGCCCGCCTCGGGACCCGGGTGAGGGACAGGTTTCTGCCAGCGCAGCGTCCCGACAGGGGGCAGGGCGAAGGGTATCCCCAGGTACCCGTCCATCACCTTGCCGCCTTGACCCTCAATCCGCACCCCGCTCAGGGTGCCCCAGGGGGCCTTGATGACAGGGGTGGCGGTGGCCC
This sequence comes from Alviniconcha marisindica, assembly GCA_018857735.1. Lineage (NCBI taxonomy): Eukaryota > Metazoa > Mollusca > Gastropoda > Provannidae > Alviniconcha > Alviniconcha marisindica. Next base: position 194,336 of record JABMCL010000418.1, on the reverse strand, counting down.
AGTGGCCAAGCAGGGGAAGGAGAAGGATCCACGTCATGGGGCTGTTCATTGTGAGGCGTTCTGCTGGAAGAAAGTCGGTGTGATTTTATGTTTTTTTTTATTGAAAATGGTTCTCCCCCCTTCTACCTCCCTCTCACACTGTGTGTGTGTGATTGTGTGTGTGTGTGTGTGTGTGTGTGCGTGCGTGCGTGCGTGCGTGCGTGCGTGCGTGCGTGCGTGCGTGCTTGCGTGCCTGCGTGTGTGTGTGTGTGCGTGCGTGCGTTCGTGTGCGTGCGTGCGTGCGTGCACGCGTGCGGGCATTATTTCCCGCTCTTCCATTTGTCACAGAGAGAGACAGAGACAGAGACAGAGACAGACAGACAGAGAGTCTGAGTCTGAGTGAATGGTTTATTGAAAAGGCCATGAGCCCATGTCAATTGTGGTGACGAACACAGTCAAGCAATTTTAGGTCAACGTAAGGCTCACAGGTACAACATCTGTCCAGACAAAACGGTATTACGTACATCAAAAGCCTTGTGTAGAAAAGTAGCGAGTCGGAATTGGAGATACTTGTTTTCATTGACAGTTTAAAGAGTGACAGACATCTGACATATTTGCGTGGTATATATTTATCTCTTAGGTCATTGTACATAAAACATGATAATATGAAGTAAATTTCGGATTCAATCTCGTGGTTGCAGCATTCCTAGCAAAGCGAAACCTGTGGGATCTCAGTTGTGAAACACCTAATCTTATTTTCAGCAAACAATTTCTTGCTTTTATGTGCTTTAAACCGTGCAAACATGGTGACATAGTCAAGCTTGATTTAAACGTGTTATACATAAGGTATCCTTCATTAGTAGCTATGAAATCAGACCACTCTTGTTTGTATTCGGTAATAAGTCTCTTTTTAAATTCTTTAAGGAATGTTTTCTCATCTCCAACGCCCTGGTTTTCCCATACATGGTTAAACCATATTTATATAACAGAAAGCATACTGATGAGGCCCAAGTTTTTCGATTTTGCTCGTGTAAGTAAAGCAGAATTTTGTAGGATTTGTATAGAAAACAATGGTCGGGCATCTTAAGTATACGTAACCAGTATTTTACAGATTTTACAAAAATGTGGACAAAGAGAGGGTACCGCCCAGTTTCACCATACACCATAACATTCGGAGTTCGGCTGCTTACATTCAAAAATCTCTTTGGTGCAAGAAGGTGTATTCTTTCAACAACTTTCAAGTCGGCCTCCAAACCCGACTTCAGCCCCATAATTGAGAATTGGTTGAATTTGTACATAGAACAGTTTGAAGAAAATCGAAGGAGATTTTTCCCCACGCGACCAAAGTAGTTTCAGGATGTTAACAACACCTATTTTGGCACGAGCTGCCTTGTCCTTCAGAGCATGGGAGAAAGTTAACCTGGTAGACAAGCAGATTCCAAGGTCCTTATACGCATTTACAACAGATATAAGACTCTGACCATAAAACCATTTTTCATTCCATGCAATGTGACCTCCATTTCTAAATACAACAATATTAGACTTGTCCAAATTGACGACCAATCCTAGGCAATTTGCCGTTTCATAAAGAATATTCAGCTGGTTTTGTAACCCACATAATTATTGTGTCAGACATCAAAATATGCTCGTCTGCAAACAGGAGCATAAAAATCTCAATAAGGTCTGGTATAAGCTGCATTGCGTGCCTACCCCGTTGGACAATTTCTCTGGCTAGCTCGTTAATAAACAGGGAAAACAAAACCGGACTACACACTTCGCCCTGCTTCAGGCCGCTCGGACACATGAAAGATTCCGTCAGGTCACCACCTGCCCGTACTTTAGCTTTAACTACATTGTACATACTAGTGATTGCACGAAACATTTTACCATTCACACCATTCTTTCTCAAGATTCTCCATAAGTTTTTTTTTTCTTACAACCGAGTCAAACGCCTTTCTGAAGTCAACAAAAGCGGCAAAGAGTTTTGTATGATAGGATAGCTGTTTTTGAATAATTGCAACTATAGTGAATAAATGATCAATAGTACTGTAGTTTTTGCGAAAACCTGCTTGGCATTCATCCACTATCTCATTCTCTTCAATCCATTTGTTCAATCTGTTGTTAAGAATGTGGCTATAGAGTTTGCTACAAATATTCAGCAGAGATATGCCCCTGTAATTATCGGGGTTGTTAGCGTCGCCTTTTTTCAGCAGCGGGTGAATAATTGCTTCTGACCAAGCTTGCGGGTATGAACCTGTTGTAAATAATCTATTAAAGAATGTTACTAAAAATGGCACAACAAAAGTGGCAGAATGTTTGAAAAATTATCCGATAATACCGTCTGGTCCAGCTGCTTTTCCATTCTTTAAGGCTCTCACTGCTGTATAAACTTCAGTTTCAGTGGTGTCACCTTCCAATGATTCAAAATATACGTCCCCCAAAATATCAAACTCTTCTTCTACAGTGGTTGACTCACAATCCTCACCAGTATCACCCTCACTGAATGTATCACTTGCACTGCTGGTTGTTAAGTTTGGGTCAAATACTTTGGAAAAATGATCGAACCACTCTTCTTTTGTGATTGCAGTAGTTTCCGACTTTTTCCCAATATACGACTTAAGTTTGCCCCAAAATTATGCTGAGTTTGTACTCGCGCAGTGTACTTTTTAAATGTACGCCGCCTTTTTCACCCGTACAGTTCTTTGTATTCTCTTCTCTTCTGGTTGTACTGTAGTCTTTCGTAATCAGTATTGCCTTTATGGTATTGTCTTAAAAGGTGGGGCAAATCTTTCCTAGTTATGCTGCATTCAGCATCAAACCATGCCTGTGCTTTTCCTTTACCAATAGTGATGGTCTTTTTCGTGCACGATCCGGCTTTTTGAAAACCTTCTAGAAACTTCAGTAATGACTCATTTATATCAACATCAATTAAACCTGTTGCTTCCCGGATAAAGTTAAGAGCATAAGGTGATGCTATTTGCTCCATAAATGTAGAACGTTTTTCTTCATCCCATTGGAACTTTTCAATTTTGAATAGTTTTGTTCTGTTATCTGACCGTTTCACTTCAGTGTTGTTGGATTCAATCAAAAGTTCCACAGGCATATGCTTTGATTCGATTCTCTGACCAACATTCAAGCGTAGGGACAAAGACAACAAAGTTTTCAAGGCAACAAAATAATCAACAACACTGCACCCCGTTGGAGAAATGTAAGTGTAGTTTCCAATATTGCTACCATCTACTGACCCATTCAAAACTGTCAAGTCAAACTCAGTACAAACATTCAATAAGTATCTACCAAAATCATTCACAACAGTAGCTTTTGACCCTCGATGTGGAGAACTGTGTGCGTCTTCACTATTTCCAAAAATATCAAAACCACAGTCGACTGTGTCCGCAGCATCAGAGTTCTCATTTCCGGTTCTGGCGTTAAAGTCTCCGAACAGAATGAGAGGAAGATCATCAAGACTTTCAATCACGTCCAAAATGCACTGTTCAATCATAACAACTCCATTCTGAATATCAGTTTCGTGATAGTAACTGGATGAACTGGGTGGTAAACATACCCCGAGCAGCACGACATTTGTTTTTGTTTTTTGTTCCCAGTAAATCTTTTGACACTTTCAAAACTATTATGTTGTCGTACTCAACGTGTACTCGTTCCACAAAGCTACTCCACTGCTTTTTTCACAAGCAAGGTGAGACCACCAGACAATCTTGTTGTGACAGCCTCGGCCAGTCTTACACCTGGTGTAATAATAACATCATGTTCCGGAAACAAGTGCGAGGGGATAGATGAAGCAAAGGTTTCTACTAGAAGACAAAAATCAAAGGCAGACAGGTACAAACGTGTATCAGCATCACACAGTGACGATAATTAGCCCTCAATGTTGTAAGAAAGAAGACTTACGTGGTCGGGTGAGACACTATTACTAACCAAGACATGGGCCGGGTGGAGTCCCTATTTTAAAGTTGGCTGCTTGTGCGTGTTGCTTGTTCCGCTCGAAACAGACGTGGACACGCTCTCTAGCAAAGTGAGTTGCCTCTTTTCCTTAGCGGTGTTCACGGACTTACTTCTCAGTCGCCTGGTCGGACCGTCACTACCACACGGACTTTCTAGCACGTGCGTGTCGCTTAGCCGTGTAGTTGTGTCGGCGTCACGCTCTCTGATTGGTTGACCTGTTTCTGGGGTCAGAGGTTCTTGGTCGGTGTCGCCTTCACTGATTGGATGACCTATCTCTGAGGTCAGAGGTTCAATGTCAATGTTAGCTGTGTCGGGAACCGCTGCATCAGGCTGTTTGTTGTCACACATCGTGTCCTCCGATCCTGCTGAGTCGTCTGATGCCTCTGACCCGGCA
>JABMCL010000418.1:177500-180000 GCA_018857735.1 Alviniconcha marisindica | reverse complement strand
TTTTGTTTAGTTTGTACAGCTTGTTCGGCGCTTCGAAGATTCTTTTTTTGATGATGCCAACAATCTGATTATTGGCATCAATTTGTTGGCATCATCAACAACAACAAAAAACTTTAATTTTTCATCGTTTTTGACCGTATATCGTGCACTTTTTATAGCCCCCCCTCCTCCCCCATCCCGCCTGTGTTCTGTCTCTGACTGTCTCTGTCTTTGTCTCCCTGTCTCTGTCTCTGTCCCTGTCCCCGTCTCTGTCCCTATCTCTGTCTCTGTTCCTGTCCCTGTCCCTATCTGTGTCTCTGTCACTACCTTTGTCTCTGTCCCTGTCTCTGTCCCTATCTGTGTAGGTGTCGCTTTGTGGCTTGATAAAAGGGATTTCCCCCAAAATGTGCATACTGTGTGCCTGTGTGAAAATAAATAAGCGTTAGTTTGAACCTGTTTGTGTTTGGATTTTGTTTTACAACGCCAGCAGTCATTTTGTTTAAGCTCTGTATTAGCGACCTAAGATAATTGCTCAGCGTGTTGCTGGCTATCTGCGTGCATGGGTGCATGGTGATATTTTCATAACTGGACAGTACATACAAAACACATAAAAAGGTTTCACAGAACCCTATTTGGTAAAGGACAAAAACACACAAACACACAGATTAGGACAAAAACATAATTTAGCAGATTGTGTTTTTGTCCTAATAAATAGCGTTCTGTTGAACCTTTTATGTGTTTGGATCTTGTTTTAGAACGTTAGCCAGTCATTGTTGTTTCAGATTTTTTAATTTTTTTTTGCTTCGCTGACTGACTTAGCTTTTTCTCGAATTCTCAGGCGTGGACATTCGCCACAAGTATTCCCGATTTTGACGAGCGAACAGGGGGGTACGAGTTTATCTATCATGAAAACAGTGTAAGTGGATTTACAATTGTTTCTCTCTATTTCTTTCAGCTTACAAGATTTCTCAACCTTTCTGTCTTTCTGTGTCTAGACATACACACAGACGGATGTGTCTATGTTTCTGTTGTTTTATCTCTCTGTCTGTCAAGGATTATTGAATTAGTGAATACGAGAGAGAGAGAGAGAGAGAGAGAGAGAGAGAGAGAGAGAGAGAGAGAGAGAGAGAGAGAGAGAGAGAGAGAGAGAGAGAGAGAGAGAGGAGAGACAGAGACAGACAGAGACAGAGACAGCAGAGACAGACAGACAGACAGACAGACATCTGCTCTCTCTCTCTCTCTCTCTCTCTCTCTCTCTCTCTCTCTCTCTCTCTCTCTCTACAACACACACACACACACACACACACACACACACACACACACACACACACACCACACACCACACACACACACACACACACACCAACAACGACAGACAAAAAGTGGTGTGTGTGTGTGTGTGGGTGTGTGTGTTGTGCGTGGCTTGTGTACACACACACACACACACACACACACACCACCCACACACAAACACACACACACACACACACACACACACACACACACCACACACACACACACACACACACACACACACACACACACACACACACACACGCAAGGACAAATTCAATGTTGCAGGATTTACTACTGGTTGTGAAAGACGAGTGTTTCTATTGCTACCTCGAGGACTCCTCCACCAAATATTTAATGACGACATCAAACAGGCAGAAGCTGGAAGTAAGTAATGAATAGTATTCATTTTGTTGGGACCAATGGAGTGTGAGGGGTGTGTGTGTGTGTGTGTGTGTGTGTGTGTGTGTGTGTGCGTGCGTGCGTGCGTGCGTGCGTGCGTGCGTGCGTGCGTGCGTGCGTGCGTGCGTGCGTGAGTGCGTGCGTGCGTGCGTGCGTGCGTGTGTGTGTGTGTGTGTGTGTGTGTGTAAGGGGGGGGGGGTGCACTTTTTACAGCCCCCCCCCCTCCTCCCCCATCCCGCCTGTGTTCTGTCTGTCTGACTCTGTCTCTGTCTTTGTCTCCTTGTCTCTGTCTCTGTCCCTGTCCCTATCTCTGTCCCTATCTCTGTCTCTGTCCCTGTCTCTGTCTCTATGTCTGTCTCTGTCCCTGTCTCTGTCTATGTCTCTACGTCTGTCTGTCTCTGTCTATGTCTCTACGTCTGTCTCTGTCCCTGTCTCTATGTCTGTTTCTGTCCCTGTCTCTGTTTCTGTCTCTGTCTCTGTCTCTGTCTCTGTGTCTGTGTCTGTATAAATACCCTTGCACCCAAACAACAATAACAACAACAATAATAATAATAATAACAACAACAATAAACGGCAGCAACACTTCGGTATATGTTCCAGAATGAACTGGTCAAAATCTTACAGCAGACCGAAAGGTCGTGGGACCGGAACCAGAGCAGGAACGGGGTGTTGTTCCACCCGTCATCACTGGACCAAGTCCGAGACAAGTTCACGGATCGTCTAGCTGACTTCCATTGCCTTGACAAAGACATCCACGAGGTGTACTTCCTAAACGCCTGTGAGTATAAGCAAACCTGAGACCTCCACGATAAGTAATTCCAAAATA
>JABMCL010000418.1:170000-172500 GCA_018857735.1 Alviniconcha marisindica | reverse complement strand
GAGACTGAGACAGAGGGCACACAAATAAACTTTTTTTTTTCTCCTTTTTTTTTTTAAATTTTATTTTATTTACGTGCTCATTTCTTTCTGTTTTCTCTCAAAACAAAACAAAACATAAAACAACAAGTACAAGAAAAGCGCAACTAGAGTATAAGAAAAACAAAGTAACAAAAACAAAACAAAGGTCGATTCTGTTTACAGATCCGTTTACTGGATATAGTTACAGTCTGATGTAGTTATTGCATGCTTTACTCCGTGTAGAGAAGCTCACAAACTGTTCAAGCTGGTGCAGATCAAAGCTTTTGAACAGGATAAAACGGAAGGTAAAGAACCGGTGTAAAGTACATGTGTGTGTGTGTGTGTGTGTGTGTGTGTGTGTGTGTGTGTGTGTGTGTGTGTGTGTGTGTGTGTGTGTGTGTGTGTGTGTGTGTGTGGTATGTGTGTGTGTGTGTGTGTGTGTGTGTGTGTGTGTGTGTGTGTGTGTGTGTGTGTGTGTGAGTATGTGTGTGTGTGTGTGTGTGTGTGTGTGTGTGTGTGTGTGTGTGTGTGTGTGTGTGTGTGTGTGTGTGTGTGTGTGTGTGTGTGTGTGTGTGAACACGTGCGTGTGCTGAGATTTATTGCTCAAGATGTTTGAGAGAAGGGGAAAACAAGTCATACATCCAGAGAGCAATCAACTTAGCATGAAAATATACCAAAGAAAAAGAAAACAAAAATACATTAGTGGTAAGTCAAAGTTTACCCTCCACCCCCCCCCCGCTGCATTGCCCCCCCCCCCCCCCCCCTCCCCCACCCCGTCCCACTAACATTCATCACCCCTGAAGACTAGAAGAAATGTCGGAGCGCGAAGGAATTAAATCAAAGGCCAATGTCAGGACAGGCGACACCGCTTAACGGAGTGTATCACGGAGAAAACTGCACCGGAACTTCCGGTCACTGTTGCATGCCGGATATGACGTCATATCAGTTCTGGAGCAACCCCTTCAGCTTCCGCAAGACGTTCTCGCTGTTTTCGCTGGTGGAGGTTTTCTGCGACAGAGGAGGGCGAAACGGTAGATTAACAGTCGGAACGTGAAAGGACAACGGAAAATTGACGTGTCATTGAATGTGAGAAACGCACACTGGATTTTAGTGTTGGAAAAGGTTACAGAGAAACAAGTAAGGTGAGTGACTGAGAAACGTGCGCGCGCGCGCACGCACGCACACACGCAGGCACGCACGCACGCACACACGCACGCACGCACGCACGCACGCACGCACGCACGCACACACACTCCCCCCCCCCCCCCCTACACACACAGAGACAAAACAAACGAAAAACAAACACAAATACAAACAAACACCACAACAATAAAACCGTTATCGGCAAATCAAGATTTCTGGACAAGGGAAGCACATACTGTCAGCTGGACAGAAAGCAGTGCCCAAGGACACTCACACTATCAGCAGAACAGAAAGCAGTGCCCAAGGACACTCACACTATCAGCAGAACAGAAAGCAGTGCCCAAGGACACTCACACTATCAGCAGAACAGAAAGCAGTGCCCAAGGACACTCACACTATCAGCAGAACAGAAAGCAGTGCCCAAGGACACTCACACTGTCAGCAGAACAGAAAGCAGTGCCCAAGGACACTCACACTGTCGGCTGGACAGAAAGGAGTGCCCAAGGACACTCACACTGTCGGCTGGACAGAAAGCAGTGCCCAAGGACACTCACACTGTCGGCTGGACAGAAAGGAGTGCCCAAGGACACTCACACTGTCAGCAGAACAGAAAGGAGTGCCCAAGGACACTCACACTGTCAGCTGGACAGAAAGGAGTGCCCAAGGACACTCACACTGTCAGCTGGACAGAAAGCAGTGCCCAAGGACACTCACACTGTCGGCTGGACAGAAAGGAGTGCCCAAGGACACTCACATTGTCGTCTGGACAGAAAGGAGTGCCCAAGGACACTCACACTGTCGTCTGGACAGAAAGCTGTGCCCAAGGACACTCACACTGTCAGCAGAACAGAAAGGAGTGCCCAAGGACACTCACGCTGTCAGCAGAACAGAAAGGAGTGCCCAAGGACACTCATACTGTCGGCAGAACAGAAAGGAGTGCCCAAGGACACTCACGCTGTCAGCAGAACAGAAAGGAGTGCCCAAGGACACTCATACTGTCGGCAGAACAGAAAGGAGTGCCCAAGGACACTCACGCTGTCAGCAGAACAGAAAGGAGTGCCCAAGGACACTCATACTGTCGGCAGAACAGAAAGGAGTGCCCAAGGACACTCACGCTGTCAGCAGAACAGAAAGGAGTGCCCAAGGACACTCACACTGTCAGCAGAACAGAAAGGACCCTCGTTATCGTCAGTACATGAACGAATACACACAAAGAAAATTCACGCTATCGTCAGAACAAGAATGAACGCCTAGTAAAAACTCACGCTATTGGCAGAACAGGAAAAAAAAATCAAAAAAATCAGGGAAAGCACCCACGCTACCGGCAGAACAGGAATAA
>JABMCL010000418.1:122500-140000 GCA_018857735.1 Alviniconcha marisindica | reverse complement strand
ATCCATCGCTGAAAAATGCCGCAATGTTCATAAGTGCTTCACTTCAACCTCTAGCAATCTTCCTGGTCATATATATTAGGTTTTTTGGTTGTTGTTTTTTGGTGTGTGAACAATTTCGTTCATGAGAGAGACTGTCGGAAACGAGAAGTTATTAAACGCGAACTACTGACATGCCTACGGCTGATACGGAGAGAGAGAATTGAAGAGAGAGAGAGAGAGAGAGAGAGAGAGAGAGAGAGAGAGAGAGAGAGAGAGAGAGAGAGAGAGAGAGAGAGAGAGAGAGAGAGAGAGACAGAGAGAATGTCCTACAACGTTCCTAAACAGCCTGTTTGTTGGGTGCATCAGTCTTTCCAGCAGCAGAATCCGATTTTTGCTCTCCTCTCTCTCTCTCTCTCTCTCTCTCTCTCTCTCTCTCTCTCTCTCTCTCTCTCTCCCTCTCTCTCTGTCTGTCTGTCTGTCTGTCTGTCTGTCTGTCTGTCTGTCTGTCTGTCTGTCTGTCTGTCTGTCTGTCTGTCTATCTGTCTCTGTCTCTCTCTCCCTCTCTCTCTCTCCTCTATGAATGGATAGTTTTGCCTTATTTACAGGTTTATATGTCATAATGTATAACTGAGGGGATGTATGCATGTGTCAATCTGGCCTGTGAACCCCGCTATGTTTTGCGTGGAAATTCTCATGTATAAAATTTCACTCACTCATTCAGGGCCTGTATGTATATAAATAATGCCTGAAATTTTTTATATTTACTCATCAGTAGTTTCGCAAGGACTAGTTGTTAGACGGGTTTTGACTTAACTTAAACTACAATCCTCGTAAAATAAAGTTTTAGAGCTCGAGTTCCAGTTCTCTGTCTCTTTCGACAGAGGAGAGAGAGACTGAGGTTTTCGAGTGATTGCCATTGCAATGACTGGTCATTTGAGACCTATTTTATACACCCATACAACTCCGCCCAGTCCTTCCGACTGCCTCCCCCCCCCCCCCCCCCCCCCCCCAACACACACACACACACACACACACACACACACACACACACTTCTCCCTTACTGTTCTTTATAAGATAAGCATTGACTGCTTCTGTTGTTTATTCCGATACTAGTCATATGAACTGATCAGATTTTCTGCTGCCTCATTTGCTCATAATATGCTCACCGTATGATCATTATATGAAACCCGAATGATGTATGGCAGTGTTCATCTGGCGCTGTAACACGCTAGTTTTGTGTGGAAATTCTCATGTATAACTTTCCCACTCACTCATTCATGCCTATACTATGTATATAAATAATGCCTGTAATTTGATACATATTGATCAAGTAGCTTAGCAAGGATTAGTTGTTAGACACGTTTTTGACAGAACCTAAACTACAATCCTTGTAAAATAAAACTTTCGAGTTCGAGTTCTCTCTCTCTCTCTCTCTCTCTCTCTCTCTCTCTTCTCTCTTTCTCTCTCTCCCCTCCCCTCTCTCCCCCCCTCTCTCTCTCCCTCCCTCCCTCCCCTCTCTCTTCTCTCTCTCTCTCTCTCCTCTCTCTCTCTCTCTCTCTCTCTTTTTTTTTGATATAACCGTGTTGACTGGCGTAAACCGCCAAGTTATTTAAATTACTTCTCTGTCTCTGTCTCCTGTCCTGTACCCCCCCCCCCTCTCTCTCTCTCTGACTGTCTGTCTCTGATCCCCCCCCCCCCCCGTCCCCCCCCCCCCCCACATACAACACCTTGTGTTGTTGTTGTTGTTGCATCCTTCATAATTATGTTGATATGTTATAGCCCACTTTTGTACCTGGTAGAGGATCATTGTTACCGTCAAAAATCGCTACTATATTCGGGTTTTGTTATGATCTGCTAGTTGTCGCCCTTTTGCTCCCGATCGCCTTGTGGAAGTAAGTAAGTAAGGAAACATGGTGCTTAACGTCCACAGAAACCGTAAGGCTTATTAGGGACGGATGGGGGGGGGGGGGGGGGGGGGGGGGGAGGTGGGGGAAAAAGGAGATATATACTTATCGCTACACTGTCAAACCCCCAGAATGATTCCTGCATTAAGATGGGCAGCGATGAGAGCCATTTTAATGTTTCAGAAGGAAGCGATGGACGAAGTCACAAGCCAGTGTCCACAAACCACAACCTTTCTGAAGAGAAAGGAGAGCCGAAGCGGTATCGAACCGAGGTCCTTCCGCTTACCAGCCTAACGCCTTACCACTAGGCCAAACCGGCTCACAGCTGTGGAAGTATCTATCAAGTGGGCTTTATACCTGTCGTCGTCCACTGTCACGTTTCAAACTGCCTGTTGTGACATCCAGCTTTTTTTTAAAGACACCGACGTTTTCTCTGCGGATGTTCTCTTTAGTAATGGGCCGTTCTTAATGAACTAGGTCACGACAGTCACGAAATCAAAATCAAGAATGGACATGCTGTTTCTCTACGGGTGTTCTCTGTAGTAATTGACCGTTTTTAATGAACTAGGTCACGACAGTCACGAAATCGAAATCAAGAATAGGCACGCTGTCTCTCTACGGATGCTGTGTGTAGTAATCGACCGTTCTTAATGAACTAGGTCACGGAAGTCACGAAATCGAAGTCAAGAATAGGCACAGAATTGGCCTGGAGTCATTCGTCACGTGCAGTACTTGTCACGGAGGGTCACGAGATCCAAATCGAGGTTGGATTACCATGTTTACACATTGGAGATTCGTTTTTGATCTCGACAACCGCTGCGACGTAGCTCATGAAGAATGACCCCAGGTCAGTACTGTGCCCGATCTCTCTTTCGGTTTTACTCGCCGTGACCTCCCACATATGAATATTCTAATAAAAGGTCCATCAGAAGTGCGCGGGGCACCAGGCTTTTTCCGAAGTTATCTCTGCCTGTTTTCTGTAGATTTGGTGTGAAAAACAGCAACTATTTGTTGTTTTTGTTGTCGTTGTTGTTATTGTTTTAGTAGTTGTTAGTTTAATAATAATAATAATAATAATAATAATAATAATATATAATAATAATAATAATAATAATAATAATAATAATAATAATAATAATAATAATAATTATTATTATTATTATTATTATTATTATTATGATTATTAATTATTATTAAAGTAATACTAATAAAAGTATTTTTAAAGCGCAACATCTTGTCCCTAGAGATTATTCTAAGCGCGCGCGCGCACACACACGCACACACACACACACACACACACACACACACACACACACACACACACACACACACACACACACACACACACACACACACACACACACACACACACACACAGGCACCCGCACACAAAAGCATTCTGACTATACAAAGCTAAATATACACAGCTTAAAACGGGCAGCAAAAGCCAGGGAGACTTGGAATGGATAAAGACACACGGAACAGAAAATACGGCAGGTCTACAATTTCGGGGAAAGGAAACGTTTTTAGATTAAATTTGAATGAGTCCAGAGGGGGATTTTGTCGGAGAGATAGGGGAAGGTCATTCCACGCTGATGGACAGAAAACTAAAGGCGTGGGAACCAGCAGTGGAGAGTCTGGTGCCAGGAATCTGGAGGCTGAGAGTATCAGAAGCGGAGCGGAGAGCACGGGAAGGCGTGTAAAGTTGAAGACTTAATCTGGCATTGTTTCCCATGTGCCGGCTAAACCTTTTATGGCCGTACCTGTTTGATGTCTCTTTAACTGGTTCGCACTGATATTACAACCATACCGGTTGCCTGGGCATAAAACATCAAGTTACTTACTAGTTACTATTTAAATACTTCCCCTTTGCCTGATACAGGCGTCGATCTATCTGCGAAGTTGCACGCTGCAGTCTAATGTCTGCATTTTTGTTTTAAATAATCGAGACAACGAGCAACTTTCATAGCTATTGCTGTCCGCCTTCGTGCATTGCATGTCTGTTTGGTTCGGTTAAATTGATTAACGCCGAGATGTTTCCGAAGAAGTTCTGGCGAGGACCAAGATCCCGGGAGGTGGGGAAAGGGAGACGTACTACATCTATGCTACTCTGTTACCACCAGAATCATTTCCACATTAAGATTGGCAGCGACGAGAACAATTCTTTCAATACCTTATTAACTCCTTCATTGCCCCCAGCCTGTAAAGGTTCCGGGCTAAAAGACGTACGAACGCGCCAACAAAGTACATTTTTTCGGTTCTATGACACTTTTGCTTTCAATCATACGCGTTTTGGTGAAAATCTTTTCGCATCCCAGTGCGAAAAAGACGACAAAGCCTTAAGGGTTTCAAACTTCTCACTTTTACTGGTCGTTTTCGAATGACCTCATGGCAGTGAAGGGGTTAATTGTGAGGGACAAATAAGGCACAAGACAGTGTCCACAGGCTACTGCTTTTGAAGAAGGGGGGGGGGGGGGGGGGGGGGAGCCGACGCGGACTCGAACCGCAGTCCTGTTATAACCAGCCTTACCACTAAGCCACGCCTGCCTGACGTCTCTTAGTGTCATGTCGCTGTCCAGTGTCTTTGCGTTTCTAATTAATCGAGACATCCAGAGACCTTCGTAGACATTTCTGCCTCGGCTACTGTTTCGCCATAGACATAGCTCTCTGATAACCTTAGGTCCCTGTCGCTGTCTGATGTCTGTGCGTTTCTAATTCGAGACATCCAGAGACCTTCGGAGACATCTCTGCCTTGGCTACTGTTCGGCCAACGACATACCTCTTTGATGTCCCTTTGTTTCCTGTCGCTGTCTGATGTCTGTGTGGTTCTAATCGAGATATCTAGTAACCTTTATAGTCATTGCTGCATGCCATCCCAATGTTCCAAATTAAAACATCACGCTATTTTCGTGGTCACTGATGTCTGCAAGGCTACCTTTCTACGTGGTCCTGATTATGACGCCAATTAAGCTATTTTCATAGCCGTTATCGTCTGCAGTCTTTGCTTCAGGTGAGAAATTTAGCTATCGTCACAGCGATCTCTGTGTGCCGTCTCTGTCTTCCTAATAGTGGCATCTGTCTTCCAGGTTATTGTTGTCTGTTGTCTCTGTGATAATTACTGATTAAAACGTCTCGATACCGTCATATGTATCAGAGATTGTTGCCTCTGTTTTCCTGGCTGGTACACTTACTACTGTCATAGTTATTGCTTTCTCTTTTCTCTCTGTTCGTAACTGAGCCACCTATTTTCGTATTTATCACTGTGTGTCCATAAAACGTAGTGAGAACTAGATATCATCCTTGAAACCGTTGTCTGCGGTCATAGTGTTGCTAACGAAAACATCCAGCCGTCTTCGTCCTTAGCGTTGACTCTCGCGTCTTTGTTGCTATCAACCATCTTGTCATCGTCATAGAGATGACCGAACGCTGTCTCGGTGTGTCTAATTGGTGCGTTCAGCGGTCGTTATATCTGTTGGTGGTGTAGTTTGTGTCACTGACCTTTTCGCCCCAATATTATTTCTCTCTGCTTCTGGTAAACAGGCCTTTGCCATGCATCTTTTTTGGAGGAAATTTCTTTCTTGATGGTTTCTGGTGCGTGTTCTTATGATCCATTCCGTCTGTGTTCACACGGACGGACTGACGTGCATTGCAGCCTAGTTTTCAGCGATGTGAGCTACAGACAAGCATTCGGTTCCTTCGCAGATTTGGGGGTAGGGTGGGGTGGGGGTATGAGGGAAGTTCTGGACTAGCTACCATAATAAAACCGGACTTTATTGAAAAGGCACACAAATAACACTCACCATTATGTGCCGGTGGTCACTGATGAGCTACTCAGGTAGTGAAACACGTGTCTGACCAAGGCAACCAACATATTAATGGTCCCCACCAGGATCAGATTTTTGATAACCCCTCTGCTCTCTGCTTGGCATTGTGGGCCAAAAGTCTTATTCGTCTGTGTTTCATGACTGAATTATTGACATATATGCAATTCAATTCTTCGATGTGCGCTAGTGTATATGATCGAACGACAGCTTTAATTTCCCGTGGGGTGAATACAGTACATTGTTATTGTTAGCTGACCAGGACTGGCGCGCGGGCATGCAGGCTTCTTCTGACTCTCACCAGTGATTCACATGAATGCGGGTCATATGCAAGGAACGCCCCCTGGCGACCAGTGTTGCTTTACGACCACAGAGACCGCACAGACTCGGGTCGGATACAAGGAACGCCCCCTAGCGACCAGTGTTTCTTTAAGCCCGTTCTTAACTGGGCAAATGTTTGTTCCCGAGCCTAGTTGGAAGTATTCGGCGAACCTAGTTGGTTCTTAATTGGGCGAACTTTTCTTCGCGAACCTAGTTGGAAGTATTCGTCGAACTGCGTCGAAGCTATATTCGGGGTCCAAAAAGCTTCGCTCAACATGTTCTGGGAACATTCGCCCTATTCGACGATCATTGCCTCTGACTGGCTGAGAGCAGAGCTCTCCTGTGGATGAAGAAGAAAAGAAAAGAAAGAAGAAAGAAAAAAAAAATGGATGACGGTGTCGCTAGGTTCTTCACTCGCTTCGGAGGGAATTTGTTTATTTGTTGACTTGTGGGATGCGCTGCCTTGTCTCGGGGATCCAGAATGAGATAGTAGTTAGTTGAATTACCCTGTGAGGGATGATTAAAGTATATTGACTTGACTTGACTTGACTTTAGCCTACATTTTCGATCATGCTGTCTGCTGCGCGCCTGCCGCAAGTTCGGGCCGAAGCTTTCATCTCATTACAAGCCAGTTGAGAACGAAGTAAAGTTCGTCGAACTGTCCGAACCATGTTCGGCGAACTAAAAGTTCAATTAAGAAACGAATCATAGTTCGTCGAAGTGTCCGAAGTATGTTCGGCGAACAAACATTCGCCCAGTTAAGAACGGGATTAACGTCCACAGAGACCGTCCAAACTCGGGTCACATGCAAGGAACGCCCCCTAGCGACCAGTGTTGCTTTACGTCCACAGAGACCGTACAAACTCGGGTCACGTGCAAGGAACGCCCCCTAGCGACCAGTGTTGCTTAACGTCCACAGAGACCGTACAAACTCGGGTCACGTGCAAGGAACGCCCCCTAGCGACCAGTGTTGCTTTACGTCCACAGAGACCGTACAAACTCGGGTCACGTGCAAGGAACGCCCCCTAGCGACCAGTGTTGCTTAACGTCCACAGAGACCGTACAAACTCGGGTCACGTGCAAGGAACGCCCCCTAGCGACCAGTGTTGCTTTACGTCCACAGAGACCGTACAAACTCGGGTCACGTGCAAGGAACGCCCCCTAGCGACCAGTGTTGCTTTACGTCCACAGAGACCGTACAAAATCGGGTCACGTGCAAGGAACGCCCCCTAGCGACCAGTGTTGCTTTACGTCCACAGAGACCGTACAAACTCGGGTCACGTGCAAGGAACGCCCCCTAGCGACCAATGTTGCTTAACGTCCACAGAGACCGTACAAACTCGGGTCACATTAATGGTTTTAAATTTGGCGCTTTTATTGTTCCGTTTTCTGAATGATGACGCGGTAACCATGGCAGTGGCGGGGAACCATGGTTATAGGGACGGGGAATCCAGGACGTCCACCTCGACTTTCACACAGCTCTGAGCTCTAAAACCGGGTACTGCTCGTCCAGTGTTGCTTTACGTCCACAGAGACCGTGCAGACTCGAGTCAAATGCCATGAACACCCTCCTGGCGACCAGTGTTGCTTTACGTCCACAGAGACCGTGCAGACTCGAGTCAAATGCCATGAACACCCTCCTGGCGACCAGTGTTGCTTTACGTCCACAGAGACCGTATGGACTTTTAGGGGCGGGAAATCCAGGACGACCACGTCGACTCACACAGCTCCTGCGCTCCGAAAACCGGATACGGCTCGTTCAGTGTTGCTTTACGTCCACAGGGATCGTTAGGACCAAGGACGTTCACCTCGATTTCCAAACGGCTTCTGAGCTCTGGCATTGCGTGAACAGGAATAAAAGCACAGCGGACCACGTCAGCAGTAAGTTCAAGTTCAGTGTTGCTTTACGTCCACAGAGGCCGTAAAGACTCTAATAGGACAAAGGAGCCCAGGAAGGCCAACTCGACTTTCACACAGCTCCTGAGCTCTGTCAACAATAAAGCATGCAGCGGTTGTATATAGTCGCATGCTGAATCAGAATTACTCCCACGATGATAGATTAATCCGATATTATTCATTCATGCACACGGCGCAGACGTTCCGCATTGGCTACGGACCAAGAACTTGGTTTTCTCACTTTTAATTTTTGACCACTGACAATGGATAGCCCTGGGTCCTCAGAGTTCTCTCCCGTGCGTGGTAGACATAGTACCCCCAAGGCGGGCCTTCCGTATGACGACACAACAGTACACATGGGCGTATTCTGACCTGCTCCAGGGGTTAAGGGGAGGCGTTCCG
This sequence comes from Alviniconcha marisindica, assembly GCA_018857735.1. Lineage (NCBI taxonomy): Eukaryota > Metazoa > Mollusca > Gastropoda > Provannidae > Alviniconcha > Alviniconcha marisindica. Next base: position 131,676 of record JABMCL010000418.1, on the reverse strand, counting down.
ACAGCCCTGGGTTTTCTGTAGATAGGAGTTATCTCCCGTCCACGTTAGACATAGTACCCCCAAAGCGGAACTTCCGTACGACGACAATTCGAACACGACAGTTATGTAATGCAGAACAGTGTAACCAACCCCTACAACACTGCAGCAAACGGCCCAGCAGGGAGGGGAACAGTTCAATATTCATAGTACTTCTTTCTCAGCGAGGATCAAGGAGCAGTATAAGAACGCTTTATGCAACCTTAGCATGGGGATGTCATAGTTCAGGAGCTGTGTGAGAGTCGAGGTGGCCGTCCTGGGCTGTCCGTCCGAACGTGCCTTCTGGTTTCCGTGGACGTAAAACTATATTGAACCATGCTTCGGCATTGGTAACAGCTTGTCCCTAATATGCCAACTGACATCTGAAGACATTAAGCATCACTTCGTCTTAGCATGGGGATGTCTTTTGCTGCAGCCGACAGGGTCTCTTCGTGTCAGTTAGCCTTCAGGGTTGCTTGGTTGGTCAGCAGAGGCTCACATTACAGCCCACGTGGGCTGTTTCTACAGTGTCGCTGAATATTCATCGGGCTGCATATTTCACCAACAGACTAGGGTTATACTGTCCCTCTAGCGTCGCCGAGAAAGAGGCAGAATGAATATCAAATTGTCACCGTCCCTGCTGGACAGTTTGTTGCGGTTTTGGGAGGTTCTGTTACGGTGTTCCGCATTACATTACTCTTGTGTCTGACTTGTGGCGCGGAAGTCCCGCTTTGGGGGTACTATGTCTACCGCGGACGGGAGATATCTCCCATCTACTGAGGACCCAGGGTTGTCGGATTACCTCCCCTTAACCCCTGGAACAGGTCAGAATATATCCATGGATAATTGGAAAACATAGAAAGCACGAACTTCCTCTTTCTCTCCCACAGGAGCCGTACCCTCTCTGGATTCCTTCAAATCAAACCTCGAGATATTTCTAGAACAGCTCTAGAGAAATATACTCACCTGTACAAAGACTGTGTGTCGAAAGGGATTGTATTTTTAATTGTTCTTTATGTGTCGTCGTAAAGGTGAGTACATTTCTCTAGAGCTGTTCTATTTTGTCAACCTCACCAGCAGTTGTTCACTCATTCCTCAAGATATTTCCTTTTCCCGAACAATGGACCTGCCAATATTATGTTTTTCTCTCCGTGCTATCGTCGTCCACCTTAGGTCCCTGTTTCTTGTCTGCTTGTGCTAGCTGTAAATTAAGCTGTGCGTAGTCAATGTATTCGTGTGTGCGGTACCTATGTGTGTGTGTGTATGTGTGTGTGTGTGTGTGTGTGTGTGTGTGTGTGTGTGTGTGTGTGTGTGTGTGTGTGTGTGTGTGTGTGTGTGTGTGTGTGTGTGTGGTGTGTGTGTGTGTGGTGTGTGTGTGGTGTGTGTGTGTGTGTATGTGTGTGTGTGTGTGTGTGTGTGTGTGTGTGTGTGTGTGTGTGTGTGTGTGTGTGTGTGTGTGTGTGTGTGCGCGCGCGCTTAAAATATAGTCTCTCCGGACGATATTTTTTATGCTGAATAGTCTTTTATTTTAATAGCATTATTATTATCGTATTGCTATTGCTGTGATTGTGATTCCCATAGCTGTTATAGCTATTATTATTATACTATGGTTATTTCATTATTATTATTACGCACACGAGCACAGACATACGTTTCCTGCACCAAAAGCACATTAGCTCGTCGACAGAAGTGTCGGATATCTTTCCGTCGACGTGTTAGTCTCTCTCGCTTTCGTCCCAAGATAACCCTGTGAAGTTGACAGAATGCACAGATTCAGTTACTAAACTGATTTCTCTGTCTGTCTGTCTGTCTGTCTGTCTCTGTCTCTGTCTCTGTCTCTGTCTCTCTCTCTGTCTCTCTCTCTCTCTCTCTCTCTCTCTCTCTCTCTCTCTCTCTCTCTCTCACACACACACACACACACACACACACACACACACACACACACACGAGAGAGAGAGAGAGAGAGAGAGAGAGAGAGAGAGAGAGAGAGAGAGAGAGAGAGAGAGAGAGAGAGAGAGAGAGAGAGAGATCCATCATCAGGAATATCACTCAAATCAATTATTCTCAGCAGCTTTGAAAACATCGGATTTAGTGCAATGTTCCTGACTTCGGAAAGACCACAATCTGATTACGTTGAGAGATTTGATCGGCAAGCACAGGCTAGCAACCCGACGCGAGTGTTGTGACTCAGCCAGCACGTGAAACAGTGCGAGTCAGTCACTCAGAGTTTTCAGGTCCTATGCTCACCGTGCCGACGGTCCTTTAGCCACGAGGATCAAGTCCGCGGCAACAGCCGTCCACACTAACACAGATGTTTGAAAAGTCGAGAATTAATGGGCGACTTAGCTCCAGATCGCCCCGCTTGGTGGCGCTGGGCATATTTAGGGTTTTGACAAAGCTCAACTCAGCTGTAAATGATCTCCCCTACACTAGCCAGGTGGCGCTGGGCTTATCTGGGCAGTGCAATGCTCTAGCCAGCAAAGTCGCTCCCGCGTCGTTGGACATTTACAACAACAGTCGTCCACACTAACACAGATGTTTGAGAAGTTGAGAATTAATTGTACCCGAGTCATTGGACATTTACAACACCGACTTTAGAAGAAAAAGAAAGAAAAAAGAAGAAAAAAAAGAAGAAGAAGAAGAAAAAAAGTCGGTACTCTACAGCGGCGCTGGGCGAGTGAGGTGGGTACATGTATCGATTACTAGCAATAACATTCGAGAGATTTGATTGATTGATTGATTGAACTTTATTTCTCAACGGTGAATATATTAGCACGAAGGCCGACTCACATATCTGCCGTTGCTACAGTACTGCTAATAACCACTAATAATAGAGGAAATAACAAACAAAAAAACTAAAATAAACTGGAAGTACTCTGTAGTTTATTGGTGTTTTTACCTTTCTATCTTCCTTTTATTTCCCGCATTTTTTTCTTTCTTTCTTTTTTCTCCATTTAAAAAATAAATAAATTCCTTACTTGTTTAACTTCGTCAACATGGAAGACTTTTGTTACGTCACAGATAGTACTAAAAACAAACACACAAAATCAAAACACAAAAATCAGTCTCAAAACAGTTTTTCTTTTTCATTCAAAGAGAAACCATTTTCTACACAGGAAAAAACTAAAAAAGCGTTGAAGGAAACTGAATTTGACCAAACTTAGCAAACTAAGCAACAGCAAAAGCAAAAGCAAACACAGGAACAGCAAGAATATCACCGCCGCCACCACCACCACCACCATCAAAGAAAGAGGTGTGTGTGTGTGTGTGTGTGTGTGTGTGCGTGCGTGCGTGCGTGCGTGCGTGCGTGCGTGCGTGCGTGCGTGCGTGCGTGCGGTGGTGTGTGTGTGTGTGTGTGTGTGTGTGCGTGCGTGCGTGCTGCGCGCGCGTTTGCGTGTGTGCTTGCGCGTGCGTTTGCGTGCGTGTTGGAAATGATGCCAAAGACGGTAATGAATTGTTGTAGCCGATCTGTTCACGTAAAAAGCAGGATTTTGACTGTGCTCTTGTTCCATAAACATCATTTTTCACATCTCTCGTTTCGGTACTGTGCGCTTCGGCCCTACGTTACGTGTAAGAGCTTCATCAATAATATGTTACATTACATTACATATCGCGTAAACCAATACGACACTGGGTCCACACTTTCGCTCGCTACATCCCTACTTTTCCATTTCCTCACGGCTCCCCTTTTTTCTCGCTGCGTGGATTTTCGTCCAACCGCAAACGTAATAGAATCAAACTAAATATTTGACGAAGCTATAATGGTCCAGTACGACTTTGAATGGTATAGTATGCATTATGATCGTGTAGGCCTACCATACGTGAGAGGAAAGCTACAGCTGCTGGCCCCGTCCTATTGAGCCAGGCAAACCTCGAGATATTAGCTGCAGCCGCTGGCCCCGTCCAATTTAACCAGACAATCTTCGCTGCTGAACATTACATTTCCTTCAGCCTTGTGCTATTCATCAAGACAATCTTCAAGACATTGCTTTGTCAATAACTAGAAGAAAAAAAAGAAGAAAAAATCTTCAAACGTTTCGAGTTTATTGAGCGTATGATGTAAATTATGTGTGACAACGCGCACACGTATACCTACGATTACTCTAAATTCGATAAGCAAAAGTACTGATACATGAGTTGTTTCGGCCGTTTGGCTAAGGAAGACCGTCCGAACCTGATCTTAGACGGATCATGCGTCAGCATAGCCGTACGTTTGTGAAACGGCTCAGCCCATCGGTTTCAACCTGTCTATAACAAATACAGCCAATGTGCGTCCGCCAATTGGACGGAAGTGAAGGAAACGCCGGAGGTCACATGGGATGGTGATTACCATCGCGTAGCAAGGTTGAACACATCGATCTTCTCTTTGCTTGAACCATGAGCCAGTTCGGCCTAGCGGTAAGGCGGTAGGATGGTAAGCAGAAGGACCCCTGTTCGGTTCTGCTTCGGCTCTCCTTTCTCTTTAAAGGTTGTGGTTTGTGGACACTGTCTTGTGACTTTGTCCCTCACAATCAATGAAACATCAAAATGGCCCTCATCGCTGCCCACATTAATGCAGAAGTCATACTGGTGGTGACGGTGCAGCGATAGGTTTATAAACTCCCTCCCTCCCCACCTCCATACTCCCCCCCCCTCCCCCCACCCCACCCCGTTCTCCCCATCCTTAATGACCCTTGTGGTTTCTATGGACGTTAAGCACTTTGCTTGAAGCGGTCAGTTTCGGCTGTATAATTGTGTAGCAGCCGGTTAGTACCTTTAAGACGGACGGGTCCGACCGTACGAGTCTCGACCGGTCCGCTTCAGTCATGGGCAGCAATGGCTGGTGTATCAGCACCTTAACTGACCTAACTAGCAACTGGATTTTATAGTCCTTCCTGTCAAGCGCACTGGCTCAACACAGGACGATCAAAACTGCAAGTATTGTCAGGTCTAATTTGAAAGGCTTCAGGCCTGTAACTTTTTGAATTTTTATCTTATCCTGTGCAATTACAAATTACAATCATACAGCCACGAAATATCTTTCAGGGTAAAGTTATTATGCCACCAGAAACCACACACACACCACACACACACACACACACACACACACACACACACACGCACGAACACACGCGTACACACACACACACACACACACACACCACACACACACACACACAAAACACAACACACACACACACACACACACAACACACACACACACACACACACACACACACACACACACACACACATCACAAACACAACACAACACACACACACACACACACACACACAACATACACAAACACACACACACACACACACACACAACACACACACACCACACACACACACACACACCACACACACACACACACACACACACACACACACACACACACGCACGCACGCACGCACGCACACACGCACGCACACACACACACACACACACACACACACACCACACACTCACATCCTCCCCCCCCCCCCCACGCACGCACAACACACACACACACACACACACACACACACACACACACACACGCACACACACACACACACACACACACACACACACACACACACACACACACACACACACACACACACACACACACACAAATACACAAACATGCAACAATAACAAAATGGCATAACTAATTATAGAAATGGCTGGAGGAAGGACATTGTAAACCAGGTCTGGGTGTTTGGGGGCGTGACAGTTTGGTATCAGAGCAGGGTCCGATTTGTTGTGACAACACCAAACGTGACTGGTTCTGCACCTGGCCGATAGATGTCGCAACGACGACCACATCCACCCCTTCCTCCTCCTCCCCCCTCCCCTCCCACACACACACACCCACACACCCGTCGCCTCAAAGAGCTTATAATCGCCCAGATGAACATCAACCAACACACCTTTGCCACATATAATCACAGTCTGCACGTGATCATAGTTTGGCCCACAGCCTCACAGGGAAATTTCGTACTCTGAAAAGTCTAGCTCTCACTCACGTTTCTAATTTAAACAGTGGGATGAATCAAGCACTTGTAACAGTGAGCCGGCTTGGCCTAGCGGTAAGGCGTTAGACTTGTAAACAGAGAGACCTCGGTTCGATTCCGCTTCGGCTCTCCTTTCTGTTCAAAAAGGTTGTGGTTTGTGGACACTGTCTTGTGACTTTGTCCCTCACAGTTACTGAAACATTAAAATGGCTGTCATCGCTGCCCATTTGAATGCAGGAATCACTCTGGTGGTGACAGTGTAGCGATAGATATATATAATCTCCTGGTGGTGACAGTGTAGCGATAGGTATATATAATCTCCTGGTGGTGACAGTGTAGCGATAGGTATAAATAATCTCCTGGTGGTGACAATGTAGCGATAGGTATATAATCTCCCTCTTCCCCCACCTCCATACAGAGATCAGGAGCTGTGTGAAAATCGAGGTGGACGTCCTGGGCTCCGTCCCTAATAAACCTACGGTTTCTGTGGACGTAAAGCAAGACTTCAACAACACCTCCATACCCCCTTCTCCCCTTCTTCCCATCCGCATTAAGCCTTACGGTTTGTGCGGACGTCAACCCCATGTTTACTTATTAAGCACACTCCGAGCCCAGGAGAGATCAAGAGCAGGGAGGTGGAGCTAGGCTGTCATAGTTGGATGGATTGTCTTGCTGCAGACTTGTTCCTCAACAGTTGCTTCTCGGACATTGTCTTTGTGACTTTGCTCCGCACAGCTGTTGAAACAGCTCATAGCATAGCACACAAGTTGCTTGGCACTGGCGGGGTCCCCACCTCCTTAACATTGTTGTTCTGGCGGTCCCCACTTCCTTAACATTGTTGTTCTGGCGGGGTCCCCACCTCCTTAACATTGTTGTTCTGGCGGGGTCCCCACCTCCTTAACATTGTTGTTCTGGCGTCGTCCCCACCTCCTTAACATTGTTGTTCTGGCGGGCGTCCCCGCCTCCTTAACATTGCTGTTCTGGTGGTGGCTGACGGTCTCGTGGGTCTTGACGGGTTCGCATGCCTTTAACGTAACACTAGCACATGTGTAAGTGATTTAACACACAAGATCAAAACACAAACAAGGTTAAAAAGAACGCTAATTTGATAATGACATTACATAACGTGCGAATTTTCTGGGTAATTTTTTAAGTCCCATGTTAGAACACCACAACGCGCCAGGTAAGTACATTTCAATTTTTACCGTATAACTGTTGTTTAATTGTTTTGTGGCGTACAAAAAAGGGAATTACTTCGAAATTTCGCACGTTTTGTATTGTCATATTAAATTGGCGATCTCGTTAACCGTCTGTGTGTTTCCATCTGGCTTTAGAACGCTGGCAGCTATCCTTGTTTGCGACTTTATCTTTAACTAGCATACAACCTAAACGGACGCTGATGCATCCTCCTTTCCCTCGTCCACTCCTCCCCCCCCCCCCCCCCCACACCTACCCCCCCCCCATTCCCCCCTCCACCCCGTCATCCTCCCCCCCCCCCCCCCACACACACACACACCAACACCACCCCGCCCAATCCCACATCGCCACAGCAAACAACCAAACAAAGGATCCATATTTTAACGTGGAAACTGTGACGCCATACGACAGAGCACAGGAGCTGTGTGAAAGTCGGGGTGGACGTCCTGGGCTCCCGTCCCTAATAAACCCTACGGTTTCTGTGGACGTAAAGCAACACTTCAACCAACCAACCAACTTTGTTTTGAAAACAGAGATCAGGAGCTGTGTGCAAGTCGAGGTGGACGTCCTGGGCTCCCGTCCCTAATAAGCCTACGGTTTCTGTGGACATACAGCAACACTTCAACCAGCCAACGTCATACGATGGAATCAGAGGGACTTTACCCTTTACCGTTGCTAGAGCTGCATGTCTAAAACCGATTTATTCGACATTAAGGCCGGGAGTGCCAGCCGATTGCTAAACTATTATTGTATCATCAATCAAATGGAGTAATGTATAAACACGGCGCGGTGAGTGTGTGGTGTGTGTGTGTGTGTGTGTGTGCGTGCGTGTGTGCGTGCGTGCGTGCGTGCGTGCGTGCGTGCGTGCGTGCGTGCGTGCGTGCGTGCGTGCGTGCGTGCGTGCGTGCGTGCGTGCGTGCGTGCGTGCGTGCGTGCTGTGTCGTGTGTGTGGTGTGGTGTGTGTGTGTGGTAGAGGAGAGAGAGAGTGAGAGAAGAGAGAGAGAGAGAGAGAGAGAGAGAGAGAGAGAGAGAGAGAGAGAGAGAGAGAGAGAGAGAGATAGACAGACAGGCAGGGACAGACAGAGACAGAGAGACAGAGACAGAAACAGAGAGACAGAAAGAGAGACAGAGAGAAAGACAGAGACAGACAGAGACTGAGACAGACAGACAGATAGAGACAGAGAGAATATTCGAAAACGTTTACATGGATTGCCGTGTAGATTCAGTCAGACATCTGTCTCATTAGTCTTTGCTAAGCTACGGATGAGTAAAAAATAAGATTACAGAGCATCATTTTTATATCTACAAGCATGAACGAATAAGTAAATCTTATACATTAAAATTTATACAACGTCAAATGCACACATGCTTACATCACTCAGTTACAGATGTATACATGTATGAACATACAGCCAACGGATAAGGTTGTATGAGAGAGAGAGAGAGAGAGAGAGAGAGAGAGAGAGAGAGAGAGAGAGAGAGAGAGAGAGAGAGAGAGAGAGAGAGAGAGAGAGAGAGAGAGAGAGAGAGAGACACACACACACACAGACACAGACACAGACACAGACACAGAGAGAGACAGAGACAGAGACAGAGAGACAGAGACAGAGACAGACAAGACAGACAGACAGACAGACAGACAGACAGACAGACAGACAGACAGACAGACAGACAGACAGACAGACAGACAGACAGAGAGGGGGGGGGGGGGGGGAGGAGCGAAGTGAACCGAAAATCTTTTTTTCTTTTTTTCTTTTTTTCTTCTTCATTCCAGATTTTGACACTCACTGGTATGATCATCAACATATTTGTCGTCGTTGTTTGATTTCGAAATAATACGTATTTCATTGTTGTAATGAAAATGAACACATATCCTGCAATAACAAAGACGAAGAACATCACGTGGTTGAAACAGAATAAACGCGCATGCACACATACAACTACCCCCACCCCCACTCCCCGCCCCCTGACACACACAC